>VZRQ01006475.1:2937139-3029122 GCA_013397975.1 Machaerirhynchus nigripectus | reverse complement strand
GTGGAGTCCTAACTCCCACACCAAACTTCTGTCTTCAAAGCACGTGAGATAAGGATATATCTGTGGGGAATGAATGTCTGTACTGCAGCCTGGGAGAGTGGGCACTGAAGTTTCCTAGAGGAAAGGAGAGCTTGGTGTTCCAGGCTGCAATATGGTAATGGCCATATGTCCATTTACACACACACACACACAGTGTGAACCTGTCCCATGGTGGAAGATTAATGGCCCCACATTTTTAGAAACTCTTTGCCAGTGAACTTGGTTCTCCTTTGTTTTGTACTTTGCTGATTTAATCCAGTGCTAATGTATCTGTTTATGGTAGAGCCTGACTGAGGATGATGGTTGGTAAGGGACTGCCGAGGTTCCATAACCTTTAGGGCTTTGGTTTGGATGATCCTCACAGTAACGTGTGGTGGATGCGTGGAGGGAGGTGGAGCTTTCACCACTTTGCAGATGTCTGACTTAGGTTTCTGTTTGTGCCCTTCCAATGGATACAACGAGGATTGTTTTAAGGTGTATTCACAGCTATTCCAACCTTATCCTAGGAGGAAAAGTCTGGGGTTTAGCCAGCCTGACAATGAGAAGACATAAAGATGGCTTAAAAATACCTTTGCTCATCAGACTCTCTGTTTTAGTCTGTACTCTGTGACTGGGGGGAAAACTCAGCACTTTTAATTCTATCAGACAAAAAACCTCCTTTTATTAATCAGACATAGGTTCTCTGTCAGAGCATAATGATACTCTGAGATGAATATTTGAAATCCTAATAAGACTGATTGATTCCAACATTATTGCTCAGTATTTGAACAAGAGATCTTATTGGGGATTTTTGCCATGGAAACATTAAAAACTCTGTAAAGACCCCAGTGAAACTTTGCCACTCTATGATCCTCTTGGACAATATTTCCCATTGCAATATTCCCACTACTTTCTTTTCATTTTTTTTTTTCCTAAAAGAAAGATTATCTTTCTTTTGAGCAAAAGATTTTTCTAAATGTAATTAGTCCATTACAAGAGCAGAGGGAAAGTTGTTTTTGTTTTTAAAGACTCTTAGAGGATTCGGTCTAATCCTTAAATCTCTCAAGTTGATAATAGGATGTTTTACCCAGTCCACAGTGCTGTCTGCTTAAGTGTTTCTGGAGAATTACTCAAATAGGGTTTGAAACAGGTGGATATTCTCTTCGATCTACACATTATCTAAATGTACATCTTTAGGATTTAGCAGTTTTTTCAGCAGCAGTGATGCAGATAGGAGTTCAAAACTCAATGCACCTCAGGGACTGATGTATCTGTCTGGACTCTGAAAATTACACCTTTAGTGGCAGGACAAGGCACATCAGATGCTACTTTTGAGACAAGACTGGTTGCTCATTTCCTGAAGAACCCCTTTCTATTATTTCTGTTCATTTCTGGCACCAGGGAAAGCTACTGATCCTAAGCTATTGTTCACATGGTTTGACTTTCTGAAAGCTGAACTTGGTTTGTGTGTCAAGCTTGTGACATATTTCTCTGAAATTTTGAGTGGGAATGACTTGCTGGCTGACAACAAGTAGGTCTGTTGCAGGGAGAAGATTAGAACAGAATTGTTCTGCCTCATGGCCCGGCCTTTTAACTGCCTCAGAAAGCAGCAATCTTCCCCTTTCTCTAAAGCTGTTATAAAAAAATCTTGGTGTTTTTTATTTTTTTTTTCCCCACAGCTGTCAAAGTGGTGCTTAGTATGTTTATCCAGCAGAGTGTGAACTGGAGGTGTAGTCACTGAGCCGATCCTGTTTCAATCATTGACCTTAAGTGGAAAGAAGGGAAAGATCAAACAAATATTTTTTTTTCTGATCTCTGAAAAGCTGCCAAAACTAACGAAGTTGAATTCATTTGGGACAAAGGAGATGCTTTTGTTTTCCTACCTCTTTCAGCTTACTTGTGCTTTGGATGGCACTCAGCTGTTGCAGCTGGAATACAAAACAACTGCATCGAACCCCTCTGAAAGCCAGGTCTGTCTCGTGTAATTGCAGTGCCACCCAGGAAACACTTGTTTGTGTATCTGCAGTGTGTATTCTTGTTATCTTCTTGGTAAATAGCCCAGGTTCACGCAGTGGGCTTGTTTTTGGTTTTGTTTTGTATTGGTTTTTTTACATAGGGGAAAGAACTGGAGAAATAATTTGTCTTTCCTGCAGTTCTTTAGCTTTCCCACAAGAGATCAACCTAAATCAAGGGCTGACCCAGGTACACCTGCTTTTTAAAATGACAGAGGTTCATTTGTAAACATGAATCTCTTCTATTTTTGGTATCAGACAGACTGCTGACATGAAAACCCCTGGAACTGCTACTTGTGGCCTTATTCTCAGTGCTCTGGGGTACAGACACCTGTTCCCATTTTAGCAACCTCATACCCATCCCCATGGCACAGCCTGTCAATTCCGTGTGTTCTCCAGGTTCCAGACGCCAGGAACAAACCTCAAAGCAAAGCCATTTCTTCTTAAAAGGTCATTAAAGCTCTGCAGAGGCAGAACTGTTCAGTAAGGCTCGTGTAGAGAGTGAGGTGGTGCCATGCTGGCCGTGAATGGAAATTAAATAATGTGGGCTGATCTTACATGGCCCAGGACATTCTCATCCCATATTGTCTGCTGCTGGGCTGTGCTGACACTTTGGTTCCTGGCTCTTCTTGAGCTAAGATGTTGGGTTATGGGGGGCATTGCTAAGGCTGGGACTGTTCATTACTGGAGAGGTCATTAACCCATTGTTCGTGCATGAGTCAATGTGGCCCAGAATATTTTGTTCACTGAATTACACCTGAAACAAACCCACAAGAACAAAACTGAGCTTAGCTGGACCAGCCTTGTTTCCTTAGGTGTATTACTCTGTGTTCTGGCCCTGGCAGAGAATAATTTGCTTTCACAGGAGTGTAAGCATGTGCAGGATTAAATAAGTAAAACCAATATTAACACTTACACATGAAAAACATATAACTGCCCGAAAGTTTCATGGATGTTAAACCAAGTCATCCAACAGAGAACTTGGACTTTGGACCGTTAATTTTATTATGGAAGGTTTACAGCAGGCCTTTCTTCCACTGGACCTCAGGACTGTGTTGAAGAATAAGGTTAATACAGTTTTGAAATCAGTCACATTCACCTTGAAATGTAAGGGTGTTAGCCAGTATTTGATGCAGGAAACAATTTTCACTCACCAAGGACAGAACTCATACACAAAAAAGAAAAATTTGAAAAGACAGTACTTCAGAAATATGACAAAATGTGTATTTTCAACTGGAATTTAGGAAGCTGTTAAGTGCTGGTAAAATTTTTCTGTTATATAAGTTTTACAAACAGACAGGGTTATTTTTTTGTCTCTCTTCTGACCCCCTGCATTTTCATTTTTTTCTCTCTGCATTGCACTTGAAGTCCAGACAGGCGATTGTTGTAATAGGTTTTTTGAGAATTCAAAGACCTTTCAGCTGTGTTGAAACAAACATGCCTGGTTTATGGATATGTCTGTTCCTTTCAGTCATATTTTATCATTTATTCATCAAAAACTGCAGCTTGGAGGAAAACAAAAATTATTTCAAAATGGTTTTGGCTGAGTTGTATGGGGGAAAAGATTTTTTAAAAGCTTTAAGGCTTTTCATTAAAAGCAGCACTTCAATTTTGTGAAGCTATGAACTTCTTATTGAAACATGGCTAAAAGTTCCAGTATTTGTTCTAACAAAGGTCTAATTTTTACACACAGGTCTGCAGTTGGATAGTTTTCCTCCAATTGCTGATAGTGGTTGTTCTGAACCTTCCTTCTAGATACTCCTCTAATTTTCAGCCTAAATATTGCACTTTGTTCTCATAATTTCCCTACCTCTACCCAGAGCTGATGTGTTATTTTAGTTTGAACCAACAAAATAGATTAGGATGCAACAGACTTGAGTATAAAGCTCTTTGTAAAAACCTTGGCTCGTGTGAACTTGGGCAAGACATTGCTTTTCCCTTCACGTAATGAGCCACCTCTGCCTTGTCTTGTGTGCTCCCGAGCACAGGAGCTGCCGTGGCCCTGTACAGCAGCAATCCAGTCCTGTCTGTCAAAAAAACCCAAAGATCTTAAGATCTGGCACGAGACAAAAAGGCTTTGGTTGCAATGGATGTCAAAGGTTGTGTTCCTTTGAAAATCCCGGCCGTGGTCATCGTCGTAATTTGGGGTGAACACCAAAGAGGAAGAGTGGGATCAGACCAAGGGCTTCACGGCAGCTGAGGAAATTATTTAGGAAAAGATTCTAAGAAATTTTAGTTTCTAACGTGGCCCTAGCTCTTTCATTTCCATTTCTTTGGTAACAGGTCCAAGCTCCTTCGAGTCTGAATTTCAGCTCAGCCTTTTACCTCTATGGACTTAGGGCAGACGGGCAACCTTCGACTATGTTAGGGTTGCAAAGTCTTGTGATTTTAATATGAACTTCATCAGAATGAGTGGAAAATGACAGTCATTCATAAATGAGGATTTACGGCATGTAATTCCTCTGTGAAGGGTTTTAGGTTAGAGATTCATTGTGTTTTTATTCAATTTGATATTTACTATGACTTTTGCATGTTTTCCTGAAGGTTTCTCATAAAATATTTTAGTGTACATCCATATTAAAAAATCTTTGCTCTAGGAAGGCAGAGCAGTGTGGGCTGTTTCTCAAACCCATTTCACTACAAGAGTCAAAGGATGGAATGTATTTATCCATTTTATACAATATTATTCATATTATAATAATGGAATTATTGTACCCAAATTGCCTTTGGATGTATGTGTGTGTGCTCCACAGGAATTGTGTTTGAATGAGGACTTAATTTAAGGTTTGATAGAAATTCTCTTAGGGCAGTAGGAAAGCTTCTCCTGATTTCAGTGGATTTGACAAAACCTCAATCCAACAGGTAATTAACTCAGGAACTAGACCTAAGTTTTATGGTATTCACTTGATGATTGTATTTGTAGTTTACTTGCTGTGGCTTCAGCAACACTCTGTTCGTTACCCTTCACTGAGTTTCCTTTCCTCAGGTCTGTCTGGTTCTTTGCTTTTCAAAGCTGAAGGGCGAACGAGAAGATCAGGAATTTCACCATGAAAGCTGCGCAGTGTAGGAGAACTGACACCTAGAAAAACAATCAGAGTTAAACAGGATTTGACAGGTTGCAGGAAAGAGAGAGTGAACAAGAAGGGAACAATGAGCAGCAACTAATTATTATTTCACTGGTCACCACAACACATTAAAAACTTCCAAAGGCTGTGAAATTAATTGCATGCAGAACAGCACTCAAGGTGCTTAATATTTTGTCTCTCTGGGACAATTTGCTAGAGACATCGTTTGAACTACAAATACAAAGCAGGGAAGATGGGCCTCTCTCTGGCTGTGTCATTCTTCATTTTAATGAGGAAAAAATGTCACACAGAGCAGTGTGAATTTGAAATATTATAATGTGCTTCAGTTTTATGTCAGAGTAAGTATGTTTCTTAAAAGAGCCCTAATGATGCTAAATTCTAGACCTTGTTGACAAGACATCTGCTTACTTGGCCTGTGGTTTGTGTCTCATCTATAAGCTCATTAACATATATATTAAAAGAAACCTATTAAAATATTTGCATTTTAAAATGAATCATAACCCCCCACTTTCCCTCCCCCTGCCCTGTCTTTTGGAAACTTGTTCTTTTGGTCTTGCAAAACATTCCACCAGGGAGACAGAAATATTTCAGTTATTTTCGAACCATTTAACATTTGGGTAATTCTTATAATTACTTTTCTCTTTAATTGTTAAAGCTGGAAGGCTTACATAACATTACTTTCAAAATTCATAGTTCAATGTAAATAATCTTTCCTGTACCCACAGACCTCTCAGCTGGATGCTGACTCGAACCCTAAGGGTGCTCATTCTTTCTTTTGGTCTTATTTATTATTTTCTTCTCTCCTCATCAGTTTTCTATTATTCTCTTTCCTGCCTCTTCATCTGTCTCGAGGCACATGTATCGGGTGAAATGGCACTTGAAGCCATGCTGGTTGTTTATTTAAACAAATCATATTGAGATGAAAAGAGCAGATGATTGCAAAGATATAACAAATCTGATGGAGAAGCTCATCAGGCTCTTGAGAGGTCTTGTCGTTTTAAGGAAATCTCCCACCTGGACTCGTGGCTCAGGGATCTTTATGTCAGCACTCCTGGTCTGGCACGGAGTGCAGGAAGTTCCTTTTGTGCTGCCTGTCTGGGTCTGGGGTTCTGAGCCTCCTGCTGTGGTAGGGCTGGAAAATGAAGAAAAGCAGTGGGATACGGCCACCAGTGAAGGGGCTGCCTGCTGTCCAGGCTGTGTCCTGTGTCCTGTTTGTCCAGGCTGTGTCCTGTGTCCTGTTTGCTGGGAAACCTCTGCACAAAGGATGCTCCAAGTGCAACAGGCAAATCACGGCCGAGAACGTTCAGCTGTTTTCTAGAACGTTCCCGGCACAAAAAGGCGTCTGCAGAACAAGATGTTTTATCCCAGCAAAGTCAGCTGGAGGAAACTAAAGAGACAGAAATATTGGCTTCATCTACGAAACCACAAAGGTGATCTCCTCTGAGGGTGAACAGGAGCTCCTGTCCCCTCTGCTGGAAGGGGTGCCTGGCTTGGATGGCGTTGGTCTGTTATGTGCTCACTGTGAATAACACTCACTATCACCATGCTGAGATGTTTATTTCAGGAAATAGATTTCCCAGGAGGAAAACCTGTATCAAAGGTGAGGTGTACCTACTTTGGGGTACCACAGGTTACACTGGGAAGAGTGTTTCTTGGTGGCAAGACCAGCAAAGGACAATTTTGGCAGCTGAGGTTCTCATACTTAACAAGGAGACATTTTTATTGCCAGATACTCCTCTTCAGTTTCCTCTTCAAAAAACTTTTACAGTATCAGTTTCTTAAAAGATTCTTAGTGCTTTCTCAGGCTTTTAAACCATTTTCTTGCATATTGAAAGCAGCTGTATGGGGAAAGGAAAGCTCCTGCTGCTTCTCAAAAGCAGTATGTGTAACATCACAGTGGGAAATAACATGTTTCATGAACTTGATTTATCCCCTCTGCTGTGCGGTATAAATCCTCCTTCCTCACTGCATGGCTTGCACAGGCATTTTCGAGAGCCTCATCCTGCCTGGTCCTGAAAAAAAGTGCAGAGGAAGGATTTAATTAAAAGCAAATATTTACTTATGGGGACCACTACCTCCTACACGTACTCTGCTGCCTAGCAGGGGGAAGCACTAAGTAAAATCCCAGGATAGAGCAAAAATATTTCCTATCCATTGGAATTATTAAGTATTTGTAGTAGCTAATACATTATTCCAAAATCAGAATTATAACCCACGCAAAGCAGTGAAAGATAATGCTTCACATAAGGCAGCATGGTCTGTTTGTTCTGTTTCATACCAAGTGGAGGACAAGCTGCCATGGCTTCCATTTTAGGTTGCTTTTTCCTCTCAGACAATGACTTTTGGTGCCAATTTGAATAAACTGCCAATTCTTTTGTTCTTTTTTTTAATGGGCAGGTGCTCAATCCCTGTTCTTAGAATACCTGAGTCCCTTGCAGTGCTTAGCTTGCTTTTCGTCTCCAGTTTTTGTGCTGGTAATTTTCATAAATAAATGAAGCAGAGAAGAAATTATAATGTATGTGAGAATGTTAAATTATTAAAATCCGTGGGAGTGAAATGTTTTTAACTGAGTGAGTCACTTGCTGACATGCAGGACTAGAAGTAAGTAATCCCCAGATGTAGCCATGTCCTACCTCCTGGTCCAGGCTGCCATTTCAGTCCTACTGGTACTGCTGGTTGTCTTTGGATGTGATGCACTCCACTGAATATTAAAAGCCAGAGCAGCTGTTTGCTGTTTCTCACCTTAGAAAATCTGGTTGTTGATTTAGATGTCTAAACATCCAGTGCTGCAATGGACATTAAATACTGAATTACCAAACCCTGGCTGTCTCTCTGCCCTAGCTGTGTGCAGTCTGTGCAGTGCCCTTGTGTTTATGGAGGCAGCACTCAGGCCATGATCAGAAGCCCATCATGGTTGTTGCTGTACAAACCCAAAGCAAGGTCCCTGCCCTGCAATTTGAAATCTCTGAGATATGAAAGAGGCGTGAAGCTTTGTTTGAACCTTGGGGAGCTGAAGCACGCTTGTTGAATGTTTTACCCATCCCATGGGCAGTCTGTGGTGGGGCTGGGAAACGCTTCTGTCTGCAGTCTTGGGCCTGAGTCTGAACAGCAAAACTCCTGCCAGCCCTGCGTGCAAACCTTATAGATTTATAGCCCAGTGACAGTCACTGATTAAAAAAAAAAAAAAAAGCTTTTATGCTTTATGAAGTGTTGGAGTATTTTATCTCTTTATGTCTCTTGTGGTGTCCTTCCCTCCCAGCACGAGAGAGAAAGGGAGCAAGATCACCCAGATAACAGTGTCCTTATTAATGAGGAGTTCAGCCAAGCATGTGCTGGTTTTTCCGTCACTGTGCTGTGGTTATCTGCAGAACAGGAATAGAAAACGAGTATCTAATCTTTAAAAAGGGCTTTGGGAGATTACTTCAACCTTTACCCTGCCCCAGCTGAGCTCCCCTTAAATCCTGAAGGGATCTAAATATCTTGTGTTTCCCAGATGGACTTTAGTGTACCATGCTGGAACCATCCAAAGCAGCAAGTGGGAGCTATCTGGTGAGAGAGATTTTCACATAAAAGCACAACTGGAGAGGGTTGCCTTTTCAACTTTCTTTCTTTCTTTTTTTTTTTTTTTTTTTTTGTTTGTTTCTTTTCCCTGACAAAGAAAAGTGGAACTGTGCATGTTGGAACAAACCAGTGGGAGCAAGTGAAGGTCAGACGAGGAGGATTATTGCTTGAATGTTAACCAGAAATGCTAACTCCTAATTCACTGTGGGCTGAATTCTTTCCCGGTGTCATTGTGGCTTCCTGGACTCCCAAACAGTTACTTGGACCTTGATTTTCACTGAAACTTTTAAGAAATTAACAGTAAATAAACCTTCAGTGTCTGTGGGGATTCTGCCTAGATCAGCGTCAGCCTTAATTAGTCCTGCTACTGGAACATGTTCAATTCTGGTCTCCTAAGACAACCTCGTTCCTTCAAGAGTGTCCTGGCAGTATGACCTGGCTTTAGGGCTGGCGAGGATGAGGTTGTACAACCTTGTGGCACTGGCTTGCACATATTTTCTGGCACTGCATTTAAAGCGTGGAAGGTGCCCGATGGGAGAGAGAAGTTGCAAAAGGCCATATTCCAGAAGAGACTGAGTGCTCTCCTCTGCCACTGTGGCAAGAGAGCAGGCTAAGCTTATGCAGTTGGAGATTTATTCTTTAACCTCAATGTCTGTTAGGAAAGAAAGGGTTGATTTACGACCAAATTTATTAGATTTAATTTCATTACCAACTTCCCTGCGTGCTTCCTTCAGTCTGGGCTGTGCTGTCACACAGAGCAGCTGCACCTTGCAGAGCACAGTGTCTGTCCTCACACAGCTGGAGGGACAATCCTGGAGTGGACTGTGCAGCACTGGCCAGCTGCAGTGTCCCAGGATACGTCAGTGAGATTTATCTCGAGGGAACACAAAGTGCCTCTGGCAGCTCTGCCCCACGAGGTCTCTGCCCACAGTCCTGTTCTGAATGGCTCAGGCTCGGTGGAACCCCAGCAGAGACTTGATTTGCTTTCTTGTCTGTACTTCTGGATTCAGAGCGCTGTCTGTCCTCGCCCCCAAACAAAGGCAGAGCAATGACAACAACGGCAAGGCAGCAGGTGCACGGTGGGGATCGGGAATAGCTTCAGCAGCTCTCCCATCGCTGCCCTGCCCTTGGGGCACGGGGGCTGGGGAGTGCCTGCCATGGCTCAGAGCCTGAATGCTCCACAGCACCAGAGGAGTCAAAGGCACTTCATTCTTTACAGGAGGTGTTTATGGCATCAGTCTCTGGGGCAGCATGTGAATTAGAAAAAGGATCATGTGTGTACCTGTCCTTGCTGTTAATTACCTCGCCACTGAATAAAACAAAGCAACATAAAATGGCCTTAGGAAATATTTAGTCTGGCTGGAACATAAGGTTAAAGGTTTCTAATCTGCTTTATGATGGATGGTCCCAGTAGTGCTGAGGGGTGGGAAGCAGTTCTTTCTCTTCTTGGCTATAACATGGCTAGAAAATTTTCAGAGTGCAAACTTCCAGCACCTCCTCATCTGCAGTGCAGCTCCAGTTCCCCTCCCTGGTGTTTGCACAGCATTGCAGCAGTCTCTTGCTGCTGGAAGAGCAGAAGTAAGAATTCCTAGGGAAGCAGGACCATATATTGTCTCTCCATATGTCTTCCTGAGAAGTACAAACTGCTTCTGCTTTTTTTGTCTTTATCCATCCATAAAGTTTGGCTATTCACAACCAATTTCACTCTCAAGAGTTCTCATGCTTGTTTCAAAAATAGAACATACTTAAGCGAAAGTGAAATTTCAGTTTTAATTTACACAAAGGTTAGTGCTTCTGATCCTGAGAGCTGTCTTTCAATTGCTGTGAGAAGGTTACCTTGTACCTTTAACATGCACCTATATCTGACAGCTGGGCCCCCTTCAAAGAAACTCTCCAGCTCAGTAATTTCAGCATATACATTACATGCTATGAAAATATTGTCCTTTTTAAGACCTTTTTTTTAAAAAGTTATCTTGGGTCTTTTCTTTATGTGAAGAAATTTGTGTAGATATAGACAAGAACTTCAGTAGTGGAATAATATTCCCCACCACATTTAACTTCTCCAGAGTCCTTGTAGGTTATAAGAATATAATTCCCAATTCTGAAACAGATTAGACACAACTATAGAAAGAACCAGGGCCTTGACTTCGAAAAAATCCAAGGTCAAAGGGGAAGGGTCTTCTGAGTAATACAAGGCAGAATTTGCTACTCAAAACTGCTTGAACATTTGCAGTGCAGAATGTCAGTCAATCCCTTTCCCCCCTCCACTCTTCCCTCCTCCTCTTTTTCCATCAGCAGCTTTTAACTAATAATCTTCAGAGCTCAGTGATTAAAAAGTCTTGTGAGCAGCATGAAGACACTGCCATCCCTCACGTTACCCTGTGAACATCAGGAGTGATCATCTCTATAAAAATGTGCACATTTTGTTAAACGCTGTCATTTATTTCAATGCATTTATTGCCATAAAACTTCGATGACAGTTTAATTAAGAGCTTAAATATTTTATACCACAAAGTAGAAATATTTATGAAGGAGCTTGTCAGAGGCAAAATATTAAAAGAAAACAGGTGCTTTTGCAGAAACACAAATAAAATGTCTAACAGTAAGCATTTAAAAAATCAATTATTAATCATGGTTCTTTTCATTACTATTGAACTGCCTTACTAAGATTTCGTGTCTGACAAAGCCTGTAGATCTGCAATATTGTCTTATCCCACCCCTTGGTCATCCTATTTGTATCCTGTGGTGTGGCTGGACAGATTATTTTCCTCTTCAGGAAAACATCTTGGGACAAAACCGAGGGTGAAGGCCGTAAACTCTTGGGGCCAAGTGTCTGAATTCCAGCGTTGCTGTTTCCATGGCTTGTGCCATTTTCACCCCCAGTGTTAGTGTTTCATCACTGCTGATGACACCAAATGCAGGAACCTCATTACGAACCACAGTGGTGTTCTCTGGCTTTGGCTCGTGTTTCCAGTGTTAAAATGAAATCAGAAAAACTTGTCTGTCTTCTGAGAAACCTCAGGTTTCTTGTCCAGTCCAGTTTAGGAGATGGCTGTGAGACTGGAGTGGGAGGTGGGGCTGCAGTGTCATCCCTTGGTGAGGTGGATTCTACCTGGTGCTTCATCACTGCTGAAGCTGCTTTCTCTCTTTCTTCATTTGCCTTTGGCTGGAGGCAGATCCTGCAATGATCAGCACGATATCCTTGTGTCAACAGCTAAAAGTTTCCATGCCTTTGACTTCAGTCTGTTGGTTTCCTTCACCTCAGTTCCTCTTTGGTGATACCATCTTAAAATTTGCACTCTACTGCCTGATTGAACATTGGGGTTTTATTACAGCAAGCTATAAATTACATATCATTTATGGCTTGCTCACATATTTTATGGAAAAATATTTCTATTGGCTCGACTGAAAGGAATGGGTCATTCATAACAGGAGCCATGTGAATAAAATCCCTGCTGCAGGTTTTGGAGAGAAAATTTGTGTTTCTCTCCCCGATTTCTGATTGTTGCCGTGCATTGAGAACAGAGCCCACCTGTACGTGGCAGCACAGTGCCATCAGCTGTGCTGGCACTGTCCCATCCACAGTAGGTGGCAATCAGGGAGGAAGGTAATTAGCAGGAGCGATGGAGATGTTTTACTTTCTGTAGCTCTGAGAACATACCCGGGGGAAGTCCGAATTTTCCTTGGTGAAAAGAAATGTGATGTACCGAGAAGAAACATGTTGTTAAAACTTACAAATAGGGGTCGTGCATGAGCTGTTCCCCTCGTGCAGGGAGGGACTGAGAACCAGAAAGAGCCAACCAGACATTTGCAGGCACCTGCAAAAAGCTCTGAGAAGGCACCTGAGTTGCCAGGAAGGTGTTTGTGCTGCTGTAGGTGAACCTGTGGATTTGGCAAGAGGTGTTGCACTGCCATAAGATGTAATACAACTAAAACCACCTTTCTGAGTAGGGAAATCTGCTTTTCCTGGGCATGATCAACTACTGATTGCTGCTAGCTGGGAGAAGGCAAAGAGACCCTGCACATCTGTGATGGGGGCTGATCCTGCTGTACAAGAGGAGAGGGTAAGAAAGGCAACAGATGGCTTGGGAAGGAGGGGGAAGAAGAACTCTGTCTTCTTACAGCGCTCTTCCCTGTTGCTTTGGGTCAGAGGAAGCTGTCACTGGGAGTGGTTGGTCCACCAAAGGTAAGGGAGTTGCTGCTGCCCTCGTGCTAACACCCTCACTCTGCAAAGAGAAAGGGGATGAGGGCTGATAGTTTGGCATTTTTAGGGACTGAGGCTGAACACTGGAGGAAGGGAAGTTGGCTCTCACTTTGGTATGTGCTTCATGTGTGGGGTGGTGCTTCCCTTGAGGATGATCCCTGACTTTATCTGGAGTTGGTGTTTTTTTGCCTTCTGCCCTTTGTATAGAGCTAAAACCACAGAGATGAAGTGCTTATCTAAAGGCTTTACTCCCACGGTTAAACTCTCATTTTTCCTGCCAAATATTTTCTGGAATGGTAAGATTATGAAAGTAAACTAACCTTTGCTGTACCTCCACACTGATGGCAGAGTTACTGCTCTAAAACTTCTCACGCCAGGTAAACGTTCTCTGTTTCACTGATGTATCATCCTGTTCCACTACAACCAACTGCCAAGAGACTTTGTTTTCTCACTCCAAACTCCTAATGGAGCCATTAACATTTTTTCCAACAACTCTTGTTGAACTCGGTGGGTGCACTTGGCTGGCAGGAATCCCATTGGCTGCAGCGGGGGCCAGATTCCACGTATTGCTGTTTCTCTCCTAATTAGTGGATTTATGTTTTTTTTTTCCCTTTCCAGTCTTCACAAACAATTGAAGGAGCTGCAGTGGCTGCTTCTCAGGCTGTCTGCTGCTTAAGAGAGTGAGGGAAGGAATTAAACTGTTTAAAACACATTTATTCTTTGTGATGTAAATTCGATGACTTAATTCTGGGTACCAAACAGCCAGGGAGCTGGTCTGCCAGCCTTGCCAATGTCTCAGTACGTGAAATAATGAGTGCCTGAAATACAGAGGGTTCCAGTAACTGAAACAGGAGACAACAAGTTAGGTATAGCTCATGATTAGAGGCTCAAAACTCTGTATCCAGTGCTGGCTTCAATATCAATCCTGTCTTAATCTCAAATTAACAAAGAAATTGGGCTATTGGTTAAGAATCTGATGGTTAAGAATCTGATGGTTAAGAATCTGATTGGTTAAGAATCAATGCCTTGAGAATCTGAGCATATTCCCCTCTTGATTCTTCCCTCCAGCGAAGTTTTACACCAGTGCTGTAGATTTTCTTTTTCTTTTTGCAAGGCAGTCCTTAACTTTCAAATTACAGAAATACTAATCTTTCTCCTGCTTTAGTGTCCAAAATCTTTACTCCTGGAAGCCAGAGAGAGTAAGTGGCTTGGCTCAAAACAAAGGGCAAGGCTGTGGCTTCACTGGTGGCGAAAGGAGGAGAAAAATGTCGTGTCAGAGCAGCCACTGGTTGGTTAGAAATAAAATGCTGCATAGTTTCCCCTGAAGAGTTCCTTCTCACAACTCTTTATTTTAGTCATCTACTTTAAGACAGCTAGTAAAATAAGGTGGGAGAGCCATGTGCCAGTTCAGAACCATTTATCCTATGGCTAATGTGCTCAAAACTCCCTCAGGATGGCATTAACCTTTGTATTGATTCAATCAAAGAGCCTCACGTGATTCCCAAGCTGCCGTGTGCTCTAGGTGTGAAGGGAGTGCAGCTGAACATTATTCATCTGGCAGCAGTGTAATTAATTAGGGAATGCTTTAGTTAAGAGTAGTATAGATGCTCACTCATAGGTTATAGTTTAGTAATTACAGTACATTAGATTTTTCTTTCATCTTGCCTCTACCTTTCAAGCTTGGAAGCCATTAAATGGATACTTCTTCCTTCCCTCCCCAGTTACCTGCTGTTTCAAATGCAGCTGTACTTTTAATTACCCATCAGTGCTTGCCTGACTGGCCTGAAAACTATTCTTCCCCGTGTTAGCCTCTTTTGGGCCATACCGTACTAAATAACCAAAGAAAGGAGAATCTGTTGTGCAGTGAGAAGCGCTGGAGCCGTTTTGCTGAAGCCCAGCAGCAGAACGGAAATGCTGGAGCGCTGCTGGAGGGCGAGATGCTCACAAATCTGACCGGGGAGAGTGGGCTGACATCAGCAACTCGCCAGTCCCTGCCTTTGTCGTGCTGCTGCTGCTGCTGCTGCTGCTCTCACACCTTTGTCTCTACTGCAGAGAGCTTTCCTGGTTGCTTTAGGGTGCGGAGTGGAGCAGCTTCCTTTCAGGGCACTGTCATTAAGGGGGTTCCCTGCCTTGCAAGGGTGGGATATGGCCCCGTGCTGTGCAACAGGTGAGCAGCTGCCAGTTCCCACGAGTCTGTCGCCTTCCTTCTGTCAGTTGTGATTTCATTTTTGTGGCTTTTTTTTCTTTTCAGTCCCCCTTGGTCTGTGTTCTCCTGAAACTGAAGCATGTTCATAGCCCTGGGAATATTTAGCTGTTGTCACTACAGTGTGTTCATCACACTTGGCGGGTTTTTTAATGAGGACTTTTTAGAGAAAAAAATCCCAAACCACCCTTACTACTGTGTGTGATTTATGGTGTCAGAGGAGCTAATTAAAAATAATAGGGAGGAAACTGCCCAGAAGAATATAATTGGAACTGAATCCAAATGGAAATCTGTTTTGGCCTTTCTTGTACTTTCTCCTGAATTTTAGAGCTATTATAGAATGAAATCTATTTTATAATATACCTAAACTAGAACAAAGAACCCAAAGTCATCTGAGTGTAAGTTAAGTACAGAAATTTTGTGGCTTGTGTATCTGCATCATTGCAACATTTTCAATGTGTTTTTTAACTCTTTAGATATGTTTAATTGCATACTTAAACTACTGTAAAATTGTATTCTTTACGTATTTTATAAGAACAGTTTGGATGTTACCTTAGGAAAACTTTCTCTTCCTTTCCCATTAAAACTAGCTGCTCTCGACATTCCTTGTTGCAATTCCAGTACAATTCCACTGTTTGTTTTCATTGTAAGCCTCTTGTGTTCCTCCACATAAAGAGCAAACGAGTGCCTCGTGGGCTGGAAAGATGACAAAGTTCTACCCTCTTTACTTAAATTTCTGAGAATCTATTTTAGATGTTTTATGAACAGAGCAAACTATGTTTAACAGTGCCAGTAAAGCAAACTGAGACGCTCCCAGGCACGTAGACAGTGTGCCACAGGTTATAAATATCTGCCTAAGACTTTTTTCAGAAGAGGGAACAGCGTGCACTCCTTTGCAGTTAAGCAAGCAAGTTCTTGTGGCCAGTGGTAATTGATCCAGCTGGCATTTGGATTAGCTCTAGATGAGAAACTTGCATTGAAGGTTTTTATTGTCATTATACAAGCTGTCCAAGTGTTTATGCCACATCCCCACGGAAAACAAAAGATGATGTATACGCAGTTTGGTTCTGGTGTTTTTGCTGCTACAATGAATGCATGTGCTGGTTTAAAATGAGAAAAAAACATCAGCTGCTTAGGGCTTAAAACTGTTGCTTAATAGAAATTGCCCCTTTTTAACACTAACCAGTTTTATCAGGCTTTGTCAGTACAGCACAAGGTGACAGAGGGTTTTACAGGCCGTGTGCAGCGCTGTGACAGCCCAGAGCTAACCCCCCAAAAGGGGAAGGTGTGCAGTTGTGTCCAGCTTGGGGCGTGGCTGGGCACACAGAGGGAACTCCCTCGTGCCTGCAGATGACGTGGATGAGCTGTTAGAAACCACAGCGCAGGCTTTGCACTCCAGAATTATTCCTCTGGTTGATTAGAGGGCTTTTGGGCACAAGCATCACAGACTGGCCCACTTCCACGAGTCTTTGAGAGAGCCTGGAAAACCCCTGCAGGTTGTGTTTCTGAGCAGGGGCTTGCAGGTTTTCTGCTGAGCCACGGGGTGGGACCCTGTGTGTGAGGCACAGCCACTGGCACCGAGCTGGATCCACTTCAGGGATGGCCTCAGGAAATTGTTCCCTTTGACTTGGGGTGTGGGTGCCCCAAGAGAGGGGAGCCCTCTCCTGTGCTGGAAGATGAGGAGGAGGGTTCAGGTCCTAGCTTGTCACGAGATGGTTCTTTCTCAAGTGATGCTGTGCAGTGTGCAGGTGTGTGCCAGAACAGCACCAATTACCTGCTCCAACCCTCTTTCACACCAGTGGGTGGCTGCTTTGTGGCAGTCACAACTATTACACTTCTTTCCCAAAATACACAGAAACATGAGGTTAAACACTGTCTTGAAGTAGTTTTTTTGCGTTTTTCAGAACTGTGTATGAGCTTGCATATAAAACCTACTTTTTTTGTTTGTTTGTTTGTTTGTTTTTAATAGCTCTGAAGTCTCAAGCAGTGTGTTCAGAATGCAAATTAATCAAGGGTCCTGTGGATAAAATATTATGTGATCATGTAATTAGAACCATTCATATGTACAGTGGGGCCAAATTGAAGTTGAACGGGCAGTTCTAATTCTGGCAATTCTTAATTTTGGAGTGCTTGGCTTAGCAATAAAATGCTGTTTTATTGTAGTTCTTGGATGTAATTGAAAATATACTGGGAGATGAACAAGTGAAGTAGGAAACAACACTGAACATAATTACAAGCAGATCTTCATTTCAAGCAGAGAAGTTAATCTTCCTTTGGACTCTTGGGTCTGTTTTAACAGGGTAATTAGCCATGGACCCTGTGGCTTTTGACTCCCAGTCCCGGCTCAAACCTCTGTGTCCTAATAAATGAGGACACGCAGTTCTGAGACTGGGAGAAGCTGTCGGAGGCACATGCATTATGCATGTTTGAACCACAGGGAGAGCAGTGGGAGTGAGCTGGACTCTGCTTGCTTCAGCAAGGACGTGTGTCCAACTGGTTTCGATGAAGAAAAGAACCACTAAAGCAATTGAATTCATGTTCATGGATGAATTATTTTAACCCTCTTTCTTGTCCTTTATGTTGTCTTTTATTTGCAAAAGTATACAATTATGGCTGAATTCAGCCTGGCAGAGCTGGAAACCAAATTATTTTGGTTTCTGCTTTACCTTTTTCCACACTTTGTTTTTGGGTTCTCATATGCAGCTCCTGTTTCCTTTACTCTACTTGGATAGGCACCGCCAGGGGTGAGTCACACCTGAATGTTCTTTTGTTATGGATCCGGTGCAAAGGGTTATTTCTGTCTCCCTCTTGTTCAAAAGTAGCTCCTGTCTTCTAGATCAGGCCCTTGGTGTTTTTTCATGTGTTCATTTCCTTTGCTTTTTCAGCCTCAAACACCCTTCCAGTAGAATTTCCTTCAGAAGATGTTTGGGAGGAGATGGGCTCTGACCACCATTGCCCTGTAGGAAGGAGTTTGTGGATTGGCAGCAGGAGGGGAGAGTCCTTGTCTCTGACTATAGCTTGCTGGCCCATTTCAGATGATCAAATCTGGCCTTTTTAAAAACCAGACAGGCTTAACACTGGGGGGAGATCTGAGTGTGGTGCTCCTCAGCTGAACTGTATGAATAGTGGGCCTGATAGCTGCAGTCCTTGTTGACAAGCGTGGCAGGATCATTCTGCAAAACCTATCAGCCTCAGAGTCCTGGCTTTTAATTTTTTCCTTTTTCTTTTCAACAATATGTACACTAGGAATGGGTAAAAATGGAGGGGGGGAAGGTAAGGATAATTTGTGATGTGTATTTCTCCGCGGGAACTGGAAAGGAAGGGTTTGGCCGAGCCAGAAAGATAAACAGTGAATACAAATTCTGAAAGTTGAAAGGGCAACCTAATAGGGTAGAAAAAATAAACATTACTCTCAGCTTCCTATGAACGTTAACATTTTTCTCAGGTTTACACAGTGATCAGTATCTAACACTGGCTGATCCTTATTTTAAAACTGTTGACATGAGCAAGTGATGTGGGGCTTACCATTAACGTCAGTGGGAACAGGCTCAAACAGCCAGCACTGCTCCAGCTTTGCACTGTTTCTTGGAGGGGGAAGAAGTCAATGTTAAAAGCCTCCCAATGGGGCTATTGAAGTGAAAACCAAAAGAGCTGCTAGTTCAATGGGAAGATTATTCCCTGTGGCAAAATGTGTGTGTTGAATACTCTACAATCCAGCCTTATTCTGCTTCCAGTTTTCTACTGTACATGCAGAGAGCTCACCGAGCTTTAGCACTCTCCCTTTTCCATTCCGTTTTGAGGGATGCTGCTCTCAGTCCTGCAGTCCCACAGCCAAACCAATGGGATGTCAAAAGGTGATCAGCAGAAACACAGAAGCCGGTGCATCATCCTTCCCACTTTCTCTCTGGGGAATTTCTTACCCTTCTGTTTCTTAGACGTGTCAAATGTTCTGTTCTGTAGGGAGCAAACTTCAGCACATCCCTTTCCTAAGGAAGCTCTGTTGCACAGCTCCATGGTCGCTCTTTAGGGCTGCAGCAATGCCAACTAATAGACACATTTTGCAGCTAAAGAAGTGTTAAGCTGCTTGGTTTTTCTTGTGTGTGTGCGTCTGTGTGCTATAAATGGAGGAGGAAGGATTAAAACTTTGCGCAGTCTGGAGGTAGCTAAATCTACTTAATATTGTATGACTGTCTTTGCCATCAATAATTCAAAGGACTTGAGTCCAAAATGACAAAAATCTCCCTTGGACAGCTGTAGCTGCAGGCACAGCAGAAAGGTTTTGAGCCAATTGTGGACTTGGTGCTTTGCTGGCTATAAAGGTTGAAGAACACCTGATGTCCCTGCAGTCATTAAAAGAAAAGAGAAGAGAGAAGGGTAAAGCAGAATATTGCTGCAGAAGAGGCAAAACACACTTTGGCATTTGCTACAACTTTACTGACAGATGCGAGGGTGCTGAATATCTGCTGCAGCCCCAGGAAGGCTACCCTGAAAGGCTGGATTAATTTAGGGATGTACAGAGCCCAGTTACATCCTTTTTGTGTAGTGAGATCACCTAGTCCCTGCTCTCCTTTAATCACTGTGCTGGATGCAGAGACAGGAAGGTAGGACACGGATTTGTGTCACCTGTAGGATGCAGGTATTGATCCACACAGCGCTGGCAGGAGGATGGAAGGGGCGAGGGCTGTGACGTTATTCAGCACTGCAGGGCTGTGCCCCCCTCCCCAGCCTTTGCTGGGGGGTGGAATGTCACAACGTGACTGTCCCAGCCTGCAGACCTCAGCCTTGGTGGCAAAGGTCTGTTGCATGTATTATCAGAGATGCACCACTTGTGTACTCCGTCTCACCGAGTGGAACTACTGCTGAGAGCTTGAGAAAACACCAGGGGGAATGGAATGAATGCTAGGAAGAGGAAGAGACTGCTAACAGGACATTACTAGCTAGGAAACACAGTGGTTTTTCTGTTAAGAGCCTGATCAGGCTTCAGTCCTCCTTGGCTCAATGATTATTTAACTGAGAAAGCCAATTCCATGAAATTTGGTTATTGACAGACGCAAGTTTAACTTCCATCTGGAAGGGGCTCGTGAGTTGGCCCTAAAAAATCCTGAGGTGATAAATCCAAGAATATATTCCTTCTAATTCCCTCTATTTCTAGAATTTCAAATGAAGCTTGTGCCCAAAAGAGCAGAATATTGAGTTCATAGCTCTAGTCTTCATCATCAGAAATCGTTCTTGCAATATTTCTGGCTAAAGTGAGCAGACCATAAAAGCCTCTTCTCATGAATTTTCAGCCCAATTTTATGTTACTGCACAGCCTGGAGCAAAAATTTTTCTTTTCCAAAGTTCTTATCTGAACTTCATTGATAAAAGTTTGGGGTTTTTTTTACTGACTACTAACTTGCAAACCTCCAATGTATATGTGAGCAATTCCATTAAATTTAAACATCAATGAAATTACTCAAGTGAATAACTTGAAAAGATCACTCCCTTTAAAGCATGTAGATAAAATTCTGATCATTTCGCAGAGCTGTTTGAACTCAATGACACTCCTGAGTGCAGAGAATGAAATCTTGCTTGAGCATGATGGACATTTTGATGCCATGTATTGTCTGACTTCCTCCAGTAGCTTCGTAAAAAGCCCCTAGAAATAATGGGATCAACTCTTAAGTGAGTAGAGCAAGTTCTGTCTCCACTTCAGGGTGAGAGTGGGCTCAAATTGTTCTCCTTCCTTGAGGTCCTGGCCCAAGTGCTGTGAAGTCCCTTGGCCTTTAAGAAGGATGTGTTTGTGAAGATCACAGAACATCCTGAGTTGGAAGGGATGAACAAGGGTCATCGAGTCCAGCTCCTGGTCCTGCACAGGCACCCAACAATCCCACCCTGTGCATCCCTGAGGGCCTTGTCCAAACGCTCCCGGAGCTCGGTCAGGCTGTGCTGTGACCGCTCCCTGGGGAGCCTGGGCAGTGCCCAAACACCCCCTGGTGCAGAACTTGTTCCTGATATCCAGCCTGACCTTCCCCTGGCACAGCTCCAGCCGTTCCCTGACCGTTCCCTGGCACAGGGAGCAGAGGTTGGAGCTGCAGCCCCCAGAGAGGTCTGACCTCAGCCTGCTCCAGGCTGAACAGACCGAGTGTCCTCAGCTGCTCCTCCTGTGGCTTCCCCTCAAGGGAAGGATTTCACCAGGATGTCATCCACTGTACCCCACAGCCAGGGACTGACTTTGGAACAGGCCCTTGAAGGTTTTTATGTTAGATTGAAAAGCAATATGTTTAAAGCTGAAATTGTCAAAACTTCCTCTTTATTTTACTTTAAATTAAGGGCTTTACTACTGCTGACATACTGCTGGCTTTTAAATAAATCTGTGCTATGTGAGTAGCTGATGCAAAGAGCTGGTTTAATATGAAGCATTTTCCTTTAAGCAACGTGGCTAAGGCCATAAGCAGTATATTTCCTTTAATGTAGCTGCCTTATATATTTCACTTACATTTTAATGTAATTATAGGTACAAATTGTTCACATTTGGTTTTATGAAGCCCTGGAAAGTTATGTCTTATGAGTCAACATGTAATTTCCTTCTGCACAAATTGCAGAATTATGCATTGAAGCTAAGTACATTGAATAATGGTAATTTACAATTGAATTCCTATGGATTTACATATTACAATCACATTAATGCTGAAGGAATCTGCAACATTGTCAAATAGGTTAATAATGGTTACTGTTAGCACCGAGAATACCAGTGGAATTAATAATGATTAACCACTTACCTTAAATGTATGCAAAATTATGCAGCTACCTTGAAATTACAAAACAGCAAAAATGTCATGGAAAGTAAAGGCTGGAAAATGGATTAAATGTGGGTTATGAAGGTTACCCAAACACAACTCTGGGCTTTCCTAGGGAGTTCTGTTCATATCTGAAAACTACCAAAAATGTGACTCTCTTGAAACTGTAGAATTTTTCCTTCTTTCCAATATATTTCTTGTCATTTAGAGTTGCAGTTCTGCTGTCTGCTCCAGTCATCCTTCTCGTGCCTTTCTTGCAACACACAATGCCAGACTGACAGAATTACGCTACTTATCCATTTGTACCATCCTAAAAATCCCTTTCCCCCCTTTCTTCACTCTTAAAACCATGAAGACCAGTAAGAGACTCCCAGTGACTTTGAACTGGTTCATAAACAACCCATCTGTCTTCACTCTAATCTTTCCCAAAACAGTTTGTCCGCGGGAAGCTTTGGAGATAAGCAACCAAAACCAGATGTTGAGAAATCGGTGCTACTTGGAGGTGCCACCTTAGACCTGGGCACAATACCCTTTGTGCATGGTGGTGTTAGGTGGGAACTCTCTGTGCTTGGGAACCTCTGTGCTTTGGAATTCTCTGTGCTTTGGAATTCTCTGTGCTTTGGAACTCTCTGTGCTTTGGAACCCTCTGTGCTTTGGAACTCTCTGTGCTTTGGAATTCTCTGTGCTTTGGAACTCTCTGTGCTTTGGAACCCTCTGTGCTTTGGAATTCTCTGTGCTGTGGAACCCTCTGTGCTTTGGAATTCTCTGTGCTTTGGAACCCTCTGAGCTTTGGAACCCCTTGTGCTTTGGAACCCTCTGTGCTTTGGAACCCTCTGTGCTTGGGAACCCTCTGAGCTTTGGAACCCTCTGTGCTTTGGAACCCCCTGTGCTTTGGAATTCTCTGTGCTTTGGAACCCTCTGTGCTTTGGAACCCCCTGTGCTTTGGAACCCTCTGTGCAGGCTCCTTTCAGGCACAGAAGAAGACTGTGTAGATGGAAGTAGACTTTCCTCCTGTGGGCTGGGATGAGGCTGCAAATGTCTTCAAGCAGAGGTGGTGGAGCCTGAGTTCCACAATTAGCACTGTGAATCCAGCCGGTGCGTGGGTGTGCTCAGCCTTGCGCCCGTCTCCGAGGACAACGAGGATCTCTCTCTCCTTTGGGAGCTGTGTCCAGGACAGAGGCTGAGCATGGGGCAGGGGCTCCCACGTCAGGGAAACGAACCCTGATGTGCACAGCTGCAGGTGTGTGCAGGCTCCTTCTGCGTGCCCTGCTGCAGGGCTGGCGCTCAGCCCCTCGTGCCTGAGTGCTCACGTGTGTGTCAGCGCAGAGACGTGAAAAGCTGGGCTGCACTGAACTATTTCATGAGCTGGAGTGGAAAGCCTGACTTTTAGTGGAGAGCATGGAAGAGGGAGATAAATGGCACTTCAAATGAATGAGGCCTGTTATTTGTACTGGCATTAATATTTAACTGTCCTTTTTCACAGGCTGTTACTACTTGAATTTGTCGGTGTCAAAGTTTTTCTGCTTTTGATGAAACACAGATTTGACCCTGGCAGACTTTGAAAGGTGCTCAGATTTTATTTTCTCGATCACAAGGCATCCAGTGTATTTGAGATGTGTTTAAAGCTGCAAAGCATCCAGCCCTGGGCCTTGGCAGCCTCGCCTCTGCATTCCATCCTGTTTGATTAGCTGGGGAAAACAGCCTGGGACAAAAGATGGGAGGGGGTTTTGGTGTGCTTTTGTTTTAACCTCCTGCTCAGCGTGAGTCTAAGGTATGTGAGGGGCATCTATTAACGCTTCAGCCAAAGCAGGAAGTGATTTTTGCTGATTGTTTCAGCCCTTTTTGAAGTGGATGACCACATCCATAAAACAAGGAGGCTGAACAAAACACTGAGACTTTCCCCCTGCTTTTAAAAAGAGATGGGGAAAGGGTGAAATAAGAACTGTTTGTTTCTTCCTCCTTCATTTGGAGTGAGTGATTGCTGTCAGTAAGAAAGGGGGATATTGAGAATGCCTGACTGCCAAAGGTTGGTCTTAAAAGAAGAAAAAAAAGGTAAAATTATGATTTTGTGTAAAAGAATCAACCCATGACACCACCTGGTCTCTGTATAAGCAAATGGCTAATAAGCCTCTTCCAGAAAGCAGTTGGTTTGCTTTCTTTAGCAGAAAAACAAAAGCGTACTTGAGCTTTGATTTAGGACAACCTCTTGGTGAATAGGAACAGTATAAGGAAAAATATTCTTCTAGTCAATTTGCACATTTTATGTGGATCTGTCTAGAAGGTGGCTGTTACAGGAAGATAAGGATTCTAATTTTGTAATTGAGTGCACTCTGAAAAGACAATTAGGAGCTAAAGTGATAAGTAATTGTAAATTATAACAGCAGTAGAAACCTGATTCACAGTTCTCTGTGGAAACTGTACTTGTGTATTCAAATGATGCATCTGTACTTTTATTTCCCCTGCATGTACATTTTATTTAATAAAGCTAGAAAAAGATTTCTGTATGGTTTGGTTTTAAAAACCAGGAATTAAAAAATGCAGATGCGTCCCACTCAGCCTCATGCTAATCTCAGAGAAGAGCTGGAGCTGTGCTAGGTAGGGTTTGGCAGCTGTGCCACTTATGAAGAATTATGTGGGTATGGTGCCTGCTATCCGTAGTCTTATGGGTTTTACAGGATTTTGATCGATGTCTCTTTGTCCGGGATAAACGCTCGAGTCAGTGGAGAGCAGCAGGAAGCTTCAGTGCCTTTGTTACGGCAAGAGAACCACCCCGGGGTGTGTCTGTGTAAACCCTTCTGGTGCAGGCTACAGGGAGAGCCCAGCACCGTGGAGCTGAGGCTGCTGGGGGAAGGTGATTCTGGGATTATGGTGCTGCCTTATTGCCTGGCACAAACGTGCAGCTCCGGGCCTGTGCCTTGCAGCCCGCGTCTCACATGGTGCTGCTTCTCTTTCTGATCGTTAAAGCAGACAATAATTTTATGCCAGCAGGGAGACACTGTGGTTTTTAGGGAGGTAAGTACCCCGTGCCCATGGGCAAGGTGTCCCAGCTGCTCTAAAGCTGTTCTCCTCTGAGCGGGGCTGCACTGGCATCCTGCAGATGGTTCTGCTGTAAAAAGGTGTTGGTAACACCTCCCTTATTACACTTTCTGCTCCAGGACCGTCTGTCAAACACAGGTGGGGCAGGCACTGTTTGGCATAAATATCACAGAATCACAGAATCACAGAATCACCAGGTTGGAAGAGACCTTCAAGATCATCGAGTCCAACCTCTGTCCCAACACCTCAGCTAAACTAAACCATGGCACTGAGTGCCACATCCAATCTCTTTTTAAACACGTCCAGGGATGGTGATTCCACCACCTCCCCAGGTAGACCATTCCAATATTTTGTCACTCTTTCTGTAAAAAACTTTCTCCTAATATCCAACCTATATTTCCCTTGGTGCAACTTAAGACTGTGTCCTCTTGTTCTGTCAGTTGCTGCCCTCATATTTGTGAGGTCTTTTCTGCACTCTGGATATTTTTGTTTATTTTTTTTTTAAATTCTGCTTTATTCCATAAATGAACTACTTGAGCATCTTCTCCCGAGGGTTTTAGTATAAAGTAATAAAATGGTTTCAAGGACCTGAAAGTTTGTTGTTAAAAAAAAGCGAGGGTTCTGCTTTCTTATCCTCCTAAGCCTTCTCACGAGCCTGCTCCAAAGGTCCTGTGCTCGATGACTGCCTGAGGAATTGTCTAGGAATGTTTGGGTGGCAGTGAGAAGACGGTGTAATGCCCGTGCTGCTGCAGGGACTGAGCTGTGCCCCAGCAGCAGGGCCACCCGAAGCTGCCTGCAGCTGCACAACATCTGCCCCCAGGCAGGGAGGGCGTGCTGGCCCTGTACACGAGGGGTGCTCCTGGCAGCCCCCACGGTGAAAACCCTGCTGGGTGATAGACTCTGGGCTCCGTTCTGCTAAAGTAGCTGTGTGCCACTTCTTAAAGCGTTTTTCACCTTCTTAGGGATCTCTTTCCAGGGGTAATTCCTGGAGCTTTGTTTATGGTGCCGCTAAACTCATTTAAGGGAAATTCAGTTTTGAAAAGGACTATTTCAGTGCTTTATTATGCTGATTTAATCAGTTCAATGTGGCTCCATTTCGAGATCGTGTCATTATTCAGGAGTTTTTATTTTCTTGGAATTTATTCTAACTGAAGTGTTGATCTGAGCTTCATGAAGTAAAGCTGTTGGATTTTTTGAGTTTAGAAATAACAAATATTCTGAGTTCTTGGACTACAAGGGCATTTTTGAAAACTTATACCTTGTTTTCCACTTGTTGCTGTGACTGCAGTTGATGGAGTTTTTGTATGCAATCACAAAATCTCTAAAAGTAACTGGTTATATGTAGTTTGTTGAAATATATTTTATTTTATCCTTGTGATAAAAACGGTTCTCTAAGAATCAGGTGGCAGCAATAACTATTACATTAATGAAAGTGTAACTTTTTCTCTTCTCTTTGTAAATGTCATGGCCTTTTTCAGGGCATATTAATAAAAATACTTTTTGAAGTGGCTGATTTATGAAACTGCCACAACAATTAATAAATTTACTGAAAGGGGAAAAAAACCATGTAAACAAAATTAAATACTTGCATGAATGACCTGATGTTAGATTTAGGAAAAGGCCCATAAGAAATGATGATTTACGACTGAAAAGAAACAAAGAGTAAAATTGCTCTGGAGTTCTCACATTTGCAGCCAAGTTACAGTCTGAAAGTCATTTTGGAAAACAAAACCATTCTCGGGCAGGGATGAGGGAAACTATGATCAGTTTATCACTGCTGAAATCAGCCTAGTGCTTAAATCAATCAAAGCTGTCATATTACTGCTCTCCATTTCCCCAGCCTATAGACTCAGATGTGCCTCAGATTCAGCAGTGCCAATTTAGCAGGTGCTAAACCCGCAGTGATTTTGTCTATCAGCATTTTTTGCACTTGATAATAAAACTTCCACACTGGTGGAAGCTGCTGGTACACGGAGACTTTAGTGCCACCATAAAAACAGCATTGTAGGAAAACTGCCTTAAGGTGAGAATGGATGAGTAGTTTCCAAGTTGTTATACAGTGCCTCTAAACAGAGCTGGGTTGGGAGTTCTGAACAGAATCCCAAATGTTATCCTTCTCTCGAGTTTTGTTGATATAGTGTGAAGGACCACAGTGTGATTTAGTTGAAAATATGCTGCTGTGTTGCAGTTTGTCATATAAAGTTAAACTTTCTGGGTATTGCATATAATTCTCAGTTCAAAGCTCACTAAACTGGTATTTACTGTCCCCATACCAGGCAGTGCTCTCCAAGCTTGAGTGATTTGTCCTCATGCCTATGGGGTCTCTTCTGGTGAATATTCACTACAAGGAAAATAAAGTAAAGCGAGACCAGGAGCACTGCTTTTGCTAAAACAAATTTAAAATTACAGGCAGACTTGGCTACAAGAAATGGAGGCTTAGGAAGGCTTCTGAAATCTGTGAGTGATTTACCAGGCTGGGGACTGTTAACCCTGATTTTGCTTATTTTTTGAGCTGACCTCCAAATATTTCAAAGGTGACCAGCTTATATTATTATGTAGTCTGGCAGTCTTGTTCCTGTAACCATTGATGGTCTATCCATACAGATAAGAATTCAGTAGGAACACTTATACACTTTGCAGCCTGTCCTGGGTGCCTGGAAAGGAATAAATACATGTATTCCAAATGTGCAGTTAGCAGGATTGATATATGCAAAGCAGATAAAAAACCATTGCCATCTTTCAAACGGCAGTGATGTTAAACAGCACAAATGCTGTATTGCTCTGGAAATCAGGTTTAAGTTTAGATTATTGAAATTGGAGTCTACTTTATTTGTGTACAAATGCTCAGATTTTTCTGTTGAATGTCACTGATTCCATCAAATATAAATCCTGACCTCAAACCACATCCAGGCAGGCACTAAGTGGAGGTGAGTTAACATACATGAACCCATAGCAGCATTAAGGTTTTGCATCTCTCCTTTAAAAACTGGGGACAGATTTGTGCCTGTTAAATGATTCCTATCGAGTTAGTGTAATGAAAATTACATGAGTCTTTTGGTGGCAATTACTGAGTATCAAAGTACAAGTCAGTAAGGCTCTTCTGTAGCTGAAGTCAGAATAAAAGGGGTTGCAAGGGTGCTGTTCATAAATGCATGCAGCAATGCTGATCAGAAGAATTTTTGATATGTATCAGTCTCATTTGAACTAGGCAGACAAAATAAATCCCAACAAAAAGCAGATCTATCAAAACGTTCTTCATGAATATTATCCAAATTCCTGCTGAAGAGGAAATTTCCATGTGTACCTGAAAGCTGGGGCCATTGCTTCTCTCATGTGCTGTTCACTAATTACTTTATGAAACTCATCAAGGAGCACTTTGCTATTAAAACCTGTGTTGATTGTAGAGTGATTTAATTACATTCAATTAAATATCTCTAGCTTAAAAAGAAAAAAAATCATTGATGAGGAGAATTGCAAATCTTATCTAAAAATGATGCTGAATCAGATTCCTCTGGGACATTCAATTCATTCAGAGGAGCTGTCTGGGGTACAGGCATATTGTTTATTAGACAATAATAGCTCTATTAGTTCTTTTTCAAGCAGGTAAAATCCTTTTGGCAGTTTTACACTGCTGAAATTCCTGTCACGTTCAGAACCTCTCACAGGAAACTAAAATGTCAGTATGAAATTAAGCATTAAAATTTAAAAGGTTTGTCAAGATACTGCTCACTCAGATTCTTGTGAAAATATATATATTATCACACTTGCACTCACATACGTATATGCATTCGAAAGGAATGCCTAAATTCTCTTGTGAAGAGATAGAAATATAAATGTGTACGTAGATAATAAAATAATCATAACTGGGAGTTCATTGATTCCCTTACTTTTTTTTTTTATATACTCAAATTCCTAAACCTGGCTGCCTAATTACTATGAAACTTCTATTCTTTTCTACAAAAGTATTGGCTGGAAATTTACACTAAGGTTATGGAGCAGCACAAATTATCTTCAGTCTTTGATGCAGTGTTTGTTTGGAGCTGGTGCTCACTAGAGGGATGTGGTGCTGTGGGTAAGGCACAGATGAATTCCCGTCTGCAGAGCAGCCACCAGCTGCCTCTCTTACAACTTTAAAAAACAATCATTCACTGCCAAGCCAAGAAAACTCATTAATATGTTCATTACCTGAACCAGGAGCTAATAAAGGCGGGGCGGGGGGGTTGACTTCTGGCTATATAAAATTTCATCCCACTACCACCCTCCCCCTGAAAAAAAACCAACCCCAAACCCAAACCACCCAACACCAACCAAACAAAAAACAACAACCAACCCAGAACCCAGACAAGTCTTTTTCCCTTAGCATTCAAAGAAGGGGTTTATGTTTCTAATGGCTTTAATTAAAAAGTTTCTCAGCGTGTTTAACAGGTTCCATAAATCTCCCACCCAATAATTAGCTGTCTGCTGTGCCTCAGACAGGACACTTCTTCTTGCTGTTCACCTGGTTTTAGTGTCCCTGCAATTGAAACCAAAAGCCCATTTCACCCAGCCAGGAGTCATCTCTGATTTTCACCCGTGGGGGGCTCCTCTGCTGCCTGCCAGTTGTGACCAGGTAAGGGCACCAGGGTGCTGCTGAGGAGGTGGGATGGGGACTAACGAGTTGGGTGTGAGTGTGTGCTGCTTTGTCCTGGCTAAAAATATTAATTTGTACATCTGTCGTGGTCCTGCTGTGAGAATAGGAAGTATATGTGTTAAATAATCCTGGCCAGTTTGAAAGCTGCTCATGGAAATTGATAATAGACGTTTTGGATGGATCTTTGAAAATTAATCTCTTATGTCTTTCTTTTGTTTTATACTTTCAATTTCACTTGGAGAAAGCCTCTCTGGCTTTTAGTGGATGTCCTTAAAGATAAGTTTATTAAACTAGCCATATTTCCTTTCAAAAAACCGATTAATCTTTTTTAAAAAATCAACATTACACGTTATGGCACTGTAGCTGCTCATTCTGTAATTGAACATGCTTTTGCTCTGATGCATATGTAAGCTCCTGATGCTGTAGGCCTCTATTTTATACCTGAAAACACAAGAATCCCATCAATAGATCCCATTATCATGACTGTGATTCCCTTAAAGAGGGAATTATGAGCCAGGCCATTGCTGCCCTTGATTCATCTAAGCACAGTGCTCGTCCCGAGAGTTGAAACAGCTTTAAGGGAGTGCAAAAAAGTTTTCCCTAAACTATGAAAGACAGAATGGCAAGATGTTTTTTTTTTTGCCTGTTTATTTCTTTTTAATAAAGCAAAAGAAACTAAATTTCTCTAGAAACTATCATGAAAATACTCTATTGAGCGTGAGTGATGTAGGTAAGAGTTAAATAATGAGGTTGGGGCTGGTAGCACTTTATGGCCCCTGTATGGGTTGGAGGCAGGGTGTGACAGGAAAGCTCTCCAGCCTCCTACTTTTTAGACCACACAGATAAAGTTTCATGGAAAAATATTTTCAAAGCTGTGTGAATCCCGGTGCTGTGTGATTCCTGGGACCACTCTGAGGGTTTCTGTGTGCCTTGGCTCGAGCTGCTGTTTGACATGCTTCTCTAATCACACCGAGCAAGGGGGAGAGTCACCAGGGGTCAGAATGAGACTGGGACGTGGCCGTGTCCCGGTGCCACCTCGTCACTCACGGAGTGACCGCGTGGCTGTTTCCAGGCCAAGATCTTTTCTGAGCCATCACTCGGGTGAGAAAGGTCAGACTGTGTCACTGAAAGTATGTCTGGGTAATGCAAGTACGAAACTGGTTGTGTTGGGGGAAAAGAAAAGAAAAACAAATCACTTCTAGAGGCGCCAACAACACGACAAGATTTTCCCAAACTGTGACTCTGTTTGGTGCCTCTGTTTGCAGGCCAGAGTAAAAAGCAGAGGGAAGTAGAAGAGGAACAGTGTTCTAGGTGACAACTGGTTATTCCCTGCTAACATCAGGTTTATGTTAACATATTTTAGTTTAATAGGGTTTTTAAATGCCAGGCAATTACTCCTTGGTATTATTAGTGTTTTAGCACTCCAAACATAAATTAGGGTGTATTAAAAGCTGAGGCTCTCGTATGGCTATGCAGGTTATTTGTTCAGGGTTTCACGAGCATCAGTTTGGTTCACACATCTAATTATAATCATCATATCAAGAGTGTGTGGAACGTTCCAGCACATGAATCTCTAATATTGAGTAATTCCTTATAAAAATGAGGCAGCCCATATGGGTGAACAGATGAAACACTGATAAACACTGTGAAATAGAGCAGATGCATGAGTTATACCAAAGGTTCCTCACTCCTAATATTTACTGTCCGTGAGGAGAGAGAATTAATTTATTGCACACATCTTAAATTCTCAGTACTAAATACAGCAATGGCATTACAAACCAGAGGTGCCCAAGGTATTGCTGTAGAGGGGGATACTGCTGGAAGCTTTTGTTTGTGGGTGATGGTGTAGTGCTGGTTAGAACAAACACAAAGGGAGTGTTGGATTGCCTTCCTGGTGAATGTCATCTAAATAATGGAGCAGAATGTTACTTGGACAGTGCTCTCTGTAATGACTTTTTTCCTATTGTTCAAAATAATTGATGTGAATTGAACAATTTTGTCTAACGTGTATTGCAGCTGGAGAAAGCCAGTTGCTTATTACAGCCTAAGCATGTGCATTTTGGTGCTCATGAATGACTTTATTCGTTTGTAATGAGATGCTTAAGGCAAATGGAGTGGTTGGGTACACAGACTCTCTTGGCTTGTACGTAAAGAATAAAAGGTTCGTGTGTTTGAAGTGTTGTAGAACTCAGGTTTTGCATGATTGGATCTTGTAATAAGGCCCAGTACCTTGCGAGATGATACCTAATTTTAAGAGCTTTTTGGTGGCAGCAGCATCATGATGTAGGAGCAGCTGTTGCTCCCTCTTCCCTGGTCCCTGACTTCACTGGGCTGTGGGCTCTGCCACGCTGACTGAATATTTCTGTTCGCTTGCAGTTGCTGCCTGTGCAGCCAGGGCTGAGATGCACTTCAGGGCAAAGCAGAGCTGCATCTTTCACTCTTTGCTACAGCGAGAAAAGACTTATTTAGTGAAGCCCAGTACCTCTGTATGGACCCTAACTGTCACACACCTAAGTCCATAAATGATTGCATATCGTTTTAAGGCTAGATTAAGCTTCTATATATTTCCTTTCTACAACGAAACTGTAATGTCTCATGGTTTGACACACGTACGTGTTAAGACCTCAGGTAACAGAGATGGAATCTGTGGCTAATTCTGCTCTTTTAGGCAGAGGAAACTCAGGCTGCCTTCCAGCAGCCAGACACAGACTTCTTAATGCAATAATCTGATTGACTGAATTCGATATTGTTCATGAAGGCTTCTTTGCCACAAAATTGGAAAGGGTGTTTTGGGATGTAGATATTAGAAGTGTCTCACAGCACACCCAGATAGTGTTTCTATAAGCATTAGAGTCAGCAAGATTTATTTCAAAGATACAGCTTATTGGAGAAAGCCAGCCTATTAAATGTCTGTTACCAGTGATGGCATTCTGGAAATGGAATTGGTTTTGCTCAGCAAAGAAATGAAACCTAGGTTGTTACATGCAGGCTAAGATAGGCACTGATTTCTGAGCATAAAGACTGCTTGGTTGCTCAGGATTTATTACTGTTTAGCTAAAATATGTTGAGAGAAAAGGTTGATCTGTCCAAATGATTTGCAGGGGAAAGAGATGAAAGTGTGTTCTATCAAAGTTAATGAAAAGCAACGGGGAGATAACTTGTGAATAATTTATTCACGCAACTTCATTTTTGTTCATCAGTTTCTTGCAAACAGGTGGCAATAGTCTCATGCATTTGAATTTCTTTTTATAACTTATTTGACTAAATCTTCGTCAGGGGCTCGCTGCTGAGTTGGATGAGTTTTGTGTAATTTGAGCAGTGTTGACTGGCTCACCCGAGTCCCCGATGAGAGACGTGAAATTCTCAGTGCAGAGCTCCATTCAAGCCCCGGCTCGTTCCCTGCGGTGTTTTTCCAACTTACTGTCTGGAGATTATACTTTTATCTGAGGGCCAGGCAGGGATCAGCAGAGCAAAAGTAATTAAACCTGATGTGCAGGAGAGGGAGCGTCTTTACTTCCAGGCTTTGCAGCTTTCCCTCAAGGTGAGAGCAGGTGAGTGGCACCAGGGCTCGGGCTGCCTGCCTGCCCTGCTGCCAGGCTGGGGGAGCACCAAGGACACGCCAGTGCATGAGACATGGGGACAGGGCCATGGGAAGGGTAGTGCCCCGTTAATTTGGCACATTGCAGGGTCTCAGCGCCTTGCCAGCCACAGTGATCTGCAAATGCTGCTCCTGGTACACAGGTCTCAGCTTCTCGTGGTGTAAATCGGGGAGGGGCCCAGAAAGCTGCAGGTTTTTCCTCACGCTCTGAGTAGCAGAGTGGCTCCCAGTGCTGGGCTGGGAGGGGCAGCTCTCAGCACCTCTCCCCTACCTCGTTCCGAAGGCAGTGGGCCCTGGGACGTGCTGCCTCACACGGAGTGGAGGGCTGTAGACAAAACCACTGCAACACTTGGATTTTTTTGCTTTTTTTTAAATAAACATCTCCCCACGCCCATTGGTTTTCTGCCTAACCTGTACCCTGCAAAATAAAAACCTAATCTGGCACATCTCTTCCTGGGAGCACTGCTGCTCCTTGTGCCAACCAGTGCAAGGGGGAAAGAGCCAAGTGCCTTTTCCAACCTGCCCAGGTGTGACAGTGCCCTGCTGCGTCACTGCGTGCCCGGCAGCCACTGAGCCCTGGGACAGCATCAGCCGTGCTCAAAATGTGGCCTTAAATGCTTTGGAAGATCAATGAGGCCAATTTTTTCATTAAAGGAAAAAAAAAAGAGCAGATGATGTCAGAATACTCCTTCAATTGGTTTGGTTTGGGTTTTTCCCCCTCCGGTAATGCGTACACAATCTTACACAGAGCACACTCTGTCATACAAGGTTGTTTACAGCTTCTTCCATATAATATTTAATAATAACTCTGTCAATATTGCTGGAGAGTTTTGTTTTCCTGGAGACGTTTAGGAAGTGTTCAGGGGTAAGTAATATTTCCATAATCTAAATTCATGCTCTACCCAAGAGGACCGTGTCTCAGGTACACAGAATTATGTCTCACAAAATATGTTTATTGCTATAACTATCTTTTTTTATAGCTCAGTTGTTAAGCTAAGTAATGATATATAGCTGCTTACACCAACATAATAACAATTCTTTCACATTCTTCATTCTTACAATCTCTTCTTCTCCCCCTTAAATATACTCATTGAGGGCTTTGTTAAGTGAATTCTCAGTGACATATTGGTAACAGTTTCTCTTTTAAAGCAAACACCATCAAACCTAGACAAAACAACTCTCTAGTAACTGTAACTATTGCCAAAAGAGATGAGACAGCATAAAACAAAAGCCGCCCCTGAAAGGATTTTTCTTTTAAAATTCAGACCTTTAGAAAGCAATACTGAGATAGGAAGAAATAGTCTGGACCCCAGAATAAAATGAGAATACAAGAAACATCACCTTTGAAATGGGACTACAGTAGAAATTGCTCAGTAATATTTCACTTTTTATTTTAGTGACAAATGTAAAACCTGGAGACCTGGTCTTCAGCTATCATAAAAGGGAACAGCCAGTACTTGACTTATGCTTGTATAGCACTTCTGGATCATCCTGAGTGTAATAACTACTAAGTTTCGGAATTCACATGGGGAAAATCTTTCCCTTTTAATCAAGGAGAGACAACTGAGTGGTAAAAAGAAAAGGAGTGCTTTCTATATTTAAAAAAAAAAAAAGAGCCTTCCTTGTCTGGCAGTCACTGTCTTTTTTACCAGTGGAGCTAAAGCAATTTTCAGATTATTTTTTCCCCTTTGATGAAGTCAGTGGCAATGGCACATATCAGGCAGCCTTGGTCATGCTAGCCTAAGGGGTTGGTCACTTTTTGATGCCATTGGGATTGTATGGGGTGTTTGTGTGACTTTCCCTGCGTGTCTCAGCAGCAGGGTATGGCTGGTTGGGGACAGCTGAGTTTACATGCATATTCCTACCTTTGGTACAACTTCCTGCTGAAGATTTATTCAGCAGAAATATTATCTTAAGCTTTGCCACAGCTGCTGTGCGGCTGTGTGCTGCGTGGTGAGAAGGCAGAGCGGAGCTGTGGCACCCTACCCTAGGCGTCCCAAGGCAGTAATTCCTATTTTTGTGGCTTGCTTTCACAGAAAGGGTTGAATCTGGGTTTTGAAGTCCTCGTGCTGCTGTGTGATGCTCCTTTCTGCACTGGAGCTTGGGTCTCTGCAAACCACAGCTCCCTCAGCACCCGTGCAGCTGCTGGTGCCTTCTCGCACCTCTCACTACGCAGAGAACAGCTGTGATTCCCCCTCGTTTCAGTGCTGCTGCTGTGAGGGGTGACCCAGTGGTCCCTGAGGTGTCCCCAGGTGAGTGGCACGGAGGAGAGGAGCTCCTGCAGCCGGGTGCTTGCAGAGCAGGCTGTGTGACAGCAGCGAGAAGTACGCTCTCACTCCCGAGGCAGCTCGTGGGAATGGAAGAGCTTTAACTGACAGTGTTTTCGGCAGCACAGGCTCCAGGGAGCCTCAGACAAAGGAAATATTCCACGAGACTTTAGGAAACAGAGTCCTACTCAATTATTCATATTTTCACTCCGTTTTCGTTTCTTGAGAATTGCATAAATTGTTTGACACAGGCTCGGTTTGGTTTTGAGGATTTTTGTATGATTTCTTTTGTTTAAAGAGTGTTAGAAGCACTGTTTGAAATGGTAACTGTGCTGTGGATTTCAAAGGGGTTGGGGACTGCCGGGAAGTCGGATGGAGTTGGGAGCTCAAGCCCTCAGGCAAACGCTTAGTTCTCATGTCCATCATTAAAATTGACCTGTAAATAGCTTAAGGGCAAACAGAAGGCAATTTTTTTCCTTGTTTGCTGGAATATGCACATGTAATTCAGGAAAGAGATACATGGACTGAAAAGGAGAAGCCAGGTAGCAGAGGATACTAAGATCTTTTAGGGAAAATGAAGTGAGGGTGGATGATGCTGTTATCAAACCACAGTGCTCTGGTATCTGTGCAAAGCACCTGGAGTATTGCATCACCAGCTATTTGTTTTGTAACTTCCTCAGTGGTTTTGACAAAACCACCACTTTCATCCTGTTAAAATGGCTTTTTCTTGGCTTTCTGGTGCTTGATGTCTGTATTTAAAAAGCATCATCTGTAACATAGAGCCATCATACTTTTCTGTTTTGTGTTCTCGTCGCCAGAAGAAGAAAGTTTTGGGGTTGACACTTTTTAGCATAGACATGAGGAACAGGAATGCTGCTGGGACAGCTGTGGAGGTAGTTGGTCACAGCTAGGGAATACCTTGCTGGCCAAGGTAGTGCTCTTTTCATGTAGGAACATGTGAGTTAAAGGAGGTTTCTTGAGAGACAGGATGGGAAGAGAGAGGAGTGTTTGAGATTGCAAGTGCTTGTTGTGGAGCAAGGAAAGGCCTCGAGTTTCCAGGCTGCCCTCCTGTTGAATTTCTCCCACCCGTTTGGTTGAGGAGGAGGAAACCCTGAGCAGCTGGAGCTGTGAAAGGAGTCAATCTCTCTCCTGTGGGAGATAGTTAAGAGGGTTTTCTTGCCCAACACAAGGGAGTCCTGGAGGGAGCTGTCCTAGATGTGCACACACTTCCTAGGGCTGCCTGGAAAATTAAGGCTGCCTTGCCTATCCCCAGGAGACAGCAATCCCCAAGTAAGAGACATTTGTTAGCAATGTCTATTTTAATATTGTCTTTCTGTTATGTCTTGCTCCTACTGGGAGAATAAACTATTTTGAGTACGAGCAGATTCTCTGTTTATGGCACGCAGCAGGAAGAGCAGCCTGGATCCAACAGGCATGGAATGCACAGGGAGCTTGTAGGGCAGGGGATGGGGTGGTGGAAGGATCAGATGTTGGCACAGTGTAGTGGGAAGGCAGAGACAAGCACAGAGAAGAGCAAATGACTTTGCAAACAACAATTGCAACCCAAACTTGCCTGCATGTCCCAGTTCCGAGGACTCACCAGCTGAGATGGATTTTTTTTATCCATGGAGGCAGCGTGGAAACTCAGGTCCCCTCTGCTCCTAACAGTTATGTAATTTTTGACTTGTTGATTTCGAAACTGGGTTTCTCTATTTTATGAAGTGTTAGTTTTAAAATAACAGAATGGGGCAAATGTATTTATTATTGTAGAACAAATGCAAATATTGTGCCTTAAATTGCTGCTGCTTGTGTTATGATCTAATTATTTAAGAAACTGCATCTAACTGTTCTTGCAGTGTGTTGAGGCTTCCTAGTGGAAGCCATAAACATTCTTATGACCCCCCCCCTACATTTTTTTAACACTACAATGTCTATTCCTGAAGTAATTTGCAAGCTATTAAATTATTCCTGGAGTTTTTTACTTTGCTTTCTGGTGGGTGGGACAGCTGTGCAAGGATCATTAGAGCTTGCCTTGCCTTTTTTTTTGTTCTGGTAGATCAGAATCCTGGTATTCCGGCCATGGCAGGACCAAAGATTTGAGATGGCTCAAGAAGTATTTTCACAACAACATCTCTTCACGTGTAAACTGGTTGCCTTGCCAAAGTAGCCTTTCTTCCCATCCACTCTGGGCAAGAGCTGTTTAGGTTAGGATTGGTTTAGTTCCTGTGGTCTGACAGGAGTGCAGGATAAACCAGAAGACCCTTGGGTGCTGCAAAGGGCACAGCAAGACTTGTGCAATGTAAGTTTTTCCTGGATGCTTTTCATAGGCCAGCACAGGAGATCTCTCCCACTCGCCACGTTGTAAAAGAAGGGGAATGAATAGCAGTGAAAGAGGAGTTCCTGTAGTTCATATAAAAGCATTTGAGAAACAAATCATCTTGGGTTTTGGCTGAAATATTCGTGACTCCTCACAATTTAAACAGCATCCTTTCCTGGTATGAAACTCAAAATTTCCAGAAGATGTAAGTATATGCCAGGAAAGGTGTGTTTGTATTCAAATAGGATTTGGCTGTTGTGGAAATCATGCACACAGAATATAAGTTTGCTCCTATGTTATGGCACTTTAAATTGTGCTTCTTTGGGGTCTTAACACCGGAGAGAGATTAGTAAATTAAACATGAAATTTCTGTGCAGAGCAATGCGTAGATTTGTGATATTTTCAAGTTAGGGTGGCCTAAGGAGTGAGAAATCAGCTTACAGCAAGGTTTCATTGCCCTAATGAAATTGCAAGGGTCAACCTCAACACACAGATTTCTGATGCCCGAACGGCTGTCAAAAGATTAGAGCAGGAAAAGAGGAAGGGAAGCTAAAGAAGAGACAAAAAGGTGGCAGTAAATGGGGAGAAAGAGAAGGATGAGGCAAAATAGAAAAGGTTTAACAATAGTAAAAATTTTCTAGGTGAACATCATAAGGTGTTGCTGGAAAAATAGTTAATAATTACTGTGAAGTGCCTTCCTGAGAAGAATGGAAGCTGAGGAGTGTATGGTGTCCTGAATTAATGCTTGAGCACAGAGGCCATAATTACATATGGAATCTGGCCCTCATCCAAATGACTCTGATGCCTGTGCCCTGAGCACCAGCTTCAATGGAGCTGATCAAATGCAATGCCATTGTCACACTCCAGGCAGTGATGAGAAATTATGCATTGTTTTTGCTTGAGGTACGTGGTACTTGTGTGACTGGTACTTACTCTTCACATACAGGCAGCATCATAATCAACTTTCATTAAGACTAATGCTGACTGTTGATTTACTACAAAGAGTATTTCGATTAAGTTTAGCATTTTGGATAGGACATGATAATTATCTGGTGTTGACATTCAGTTTTGTAGGCCTGAAGTTTACAAACAAATCCCACATCTTTGTTAGGCATATTAGCAATTGAAATACCCTCCTAAATCACTGTCTGTATAAATGGTAAATCTCTGCAATCAATCCTTCTTTTCTTTGAAAATAATTTTTGGAGGAATTTGCATAATTGGCCGTGCTTGATAAAAGTCTGATGTATAATGTTGTCTTTTAAATGCACTGCTACCTGAAATCATGATGAAGTATCAACATGCAGGAGGTAAATATAAAACAAGCATTTAGTAAAGGATGCAGCTGATCTCATGAGGTGAGAAATGGCATTTAGTGGTGTTATAATTTGAAGTGGCTTGATGTAGGCATTTTGCTGTGAAGGACGTGAGAGAAAAGGACAGAACTCGATCACATCAAGAGGCTTTGATTTGCGCTGAACTTGGAAGTGAAATTTATGCTGAAAAGTTCTTTTAAAATACAGTGAGGGTGATGCAAATGAATGTCTTCACTTCTGATGCAAATGAAGAGCTCACTGCACTGAGGCTGGGCTGATGTGGGGGTTCAGGTCTGGGTTTCTCCAGAGCTCGGTGGTTTCCCCAGAGCTTGGTGGTTTCTCCCAGCTGCTGCCCTGCACTGCCCTGCACTGCCCCAGCTGAGGCAGGCAGTGGGACTGTGCCTGCGTGTCCTCTGGTGGGTTATGTTGGAGTCATGTCCTGTTGTTATTTCCATTCTGGGTGGCCTGGCCAGCGCTGTCCCCCTCTCCAGCATGTGCTCTGGGGCTGTCACTGTCAGCTCCCTGAGCTCACCCCCACCACCTAGGCCGGCCCCATGCTCTGCACCGTGACAGACCAAAGCTTTTGTAAGGCACCAAGTGCCAGGGTGCTGCTCGTGTCACCTGACGTGTTTCACACCAGGCAAACACCCAACATGACCCCACACTGCCAGTGGGGAGTGGCATCCTGGGAATGCCAAGAGGCCGTGCCAAGGAACTGACCCAGAACCACGGCAGCAGAGCTGGATGTGCCTGGTGCTTCCCCTTGGGGTTTGGAAAGAGGTGTAATGAGGGATTTCTGCTTTCCAGGATCTTCTGTGCTCTGTGTGGTGGATGTCTTATGACCTCATCTCTGCAGGTGCTGTGGTGTGGTTGCTGTAATATGCCTTGGGCTTTTACAGTAAAAAACCTGTTGGAACGTTAGGAATATGTATTTACCCTCTCTAAACAGTGACATCCCCTACTCTGAATGCTGCTGTTATTCCAGCAGTTTCCTTGAAGAACATAACTCGAATATCTTCCAGCACCCTGGCTGTTTCTGAGGACGTGACTCCTGGGTCAGAACTGACTGATGGCGTGTGAGCATTTGTAATGTAGCACCTTCAGACGGGAATTGTTAAGGAAAGAAGCTCAAATAACACTGCAAGTGTGATTAGAAGTTTGATAATGCTGGCAGTGAATTGTGTGCTGCATGTGGTATCAGTGTGGGGATCTTAAATTACTGAAGCAGCATGAGGCACTTAATTTCCATTCTTCTGTACTTGTCAGGGAATCTTTGACTTCTTGTGAATGGTGTTCACACTGTGGACAGGCACTTCTCTACCACATTAAAAAAATTTTAAATTGCCTACTGGAACTCAGGAACTAGCACACAACTCCATACACAGGCAGGGTTGGGATTTTTTTGTTGTTTTCTCTTTGAACCATGACTGTACCATTAAAGAGAAAATTCATCTTTTTTTATTTGAAAGAATTAACCGTGCTTGTTTCATATTCCACTTCCAATTCTTTCTTTGTTTTCAGTGCACTGGGGTTTGGATGTGCACAGCACCTCAAAGAACTGAGTTGCTGGGATTTCTGTCACCTTTCTAACATAATGCATCGCAAGACACAAACTGTTTCTGCATCGTTTACAATATTTGGTAAAGCATCATTGTCGCCCTGCCACAGTAAACACTGGCATATTGTTGTCACAGCATTGCACAAGTGTGTACAAACTCTGTAGGATGCTCTGGTGTGCTGGGGAGGAAGGACAGAAAATGTGGTGTGTGGGCAGATGGGGGACAAAGCCCACCAGAGCAATGGCTGCTGTTTTTGGGGGTGGCTTTCCACAGCACACTCAAGTGTGTGCACTGATGAATCAGGCAGGTCTGTGAGTCTTTGGGGGTTCTCTAGAGCCTAAGCTAAGGATTTCTTCAAGCCCTTTCATTCTGTCCCCATGAGAACAAAATGACCCCAAGAAGCATCCTAGTTTTAAAATACAATAGGTGATTTTTTTGTTTGTTTCTGTTGAGACCATAGGCAAAAACTTCTTGACTTGAATGCAGGCAGCTTATTTTCCTTCTTATTTCTCCCTTGAAATCAGCAGCTGAATGGACTGGTAGTGTCAGTAGGTGGAGGTCAGCAGCACTGCCCTGCACGGTCCTGTGCTCTCAGGTTCATTTCGCAGCTCTGTCACTTTGCCACCTGGGTGAGTAGGACCGGAGCACAGGGAAGGAATGGGAGTTGGGGCAGGTATTGTACAGTCTCACTGATCAGTAATTTCATTAGCTCTGCAGATAGAAGCACTGATGGCTTCTCTAAGAATCCATTTTGCTTTCTGTGGCTGCTAACGTAATGGATTTGGGGGGAAGACTTATGGAAATGAAAATAATTGGTGGCATTGACAGAGATGCCAACTTTCACTATTTTTTTAACTCTCCTGTTGACTCTGACTGGCTGTCCAGGCTAACCTCCCAGTTATTGTTCTGCTTCTCCTGACCATTTCCCCATTTCTGTAGGCAGGAATCTGCCTTCTCCTCTGGTGAAGGCAGGGTGTGTAAAGGAAGGCACATGGATATCTCTGAAGCACTAATTGTGCTCTTCATGTTCTAAACGTGTGGCTTGGGCTATGTGATGTCCAGCTTCACCAGCACCAGAGACAGAAGTAGTAAACTGCTCGTTAAAGTGGTGCTAGTGGCTATGTGACAGAGCTCTAAAAGGGTAATAATTCACCTGGGTGTAGTTTGGGGGAAGTAAAGAGGGGCCTCCAAGACTGGGACACTGCCTCAAACGGAGTAACGAGTTCTGTTGTAGTGAAAATGATCTTAATTGCAAGCAGTGACATTTAATGCCAACCAGCTGATCCTTCTTCGAGGGGATTCAGAAGCAGGGAAGAAAATGTCACCAAGTATTTTTCTGGGAACAAAGGGCACACTTCCAGCTCTGCTCTCAGTGGCCACACCTAATGATTACCCCGAGGAGCCTTGTCTGTCAAAAACATGCCACTCATCACTGATCTCATTTAGGCTTTAATAAAGCATATGACCCAAAGTCTTTCAAAACAGTTCTGCAGATATGATGCCCTGTGCATTTAATTAGGGAGCTTAAAGCCACTAGTGTTTAATTCTCTAACCCAGCTTGTCCCCTCTCCCATCTCCCTTCCTTCCTTTTAAAGATGGGACTGTAGCTGCATTGTGGGGAAAGAAGACGGGCAAGATAATTGAAGGGCTGAGATGGGTGGTCTGATGTGTCTATCTATTTTTTATATTTATATATATATATATGAGGGTTTTTTAAATACAGCAGAGGAGGCTGAGCTAATAAGGTTCAGCCTAATCTGTAAGTGAGACATGGCAGGTGTCTGGGAGTGGCACAGAAGAGTTGTGGAGTACTTGAGGACTAAAATCATTGAGAGGCATTTTAGTGGGGAGTTCCGTGTTGGTTTTTTGCAGGTCCACGATCCCACCTTGTTCACTGTCTAAGAAAATATTTTTTTAAATCAAAGTACAGAACAAAGTACAGTACAATTGTTTTAAACTGGGAAGTGTCAGAGTGTTGGAGAGAATCAGTAACCAGCAATTAGTCACAGTGATTGAGGTTAGAGACAACAATCTTTTCACAAGAAATGGAAAATCATCTTTTTCAGAAGATTATGGGTAGTAAAAAATTTCAGGAGCCCCTGCCTTGGGTTTACCAGCCAGGTAGAGTTTTGAACTGCATTTTCTCCATATCTCTTGGGAAGATAAAATTATATGCATTAAAAGTGCCTTAATGATACTTTTTTTTTGACTGCTGGAAAATTGTTCCCTGCAGTTTTTCACTAATGCCTTTTTTTCCAGTCCACTTTTAAATGATGCAATTGATAGGTTTCCAAGACTGATTCAATGCCTGAACTGTAGGTACTAAATCTCCTTGAACTTCTGGCTGAGCAGCAGAATTGAGTCACGATTCTCATATATTAAAAATTAAAGGCCAGATTTCCTTTGCAATTTGCACCTCCAGAATTCCTACTGAACTTATGCCTTCTTCTTTTTTCCTTTTTAATTTTTTTCAGTACGAGACTGAGATTATCAATGGGTTTTGTATCATGTTAATTTATATTTTTTTATCAAAAACTTTGCCTATGTATCTTAAAGCCCAGCATCCTAACTCTGAGCAAATCAGAAGTGGGCAGGAGGAATGAGGAGCAGCTGCTGGCAGCAGCAGCACCAGCGAGCTGGCAAACATGAGGCACCTCAGTTACTGCTTGTCAGACCTTGTATAATGAGCTGCTCACAGAGGTTTTGTCTTGAATAAAAATGCTGCTTTGCTGTTTCAGGGGTTTTTCGGTTTGAATTTGTTTTCCTTATTTGTTTGCTTTTCTACAGAACCTCTCCTTTTAGTGGAGTTAGAGATTTCTGAGTGAGTTGCCTGCAAGTGAAGACTCTGAATCAGCCTCTTGGCTTTTGCTGAGGTGCTGGGAAAAACATTCCTGTTTAACTCTGGTTCTTCCTGCAGAGCAGATTATGAAGCTGTGCTACATGAGAGGGGAGAAATGTGTATAATCCAGGGAATGCTGAAAAGGGCAAACACTCTCAAGATAAGCAAATAAGTTAGTTCCAGCCACGTAAAATACAACCCCCCTCATGTTTTCCTTTTTAAAAACAAGAGGCTACATGCCACAGGAAAACATTAGTGCTGTCTCCCAGGAGAGAGAGTTGCCACAGCTACAAGGAGCACAGTTTCCTTCCCATGATGGGACTTCTGAGGCACAGCTCCTCTGCCACTGGATGATCAAAATATGATAAAGTCCACGGTCCAAGTCAGTAAATCTTACTGCCTTTTATCCATATGATGGTCCTTGCTAGCGGGAATGAAGAAGGGATAAGGCAGGAGGTGCTCCACGCTATGCCTGAAGTGCTCAAAGACTTTTTGCCTCCCGAGAGAGTCTCACCTCCTGCAGCTGCCGTGTTATTGTGCTGACTTTCATCGTGGGGCTTGGAACTGATCCCAAATTTATTCCCGTTATGGGAGGCTTTCTGTCAAGATTGCTGTTTGTTGCAAGCCACTGCAGCGAAATGAGTGATAGTTCACAGGTGTGGAAAACCCACTATATTCTTGGATTTTTCATTTGATTACCTAATTGTATGGTTTTAATTTCACACACCAGAACTATCACTTGCAACCTTGAATTTTAGAAAATAACATAGGAGCTCAACATTAGGAACTTTGGTATTTTATATTTTTTATTTTTCATGATGAGATATTTTCCTGCAGTTCAAATATGTTTTTGATACAGTATCCTATGAATATGTAATGTAGGGATTGCTGTTTCCTCAGTTATTATATGAGGGGAGTCCCTTTTAATATACAATAGAAAGTCAAAGGGATGAAATTTTTATTTTAAAAGTTGGCATAACTTATTTAAAGCAATGTAGTTCTCAGAAGTGTTATTTTCACTTTCAGTAATAAGATGGTGGCATTTTGCACCATAGAGATACGAGAGGTAAGTTGCTCGTGTTGGAGATGGCTACAGACCCCAGTGCGGTCATGAAATATAATATTNTAAAATTATCATTCCCAGCACTGAGACAACAGAGAACTGGCATGAACGCACCTCTTGTGATGAGAAATGCATCTTGAGGGTTGGTTGTTGGGAATCCCTTTGAGATTCTCTGTTCACAAAGCAAAAAACCATATTAAACCTTTGCTTGGGGGAGAGTAGAGAACCTTGCCTGTGATTAAATAGGTAGAACTTCAGGGAACTGCAAAAGCAGTCATTTAGTAACCAGGGGGTGGGGGAGGAAAAGTAGCATGAATATTTTAGTCAAAGGAACGTTTTTCATCCAGGAGGGTCAAAGGGACTTTCAAAATTCAGGGCACGTGAAGATGAGAGATCTGGCCTGGAGGTCATTGTGTGTACCAGGACAAAGGATGGACGGAGGCCACGGGAATGCTTAATTAGTCTGAAGACGCCAAGGAACACACAGAAAAGACAAGGGAAAGCCAAGGGTATAATCACAACTTGGAAACTTAATAAGGAGTCAAGCACCAGGATGAAATTTCACCCCGTGTATCAATCATTAAATGATCAATTTCTGGGCCTCCCAGTGTTTCTGGGGAGGATGCAGGCCAAAGTTAAACTGACTGGAGAACTGCTTTTGTTAATTATCTGTTCTGGAGCACTTTAGGAGTCATTTGCAGACCCCCAGTAACCTGCAGTCTGACGGGCCCACCAGCTCCAGAATCCTGGTCCTGCTGTGATCTCCGGGCTAGATGAGCTACCAGAACTGGAGAGAATGTTGACTGAAGTACAAGAAGCTGGAGGTGTTCTTGGCCTCTTCAAAGTACAGCAGAACTGTGAAGTTCTCCTTTCCCCTCAAGGACACAAAATCTGATCCTTTGGAAAATGGATGCTCTTTTACAGCTGCTGCACCTGGTTAGTCTCCTCTGTACACAGGCCAGAGCAATAACAGTGAGCGAAAGGCCGGGGATCAAATACCTTGTTATATTTTTCTCCTCCATCTCTCATCAATCAGCATACCAGGGGTGTAGATTTATGACTTTGCTCTTCCCAAAGTTCAGGGTTGGTTGGATGGAGCAGAGAGGACGAGGTACTGATCTCTGGCACTTCTGAAGTAATTCTGTCGAGGGAATTTATCTGCCGGGCTGCTGCTGCATCAGATGCTCTGGAAATAATCACCCTGTGCTGGCCCACTGGTGAACAGGGTCAGTGTATCCAAAATCAGGCTCTGGTAAAGACAGATTCATAAAGGAGATCAGAACGGGGGCCGTGCATTTGGAAATGCATCAGTATTTGATGCTTTATGGGTAATGTGTACCCATTAGCCTATCAAAGCCAGGAAGATGTGTGCTGCATTTCTGCTTTGAAAACAGTCTAAATAGAAGAAAATATTCCAGGAGCAAACAGAAAAAGCTCATGCTGCATTATGCTGAGTTTTCCCCTGACTTTATTGCCTTTATTCCGCTGCAGCTACAGAAAACTCATTTAAACTATGAAACTTCTTTGGCATGGATTCTTTATATTGATGAAACAGAGCTGACTTTCTCTGGAGAGCCAGAATGTTATTAAAGCACTTAACCTAGCACTGCTGTGGCTATCAATTATGCCCTTCATTTACACTATACAAGGCTGACGGCTTATTTGAAGTTCAAGAGATTTTTTTAATGAGATGTTAATTGAGTACACCTGCAGTTGGCTAAAATTTTCATGGACGATTAAGTGTGATCTTTTGCCTTCCTAAACTCTTTGTTTTTCCTGGGTTTCAATACTGTATTTCATCAAGTGTGCTTGGTGTAGAAATGTGGACTTTTAATATACAGCAGCAACAACAATGATCAATGTTTGTGATTTATGATTAACCCTTTCAGCTTGTTGCCCAAGTCATGTTGTGTGGGTTGACCCTGGCTGGACACCAGGTGCCACCAAAGCTGCTCTCACTCCTCTCCTCAGCTGGACAGGGAGAGAAAATATCACTCAAAGCTTGTGGGTCAGGATAAGGACAGGGAGAGATCCCTCACCCATTGCCCTCACAGAAAAAACCAGACTCAGCTTGGGAGAAATTAATTGAATTTATTAGCAATCAAATCCAAGTAGGATAATGAGAAATAAACCCAAATCTTACGACATCTTCCCCCTACCCTTCTCTTTAATCTGTGAGAATTTTTTGCTTCTGGACTTCCTCTGCAAATCTGCAGCTCAGCATATCTGACCTAGTTTGTGCTAAATTAAAGGGTAAATTTAGGACAGACTGTCTGCAGATGGGAGGAATTTTGGAGACAAGTAAATTGATCTATCAGACCAAAACAAAATCCAAAGCACCACTTTTTAAAATACCAGCTTCAAACAGATGCTTTCATGCTAAACAGTAACAAAATAGAAGCTTGTAAGTATTTCAGTGCTGCATGAAGGAAACCTCAAGAATACTCAAGCCTGCAAGGGTATATGCACCTGCAAACTCTTCATGTCCACTTTCATCACCAACGCAGATGGAAAAAGTTTAGAAATATTATTGGCTTTGCCATTATTGCCTCAAAGACCCCGTTTTCTAGCTCTAGCTGTGAAGTGACCGCTTGCAGTGCAGTGTATGAGCAGTGTCCCCATTGGCTTCATATTAAGAAACGTTCATAATGAACTGCAGAATGATGGAGGGTGGAAGACACCTGTGGAGGTGATTGGGTCCAGCTCTGCTTCAAGCAGCCCCGTAAGATGCAGCAGCTGACCACAGTGACATTGCAGTTCTGGAGGCTGGGGACCAAACTGCTTTCAAGATGCTGTTGTGGAGAAAACTGCGTGGTTGTGACAATTGCATTGTCTGGGAGCCTGAGGGACCAGGGGCTGAAACATTTGTTGATGTGGCTGATGGGTTCTGGGTGCCTCCAAAGTGTCTGACAGCTCACCAAGGCCCTGGGTGTTGTTTGCAGATAAGGTCTTGGTGTCAGCCACCGTTGGGCTTCAGATAAACTAAAGCTGCAGGCCAGACTCTCCCTCTTCTTGTCTCTAAAAAGTTATCAATTTCTGCACTAGGATATAATGTTTCAGAAGTGTGTATGCTCATTATTAGAGAGCACCATGAAATAGCATGTAATTTAGGAAGGCCAAGAACAGGTCAAAATATGGGGAGGACATGACAGGACTAGGACCTCAAAGTTTAAAGTACTGAGTGAAATTAAAGACATTCAGATGATGAAGGAGATGCAGAAAGGGTGTATTAAACCCTAGGTCATAAAGCCATGGTGAATAATTTTTAATCCCTAAAAATCCTCAAGCAGAGACTAGATGGTTTTTTGGCCGGGTGGTGAGTGAGGAGCAATGGGATTTAGCCAGTGCTTTTTTACCCTGAAAAGTATTCAGTGGACATCCCAATAAAAAAGAAAAAAAAATAAGCATATGCATTAAGCATGTTCTTAATTACTTCTGATTTTGGCTTCAAAGCATTGTCATGATCAGCATTATTTCCCTGAATTATGTTTGTGGGTCAAACAGGTTGTCCCCACAGTATTCCAGCTCAGGATTTTAGTAGTTGTCATAAAAGGGGTCAGGCAGGGTTGTTGGTCATAGCAATTCCTGCTAAGCTCGAATTATAGTAATTGACACAGAGAATTTCTGGCACTTTGTAGTGATTAATCTGTAGCAGGGGAATAGCAATTGTTAAAGCAAAAGTCAAGTGATCTAGAAAGGGAATAGGAGGCTTTTAAATTATTTTTATGAAGACTATGGTTTTGCATAACAAATGAGGTTGTTTTACATTCATTTACCACTTTAGACTGAGGAGTCTGAGACCACTTTGGTAAATGTGATACTTAAAACACAACTGCATTGGAAAATAAGGAGTTGGTAATGGCACTGGGTGAGCTGCATGAGAGTGAACTGGAGGTAAAGCTGAACACTCGTTTTTGGCCAACACTCTTGGACTTTTTGATTTGAAGTTGCAAACACTAAGAGGAGAAAAATGTCAAAATGGGAAAACAAACATTTTAGACACTAAACATGGAAGTCTAATAAGTAGATTTTCTCAGCTCAGAGAAGGCCAAATGTGTAATTTCCCTCTGGAGACCTCAGCCATCCCACAGAGCAGTGGGTGAAGTGAGGGGAAGGGATGGACATGGACACAGCTCCTTTTGTTTAGTGATAATATTCCATTCTGTATAAAGCAGTTGAGTATTGACTGGCCAAAAAGCAGAGGGCAGTGAGTTTCTAATTAGGCATTTAGGCTGCTTAGCTGGGCTGCAGTTGTGATGAATCCTCACCTCTCTGGGTCCAGGTGGTCTTGGCAAAATATGGATATCCATTCCTGGGTTAATGGTTTGGCTCCTGAGAATTGGGTAATACAGGAAGGGCACTGCTGGTTATGCTTTGCCAGACCTTTTTTCACATTAAGATTTTTCATTTGAGTGAAAAACTTTGCTTGAGCCACACAAACCTGAAATTTTTTTAATGTTTGGTCGGGATGCCACCTGAAATGTGAGTAATTCGTGGAGTCCTGTTTCCTGTAGCATTAACTCTGGTGACTGAGTGTGAACACTTGAGTGCAGTAAAAGGGAGAAAAAGCAGTAAATTATCTAGGATGAGATTTTTTAAATCTTTTTCTTTATGTAAGTAATTTTTGATCTGTGTTCTATGGACCTTCTGAGGTTTCTCTGCTTTGAAGGGGTTCAGGGAAAGCAAGTTGTCCCATTCTACAGAACGTGAACCTCCTGTGCTTTCACTGGAACATTTTTTAGGGTCCATCACTCAAAAGACTGAAAACCCTTTCTCAAAACACACTAAGCATACAGTAATTTTCCACAAGAGAAGACCAAATTGCTTCGATACAACGCAAACTAATTTTAGCACCGAGTTCTCCGGCGCGTTCCCCGCGGGCTCCCGCTGCCCCTGGAACCGCGAGCTCGCGGAGCAGGAACGAACCCGGGGCTCCAGAGCAGAGTCTGCTCATTTATATTCACAAGCCTCTAAAACCACGGTGCATAACTGGATTGGGCTCCAGCTCAGCGCTGCACCTCAGCGGCGTGCGGGGCCAGCAAGCCCAGAGCCTGCCAGGAGGGAGCATTTCAAGCTCTGGCAGGAATTATCCACTAATAAATTGAAGGCAGGCTTTGAAAAGCCTCCAAAGGGGCAGGTGTTCAAACTGAAACGTTTGCAGAGTTTTCACCTGAATGCCTGCTCGCCCTGGAATCTTATCTGCAGAGGAGCACAGGGCTGGGTTCTGTGCCTCCACTCCAGTGGTCCCCGTGCCTGAGCAGACACCAGGATCAAATAGAGACAATGGCTTCATTTATTTATTGGTTTTGCCTCTAGAAGAGAACAATCGCCTGTCTGTTGATAAGTGCATTTAAAATTAATTAACGAATATTTAACTAATTCCACGAAGTTGCAAAAAATTGCAAAATTGTACAATCTACTGAATATTTTAAACAGGGTTTTTTTTTGAGAAGGGGTACATAAACAAAAAAAAAAACAAACCAAAAGAGTCACACACACACACACACAAACACCCCTAAAAACCAAATCAGCTGAACAAAAACCCAAATCAAACCAAAACACCATGTATGTGTAAAACATATTTATTTTGTGGCTTTTGAAGGCATACTGCTGCAGCCACTACGATCAAGTACAAGGGAAATGATCTTTTCAGATCCTTTCAGCTGTCTTTGCAGAACAGGGGAGGGTAAATGCAAGCTCCCTTTGAGGACTGAGCTGAAGTGTGCAGAAGTAAACAGGAAGATTTCCCCAAGCCCAGTGGCCTTTACATTTGTGATTTTTAGGGTCAATGGTTCTGTGATGTGGGAGGCACTCTCAGTGTTCACCTGGCCAAAACCATGGGTGGGTGTCTTCTGCCTCTTTTTTTTTCCAATAACAAGATTTTATGGATTTTGTCTAAGCTATTATATTCTTTGTGCATAGTGAATTGCTTATTAACATCTATAGCAATCTCTGGCCATTAGAAGGCGATATTTTTGTTGTCTATCTACTTTAAACAATTTTCAGTTGTTTTTCTGTAAAGTATACTGAGTGTTGCTTAGATCCTACTGCTTGGACTCTATTTTTGCTGCTTTGTTGAGGGTCAATATTGTGCTCTACCCTGCAGTCAGTGAACCCTGTCACATCAAAAGGAAGCTAACTACTGGAACCAGTAAAAATTATTGTTGATTCACATTTTATGTGGAAGAACGACTCTCCTGACAGAGCCTGTTTTTTTTTCCTGGGCTTATAACAACCTCCAGGATATTCAGATTGTTACATTTCCTTTCTTTCACTTCGCTTCTAGCTATGAAAGTGACAGAACCAGTCATCATAAAGATGCTTTGGTCTCGTCCCTGACATTCTGGTGGTTTTACTAAATTCAGTCATTTGCAGAGTGAAGGGAAAAAAAATTGAAATCAGAGCTCTGCAAAAATTTCACCAAGGAGAACAACTTAATAACTCAGCATGGGTTCAGTGGAGAATGTTTGTACCCTTTAATCGGAGAAACATAGTTATCTTAATGCAGCCATTCTTCTAAATTAACTTTAAATTGCATTTGTATTAATGATGATCATTATGTATTAATGAGAAATCATTTGTTCCTTCAATATTTTCTAATTGTATCATGACTTCCATTGCTGCCAACACGTTCTTGGTGGTGGTGATTACCAATTTGAAAAAAACAAATAATCCTCTTTGTAAGAACACATAATTTATTTAATATGACACAAAGGCTAAAAGAGGAAATAGATCTTGCTCATTTGCTGGGTTGTAATCAGAATCGTTACACGCTGAGATCTAAATGTCTTGTGCCATGCCAGTCTTTATTTCACATGAGAGAGTCTATTTCATGTTGTCCTGATCCATCACTCACCCTCACTCTGAGGGGCATAGCAGGAGAACGGCAGCAGAGCCACGAGCTGCTGTTGGTGGTGTTAACTGCTTCTGAACAAAACTTTTATGGCACTGAAGACAAAAACATGCCAAGATGACTTAGCCTTAAAGGTATCTGGCTTCAACTCCAGACAGCGATTTGCTGGTGTCATAAAAAACCACGAGGAGGATTTGCAACGTGTCCAGGCTTCTCCTAAGTGAGGCCGCCTGGGCTGGATATCTGGAGAATGGATGTTCAAAGCTAGCCAGTGTGGGTTTGATCCGAAGGAAGCTAGCCTTAAAACAAAGCTCCTGTTAGCTCCCTTCAGCTCTGACTGAGACCCAGGAGGAGATGATGGAAGCTTCATTTTCAGTTCCTTCTGAACGCAGAACCAGATCTGCTGGTCAACAGCTGGATTGGTTTTGGAGAACAGAGGTGTTCCTCACCTGCTGGTTAATTCTGTGACCTTGTACACTGCTTGAACAAGGTTGAGACTGTCATCTAGAATTATCTATTAAATGGTAGAAATATATCTGTGAAGTTCTTGAAGGTAGTTGCTTTCAGAAGTCAGAAGGGTGATGAAATTTTGTTTTTCCTTGCAGGAAAAAGCCCCTAGAGGGCTTAAGTGTCTATGGGATAAGAACATTGTGTGGGGTGGGGTCAGATCCTTGTCACTGGCCACAGCCTTGGATGGGACAGCAATTGAGCTCTTATAGATAAAATATAGTAGTGAAAATCAGGAGGGGGTCTTGTGCTTTTCTAAACAGCCTAGTTTTCCAGACACTTCAAATCTCTGCTGAAGTCCTCTGGAGACTAAGTTTTGCAGGCAGGGCTTCAGCTCTTCTTTTCTCCTGGGAACAGTTTCATCTTGCAAAAATGGGTTACTTCAAGGTCTTTTTCTGGTTTCCCAGATAGATTAATATTAAAAAACCCTATTTTTTCTTGTATCCTTATTGAGCTCCTAAGACAGCGTTACCTGTGGCTGAGACTTTAAACCTGTTAGCTTTAAACATTTCCACTGACTGTGCCTTGTGGCCTTGCAAATCCCAACCATTTGCTGTGTGAAAGAATACTGCCTGTATCCAAAGTACCCAAATTCCTGCATCCAAAGTACCCAAATTCCCGCATCCAAAGTACCCAAATTCCCGTGTTCCGGATGGGCACTGCCCTGCAGGCATCAGGGAAGCTGCACAATCCCTGCAAGCTGTGTCTGGACCAAAACTGTTCCTCTGGGAGTTTTCTGGACACGGTGCCCAAGCTCCACGATCGGATTGGTGCCTGGAAAGGGAACAAGTGACTCCCTCGATCTTGCTCCAGAGCTTTTGCTGATTTTCCCAGCCTTACCCAGGTCAGTGTGAGTGCTCTGGTGTTGGAGTCCAAGGCGTGCCTCTGGCAGCCCTGGCAGGTCAGGGAGCCCCGGAGCCCCAGCGAGGGGGTCCCAGACCCTGGCTGGAAGCCAAGAATGAAGGAGTTTTGATCTTAGTCCATGGGAAAAATTACCAACACTGCGAGAAACATTGCAAAACATGAGAGTTTAAAATAAGTAATGGTTTAGTGTGCTGCAAGGTAAAAAGGTAGATTTTAGGGTTTTTAGAATAAAGATAAAAGACTTAAGATGGAGGATTTTGGGTGTTGCCCTGCCTTTCTTCTTCTTCTCCTTCTCCTCCATCTTCTCTGGTGATGGTGGCACAAAATGATTGGTAGAATGAAAAAGAGGTAGAAATTACGTGTCTAGAATAGGTGCAAATTAATTAGTATAAAATAGTAAATAATAAATAGGTTGTGAAGAATGGTTGGATCATGGAAAGGGCACAAAAGGGACGGGACAGCCCAGGACTGGGCAGTTCCCGCTCGGACACGGCTGGCATCAGACTTGTGGCCGGAGCTGAGAGCTGGCTGGAGATAAGGAGAAATAAACAACCTGAAACTACATCTGCAGGCGTTTTCTCATCTGTTCAGGCTCGAAGGTAAAGCTTCCCAGAGGAGAGAGAGATAAAGAACCCGGACTTGTGCGGAGTCCAAAACTCCCACACCCTGGCACACATGGAAATAAATCCAGCTGCTCTCCGGAGACTCCAGGTGTGGGCATCAGGAGCTGGCCTGGGCTGTCCCCAGTGTGCTTTAGCTGCCCTCCCACGGAATGAAAGGTCAAGTGTTTTGGTGCTACGTAAAGAAACGGGGCAAACAAAGTCAGCAAGGTCAGCAAAGTAAAAATCCGATGTATTTGTGGAAGAACAACAGTTCTTGTGCCTACTGGGAGAATTTGCTGTAAGCAGCCCTCTTGCCAGCCATGCTGAGTTTGTATCATAATAGTAATAAAAGGCTTGTGCCCCTCCCCTCTGGTGGAAAGTGCTTTAACTTGACTCAAGGCTTTAACCCTCTTTTTTTTTGTTTTCCTTTTGAAAATTTCTGAGCCCGTATGGCAGTTGCTTTTTCTGGTCTCAGCTATTAAAAATGTATCATTTTTATGGGTTGCATGGCAACATATAATCCCTTTGTTCTGTTTTTGTTTAAACAGATGCTGAGAACTCTGCCTGTCATAATAAGTAAAAGCACTGCCCTCAGGCTTCCTTTAAAACTGAAAGAGAGGGGAGTGTACGGGGCTTGAATTAATGTTCCTTCCAAAAGTAAAACTTTGGGTTGTAGCAAGCAACAGACCTATAATCCACTTAAATATTTATGCTTCAAATGTGCCCTGGTGCCATAACCTAATTGACTTTGGTAGGTTAACTCACAGAGACCAGGACGGAGGCTTCCAAGTCAAAAGCCGTGGCTCCTCTGAGAAGAACAGAGGAACTGTTCTGCAGAGAAGCAGCAAACTGAGACCAAAAACCTGTTGGAAAACTGAAGCGTTTTTTCATTGACTTTCATAGGCTGTAAACTCACTGATGTTTAGTGAGCCTGTTGGAGAGCAAAAAAACCTGTAAGTGGCACGATGAGGCCACAGCTCTGGTTTGATTTCTCTTGGGCTGATATGGTTTTATGGATGCCTGGGAAGTTTCTCCTGAATTCCTTCGGCTGCAGTTGAATAAGAAGCAGGCTGTAGGAGTTTCACAACGAGAAGGTTTCGGTGGCCAATATTACCTGTTATAGAAGGATGAGGTTGCCATCGTATCAGAGGTTTTCCTGACAAATGGGAGGGAAATGCAGCCCTCAAGACAAAAGTCAGAGACTTGCAGTGTATCTGTCACAACAGAGCTGTTATAAACACTTAAGAAGTGTATTTTGCCACTTTTAAACATTACCAGAAGCAATAAACCCCGGCACTTGGTTTTTTTAAATAAAATGAACACTGACATGGTGCAGCCAGGTGTCCTGGTTTTCTAAAGAAGGCAAATTAACCTGTAGAAAGTTTAATTTAGAGTTTACTGCTGCCCGATATGATGTGTGGACTTGGAAACCTGTGAAGTAACATGTGTGTGTCAGTCACAGACCCAAATTAGACTAACAACGCTCCCAAGGGCTGTTTTTAGGAGGACTGGGTTGCTGGGATGTTAGCATGCCTTCAATAGAAATTCCCCCTAGCAGCTTCTATGGGGCCACAGGGGTTCATTGCTGGATTTGAGCTGGACCCTCAAAGAGGGAGACTCTTTTCTAGTTTGTTTAGATCACAACACTGTTAAGATGTTTTGGTGGATGAGAAAAATCTCAGCTCCTCTGGGTTCGCTCTCAGCTCTGGGCAATTTCCAGGGCAAATGGAAGAAATAAATGGGTCATGAGAGGGTTGGTTCAGGCCGGTGACTCTTTGACAGGCATGGCACAACCTGGGTGGTTTTCTTAAAACTGTCCAGTGAACAGCTCTTTAGGGAGGAGCAAGGTGTTCTGAGCAGTCTCTGCTCCTGAGGGGCGTGAAGGGAGAAGATAAGGATGGTTCCCAGTGTATTTTTGAAGCTGCAGAGAGATCCATGAATTCAGGCTTGTTGGACAGATATCTGCACACTCTCTCTGCCCTAAATCTTGGTCCATTTCAGTGTGAGATGAAAAGTATGGATGAGATGAGACAAGGGCTTCAAAACTGTAATATTTGTTTTTCAAATGCAGCTTTTACCAACCAGCTGTTCAGACCGTGTCCATGCAGTTCTAATACTGCTTAACACTGGACCTAATCTTAAACTTGCTTTTTTTGCTCCTGTATACTTCATCTATCATTGAGAAATGATAAAACCACTTCCATTTTCTTATGAATAATAAGAAATCCTGCTGTGACTACCTGTTAACACTGTCTGGGTTGTGCCTGTGGAATCATGCTTTTCTCTTGTAACAGCTTCCACCTGGGTGTTTTACTGGTACTCAGATTTCCTTCTGTCAGACCTCGAGTTGCTCTGCAGTTAGTTGCCTTCTGATTATCTGTTCTCTTGTCTAGAGCCACTGGTTGAGCTGCATTTTGAAATGAGAATCTGAGTGGCAAATTTCCCAGTGCCTGTCCCAGCTGGGTCAGCACCGTGGGGAGAGAGGAAAAGGCTCTGCCTCGAGGTATTGCCCTTTCTGCTGGGGGAAGGCAAGGCAGCCCAGGAGTGGATCTTGCATCCAGGAGTACAAACCTGGAATGATTTGTTAACATCCCACGAGTAACTCTGAGTTTGCATGGGCATGGGTGAGATCACTGTCTGACTAAAGGGTTTTGCAGAGGAAAATCTGCTGTTCCCCTTCTGCTGGGAGCAGAGAGGAGCATGGAAGAGTGGTTTCTTTTTTTTTGCTCTGCTTTCTACCTCAGGCATCCTCAGCTGTTGTAAGTGGAAGTTCTGCTGGAGGGAAGCTTTATCCGGTTCCTCCAAGTGTAATGTTAAAAGAACATATTTTATTGTCCATTCAGGTCAAAGAAAGTGCAAGTTTGTCATAAGGAGATGGTTCATACATCACCTTGACTCTTGGTATGCCCCCAATGTTATTCCATTATCTAATTTACTGGGTTTAATTTCCTTTCTCTGTGCTGTGGCACTTCTAATAAGTTGCTTTCTAATTCCTTTGTTACATAAGCCATATCTCTGAAGCTTCCCTAAACCCCGACTGGCTCAAACACCATCTGCATCTCCACTCCTCTGCCTGTCAGCAGGGATTTGGGGGTCTCACTCTCAAACCCAGCCCATCCCTTGCACCTACCGAATGCTCTGGAAGAAATAATAAAGGAGCCCCCATGTCACAGTCATGAACTTGTCCAAAGACATCAGGTAAATAAAAAAAGGAGCTGATTTATTCTGATGTGAAAGCATGGTTAATTAAGTCATACATGGTAATGAACACTAAGCAAAGAATGCTACCTGACATCAGCAATTATTTTATTGATGCCTCCGCATCTCAATCAAATGCAGGTCCTGACAGGTAGTATTTAGCAATGATGGAAAAATGGTAGCTTTGGGAGGGGGGGAAGTGGGGGTCTCCAGTGAATGATGGATTAATTCCATTAGAATCAGATTTTCTGGATATGGTTTTAGTTGCAAAACTGAGTTAACTCCACCTGGGTAGCTGCACGAGTTTATTGCAGGGGGTAAGTTCTGAGCTGCTGCAATCCCAGGTATTGATCAAGCCCTCAGTAAGTTTCCTGCTCTATAATCATCACAGCAGCAGCTGCTCAGGCCACCAGGTGCTCCAGAACCCTTCAGCAGGAAAAGTGCTTATTTCAAAAACCAGTCTTTGATGAGCAGACAGGAAAAGCTCAAGTCCTCTATTCATGCATTTATCCATCCTCAGTATGGAAGGCTTCCCAAAAACCTCGCTGGTAACTCCAGAAAGAGGCTGAGAAAGGCCTAACAGCTTTCTGCTCTGGTCCCAGCTATTGACTGCTCACTCCTACTGGAAGTTCTCACAGCACTAGTCCATAAAGCCTTTGTTAGAGGGATGAGTAGAAAGAGAGGAGGATGTTTTTCAAGGTATCCCGTGACACTGAGAGCAGAAGGACGTTCCCTTGTGTGACAGTCTGGTGCTTCCTCTTGTGCCTGTGCTTATTTTTGAAAGCAGGGAGAGACAACCCTTGCCAAGCTAGGCAGCTGGGTGTACCAGAAATATATAAGTATTTGCTGAGTTAGAGAGGAAATAAACCCTTATTTAGATGATGTGAAAACTCTTTTAGTTTCGTAACCAAGTATTTCTGGTGAGGAATCAACAAAAGGCCAAGAGCAAGGAGATGTTGATTTACACTTCCTTAAGTATGTCTGGAAAGTCTTCCCTGTGCAACGTAAACTTTCAAAGAAGCCTTTTTCCAACAGCTACCAAAACCTCTAAGGCTGCTATTGTGGTTGGTAACTTAACACTCACTCCTTCTTACCACTGTGCTGTGCTAATTTTCTTCACACACAGGCAATGTGTTTACTGGAAATATTTTCCTTCTCTGCCTTACTTTTCACCGTTAGATATCTCAGTCTTTGGAGGAAGAGGATTAGTTTAGAGTTCCATTTTATTCCCGTTATATCTAAAGATTTCCTTCCTTTGTCTTTCTTTTCTTTTCTTTTTTTTTTTTTTTAATACAGATGGATAAAAGGAGAAATTGATGGTTTTTCTGTATATTTTTGGCATTTTCTGTATGTTGACTTGCATTAAAACTAGGAACTTTGCCTTTCATGCATTTGTTACATGTATGGTTTATACCTGCTTCTGCTTCTCTGTAAGCCAGCTTGGTTTTTAGTAGTTACAGCTTTCTTTGACTTTGACTGTGGTTTTTCTGGACATCCAGAAAAATGTTCTTAAGCTGTTCCCAATTATTGTAACATTTTTCTTTTAAAATTCTTTCTCCCAACTGATTTGGCTCTTTTGTTCCCTTTTCTCCTCTCCTAGCTTCATGAAATTGATCCTTTTACAGCAGCAAGCCTGTGTATTAGCAGTCTTGGCAAAGGAAAAAGTTTTTTGTTTGCACTTGAAAAATGCAATCAAGCAATGATCACTTCTTCTTTGGATAATACCTTTTTCTGAGATCATTTTACTCCTTATCACACAGATGAGCTCTAACACAGAATTATCTGTGTTGGATGCATATTTTCTGAGTTAAAATTTTTGTCATCCATAGATTCTTAGCAATAGCAAGGGCAATTTAACTCTGGCAGCATGAGTTCTCTCTGCATAAATCACAAATTGGAGCCTTATTTTTAAAAATTTTTTCTTTATATATATATATATATTCTCATATTGATTTGTGCTGGGATTTGCTGTCCTTTTTGGGGAGAGCATCTTTTTGGTAATTACCTGTAGAGGGGCTGACCTGACGTGTTTTTACAATAAGACCATTTTTATTTTCAGCCCTGTGTTCAAATCCCAGACTTGGTTACATTTTCATGATACTGTGCTAAACCTAACTCCTGGCTGCTGTAGTCCTTGCACCTTTCCCAAAACGCAGCCCCCTCCCTCCACCACCCCCAAACCAGGTGTTTTCAACCTCCTGACTGCTGATACTTCCCAGAAATCAGATAAAACTACCCTGCAGACAGCATCTCTTCTCCTTTGTGCAGGGAGCTGGCCATCCCTGCTGAATTCCTGTGCTGATCCTGACACAGTGAGATCCTTGTTCTGTAGATACTTGGAGATTTTTAATTAAGTTGCTCTGAGAGCGGAGAAATCCAACTCTGCCCAGGCTGTGCATTTTGCTTGGTGGAGCAGCACTCCTGCCTATCAGGAGGAAACTGTAGTGCCATCTGTGAGCACCCCTGGGCAGCCCTTTGTGGTTAGATGCAGACTGGATCCTTCGGGATTCCTGCCTGGATCAGGATGCCTCACTCCAACCCATGTTTGTTCTCACACGCATTCCCCCATCCCCCCAGCAATTAGTTTCCTCTGCTCTTTGAAACGTATTTCTTGGTGGTTATTGAGATCAACGTGCACAGTAACGTGAAGATTTGCATCCGAAAAGAGTAACTCGGGGTCAAACCCTAGACTGGAATTATTGCTGTGGTTATCATTTACTGCGTGCATTAAAGCCATTCCTGCAGTCACCCGGGAGACACACAGTGCACTCGTGCACATGCCTGCCGTGGAGAACACAGAACCCACAGCAGAATTAAAATGCTTATTTAAAAAAGGGCAGTTTGCATTAAATTTCTGAAGGGATTTATGAGAAGCTGTAACGAACTGTCTGAAGAATATGGATTGGGCTGTGAAAGAAGGAAGATCTGGAATTGACACGAAGGCTTTTATGCTTAGAAACGGTCTTATGTAATGGAGATCTGTGGTATTAGCATGTGTTTTTTTTCTTTCCTCAGGAAATAATTAAGCACTCCCTTCTGATCATTTTATGGAATCAATACTCTTTCAGCAGTGTTAGCATTATTTGTCTTTGGGAAGTGCACTGTTATGGATGGTAATAATTTTTAAATAGCTGACATTAACTCTTTTCCCTTGGCAGAGAATGGCATGAAGGAAGGGTGTTAGTGTCTTAGCACAGGCTGCCTCAGCTGGGTGGGAGAGGGACACAGGTCCAGGTCCCCGTTCAGTCTGGCTTTGATTTTGGTTCAGGCAGGCACTTGGTTCTGCTTCTTCCTCCAGAAGAGCAGGAGGGGTCAACCCTCAGCAGCTCAAAAGAGAAATTTTTAATCTGTGCAGTCTGAGCTTGGGGTCTGAAATGTCCTGGGAGCATTGGGTGGGACCTGAACAAAACTGGGCATGAATGTGGAGTGGAATAAACTGCTGGGAGCAAGGGGGATAAATACAAGTACATGGGGGATTGCAGCAGAGGAAACAGAGGGTTGGCTGTCTGAAACACGGGCAGGAATGAACAAACAGAACAGTTCTTCCCTCGTGTCTTGTCTGTTTCCTCCACATTGCACAGGCAGATATACACGGGACAAATTAATTTCTTCCCACGGCTGTTTGCTTTGCCAGCTTTCCCCAGGGTGTGAAGGAATCGGGTGGGTGGGGCTGGAGAAAGAGGGGATGACTGTGGTGCGTATGGGGGGATTTGTTTGGACCCCACTGGCTGCTTCTCCAGCTGCTCAGGAACACAATCTGCTGTGGCAGAGGGAAGAGCCGGCAGCAGGAGGCTGGGAGGAGCCCAGGGAAAGGGGCAGGGTGTGGGTGCAGGTAACTGGCGTGCTCTGGTGAGCAGTTACCCTCTTGTTCTCCCACACTTAAGCCTCGTCTTTTCCTTATGGAGGTGAGCTAGAGCACTTTGTCTGCAGCTTGTCAACCTTCCAGATACCCAGGTACTCACCTCTGGATGCAGAAGCTGCCGTGGCAGTGGCTTCTGCCTTCCTCTGGTGCACCTGCATGCAGTGAGATAAGAGTTTTGTCGCCATATCTACTGTCCTTACCCTTTTTTGGGGTTTCATTCACTTCAGAGCTTATCAAAAGGGACCCCCCAAAACTGTAACACAGCTAACACTGATAATTATCTCTTTGTTTTGTAATACTTGTAAATGAAACTTAAGTACCAGCCAGTTGTTGGAATCTAATTACAGGAATTCACTCGAGATGCAAGTTTCTTTAAATTTAAGGTTGGAAGTGTAATGAAAAAAATAATCACTATCAAAGAATGGTTTCTGCTGAGAAGAAAGTCTGACTGCTTCCCCTCTCTGCCGTGTCTCCCATGCCCAACATAAAGCCAGTATGTCACTGGGATCTCAGATATTTCACGAAACTTTTTGGAAGATCAAAAAGGGTACTGGAAATGCTGTGTTGTTCTGGCTCCATTCCTTCTTCTACACAGAGACTGCTTTAAGAGTCTGCTGAGAGTAGAAGGTCTTTAACTCCCACGGTGTTAGAGCTCCCATTAATCATGAAAGCTTTTCTGTGAAGCTCTCCTTTGTATGTGGAACATCCAGAGCTTCTCCTCAGAGCATTAACTCTGTGTCATGCCACGGAGAACAGGCTCTGGGAGCATGATGGGCCCGTGCTCACCTGCGCCAGGGCAGCTGCTGCAGCAGGGATTTGGGGAGGAGAAGGGAGAAGCAATGAATTCCTCTCACTTTCCTGTTTATGGGGGCTGGGCAAGCAGATTTTCTGTCCGTATTATAGGACGTAAACCACGCTTTTTGTGTGCGTGTGTCCATGTGGCTGTGGAGAGCTGCAGGGATTTTTCAGAGCTTGGCTTTGAACAAGAAGGAAATAGCAAGGTATGGAAAGGTATTCAAGTGCAGTAATAGGGAGACAAACCTGAGAAGGGAGAAATTACACCAGGAATACAACACTGAGCATGTTTAAGAGCTGGTGTGAAGGGGAGGGAAGCTGAGCTTCATGATGCTCTTTAAGCTGCTCACCTGCAGCTGTGTTGGAGATGTAACAGGGATACTGAGGTGACATTACACCAGCAGAAGGAAGAGTGGGGTGGAAGGCTGCGAGTCCATAAGTGATGCATAAACTAGTGATGCTGTTTAAGAAAAGTTTCTGCTTCTGTTCTCCTGGGCTGAGCTGTTATCCTGGCAGTGGCTGCCTGCCTCAGAGCGCCTGTGTGTGCTCAGCCACCTCCAGAGCAAGCCCCGTGAGGCTTTCTGTATCCATGGAAGCTGCAGCGCTGAGCACGGCTGCCTCTGTCTCCCAGTGACCTGTTTCTTCTGGGATATATTGCTCTGCCAGTTCCCTGTGATGCAGACTGTGCATGGTCGAGATGCTTTCTGTGGCTTTTCCACGCAATGTAGACCAACCCTGGGCTTTCTGGGCATGCATTTGTTCCCTACCAGTGAGCTTAAACATTCCCTCAGGCTTAGCACAAATGTGACATTCTCACCTGCCAGAAGTAAAGTCTCTGCCGGGGGATGTGATTTCCCTAATCCCCTCAAACTGCAATAAAATAAAATACTAGCAGTCACTATGATCTCAGGAACCCTTCCTCAGTCAGAATAGTCAGACACCACTGCAAGAAACAGTTCCTCTGCTGGCTGTCACTGGATGCATTGCAGGGTTACAAGGTGCCCTGTCCATAAGAGCAATCCCCCCAGAGAGGAGATTCATGCCTGTTTGATGACACGCACAGTGGAAGTGATACTGCAGTTGGTGTGTTTAGATAGAAGGTTTCTGATTATCAGTGAAACCTAAATGGCATCCAAACCAGCTCTAATTCCTCTGAGGCCCCTGAACAGAACTGGCTGCTAAGATGTGGCATGACTTGTGGGGAAGATCTGTGGTGCTTGTCAAGAAATTTATCAAATAGTCATTTATTATTATGACTCAGTGTTATGAATACACTGGCACATAATCTTTCCATTTGCAACACAGTACAAATTTACCTCCCTGCTGAAAAAACCCCTTCCAACTCAGGAAGTGTCTCGGCAGAAAGAGAGAAAAAGGCTGTTAAGTGAATTAATGGCTTAATGATGATTGTTTATTATCTGCCTTACAGTAGTGTTTAAATTGAGACTGGATCTTTTATGTGTTTGGTTTTACACAAAGGCTGATTGCACAAGTGGCTTCCCCAAAGAGCTAAACGGAGAACAGATAAAAGACAGAAGAAAAATGGCTTTTCCTGGATCTAAGGGGTAGAGAAAGGAGCTGCCTCGCCTGGGGTGATGTAGCCAGTCTGTGGCTGAGCTTGGATATGAACCCAGATATATCAGTACAGCTCTTTTCACACAAATTGATGTGGCATCTTGATTTTTATCTAGTATTGCATTAACTACTGAGTGTCACCCTGGTGAAAGCGTCTGCGCTTCTCTGCCTGAAAAAAATAAAGGTTTTATCTGTGTGTACATAGGTAAAAAAAGCTAATATTCATGTCTGAAAACATCTTTAATCCCTTATTCTTGCACATGCATGTTTGCTAAGAAAATGCAAGCAAGCGCAAATCCGGTTAGTAATTCTTGTTAGAGGCAAAATTCCCCTGTGTCTTGAGCACTGGCCTGGAATTCAGGCCATCCGTGTGCTAGCCTGGCTCCTGCCAGGTAGGCTTTGCTCTGGTGATGTCCTGCAGGGTGTTTTTTTTGGTTTATTTATTTATTTTTTTCTTTTTTATTACACCTTTCAGCCTCACGGTGCTTTATCAGCACCACGACCGCCTCCCGCAGTCAAACTGGGTCATCAGCATCCTTCAGCCTTGACCTCAGCTGAGCTGCAGGAGCCTGGATATCTCCTGTCTTGCTTGGTTCCTTGGAAACCACTTAGCAGGGAGCTCGAAGGGCATGGCAGCATCCTCCTGGGATGAAGTGTGCCCCAAGCAAGCCCTGAGCTTGCTGCCAAAAGCCGCAGTGACGGTGCAGGGTCCTGCTGGGGGCACATCTTGAGGCAGGCAGCAGTGGGGACGTGGGAGAAAGCTTGAGGGAGGGTTTGGGGACAGTGTGGCCCCGAGGCAGCTCCTGGCAGTTTTGGCACTGTCCTGGCTGTGAGTGAGGAGCTGAGGCACTTGCACAAGGCTGGGGTTTGACCCGGAGTTTCCAGCACCTGGAAAAGAGCGACCTTCCCCCCCTCACTGGCTCCCCAAAGCCTCTGCTCCAACCCTCTGCCAAAGCCCTGAAAGTGAGCTATTTTTTGGTTTTGTGTTGTTTCATTCACGGTGTCTGAGGCTTTCAGCTGGGTTGGGCAGCAAGAGGGGCAATGAAGAGATCCTTTCATTAAGTGTTTCCTGGTGCTTGCTGCCACTTTGGCTCGGCGCAGTTGGCACAGCAGTAATATCTGCTCTGTGGTGTTCTCAGCCTGCCTTGCTGAAACAGGCATTTCGCTGACACTCCAGGGCTTGTGTTTTTGTTTTTTTAAAAAGAACTGGCTCGTTTCCCAAGGCAGAAGTTGCTTTTAAGAAGAAGCTTCCTGCCGTGTACAGTATTTATTTTTTAATTAGTTGAGCTAATGTGCAATTAATGTTTATAATGCAAACCTGTCTGGGGCCATCTATTCACTTAATCAGGATGCTTTCAATAGTTTAATTTTCTTTAGGATTTTTTCTCTGAGGACAAAATACTGTGGCTGCACAGCAGCATTTTTCTGAACCTTGCTGTATGCTTGGCTGTCCCTACAGCATCTTGTCCTCCGGAGACCAGCCTTGATGAACTTTTTGTTCTTTGCTGTCTAACAGGTTTGTGGCTCTTTCCCAGAGCAAAATCAACCAGCAACAAAACATCTCGCACTGACAGGAAAATTTTTAGCCTGTTTGATGCTCGTTTTTATTTCCAGTCTAGAAGTAAAATTCCGTTGTGAATTCATAAACCTTGCTTCAGATTCTAACTGGTTTGAGATAGGATTTCCTCTGGTAAATATATTTGCACAGAAACATAAAGGGTTTTTCTGTGTTTTTAGTCATGTGTTGCCCTGTGTCACCCCAGTATTTTGCAAAAATGTGTTGATGCAACAATCTTAGGCTGGGGACAGTTGCACAAGCTTGGACAAAAACATATGAAACTGTTTCATCCTAGAGACTATTCAAGGGCAGACATTTAGAAATGCAAGTGTCACGTTCACTTGGTGTGACAGATGATCAGGGGCTGGAGAAACAGCAAAGAACTTGGAATAGCTGCTCCATGCCTCGTGCGTGCTGCTGATGGTTGTACGTGCAGATCTGATTGATGCTGTGTTAGAATGACCAAAAATATGTTTTTCTGCCATGGAGGCACCACATGTGCATGTGGCAGCTCCGAAATGGTATCAAAGTGTAGCAGTGACAGTGAGTGTTTCAGATTGGCTCAACTCTCGTGGGTCGCCTCATGTTTGCCCTGACTGGCAAAGGTAACTCCTGTCTCAGCAGCACTGAGGATGGAAAAGCAGCTGCTCCTTTTCCTGGTAGCAGATTGCTGACCTGGCAGCACAGTACTAAACTGGTCCTTTGCCTGTTCCAAGTGCACTGCTCCAAGGCAGTGCTGCTGGCGAGTTTGGCAGGTGTTTGAGTGCCTCAGTAAGCCCACACAGAGCAGAAGCGACCTTAATGACTGTGCAGGTTTGTTTGTTTCTCTTTCCTGGGTTTTTTGAAGGAGCATCTGTCATCTGCAGGTGGGAGAGGAAGTTCCTACTGCCAGATATTTGCAGAGCCTCAGCTGTGACAGAGGCTGTGAAGCCTGCCCTGGGATGCTGGTCCCCCTCAGCTCTCTCAGCTGCAAGAAGGGGAACCTGAATGTGCAATTACAGCTCAGAGTCTTCTTTTGAGTTATCCTCTGGAGGGTCTGGCTTTTCTCTGAGTGTCTGGGGAGCTGATGGAGCACAGAGACTGTATTGATGCCTGAAGCTGTCTCCTGTGAGCTGCATGATCTCTACCTGAGCAAAGCCACCCCTGCTTTAGAGACCAGGGAGACACAAGCCGTAGGTGAAGGCAGACTCAGCATTTGTGTTTTGTGACTCCCAGCCCAGTGTCCTGAACATGCTGAGCTGGGCCCTGTCTGCTGCAGAGGATCTTTTTATGTGCTTCTGATTAAAAACCTGCGGCAGCATGTCCCAGACACACCACCTGTTGTTATGTCCAGCTCTGTGCAGTGTCCAGGTGTGCTGGAGGTGTGTCCCTGCTTGTGTGAGCAATGCCAGGGTCCTTCTGTCCCAGCACACCCAAGTAAGATTAAAAATGCATGTTTCATTGCACCTTTCTGGCAGCTGCCCTGAGCCATCCGCCCCTGCAGCAGGATGGCTCCAGTAAACACTGCAATTTGCAATTACCTCGTGCTGCAAAAGTCCCTCTGCTGCCTGACGGCTTCATATCACCCTTACAGCACTCTGCTCTCCACTGCTCCAAACCAGGCTCCTCAGGGGGATTATGGGGAACCCGGTTTCAGGGATTTGTGTCATTTAAATTATAAATGTCGTGCAAGAATAGGATTTGTAATGGAAGTTGGAGTTTTAATATGTTTATACAGATAACACAATTTAAAATAATTAGTTTGTGGAGAGCGAGGTAACAAAAATTTAGGAGAATTAACATGTTTTATTTCTTAGTGCCGCTGCTAGAAGGATGAACTTGTCTCTGCCAGTCTGTAGGAACTGGGATGGTTTATACAGGGCAGCAGTGTGACAGCTGTGTGCCTCACCCTGCTCTGGCTGCACAGGTCAGGCTGCTTGTTTGCAGCACTTCAGAGCTGTCAGAAGCACGAGTAGCTGGGGAAAGCAGCATCTCCCACTGTGACTCCATCTGATGGCCCTCTCCTCTGGGTGTTGCCCTGGATTAGGTGGCCTGAGTCATGGATTGGAGGTGTTGAGTGGGGAAAACCTCGTTCAAAGCCTGTTCTGTGAGGTAACTAAAGACTAGCAAACTAATCTTAGTTCTTGACAGTCCAGTAGGAAAACCTGGTACTGTTACAGATCTTCTGGGACCTCCCACACGTGCTACAGGGAGTGTACTCCTGGTCTGCTCATTTCCCAGGTAAAGTGTAGCTCTTACCCTCTAATTTTGCTCACCTTCACATCCCTCTGATCTCCTCAGCAGCATTGCAGTGCTTTTTTGACCTCAGTATCTTTTCTTGGCTAAAAGCGTGTTAATATTGGGATTTAACTGGTATGAACGCAGTACCCCCAAAATACCATCAAATTAAAGGAAAACCCCCACAATACCCAGGATATTTATTCCCCTTCAGTGCAGGGAGTGAGCTAAGTGGTTATTTGTCCCTTGATGCCCCCAGCTCTGTAATTCTAAGTCTCTTTGAAGCCCTGGCGGATGCACATTGCAGCTAGCTCTGAGTGGGGAAACGGGAGGTGTTTGAGGGTATAATCATAAAAAGGGCAGAAAATAAGAAGAATACAGTGTAGCTGTGGCAGTCAGATGACAGAAATTAAGGATTTGTAACTTTCAAGACATGTTATTTGGTAATATCACTTCATGTTTCAGGCTTAATCCTGTTCAGTGCTGGGGTCCAGTGCTGTGTAAGTGAAAGGCAGGGACTCCTACTGTGCATTAATAAGACTCTTGTGTGGGACCAAATTCCTCTTCACAAACCCAGCTTCTAGGGCTTTTTTAATGTTCTGTGATCATGTCCCCTCTGTCTTGCTCTTACTGCTGAAGACACTGAGAAAATGAGAATAGGAAAACTGGCTGTAGTTGTGTGGGTCTGGGTGCAAATAACAGCACCCAAAGCATCAAGTAGCTTCCACCTGAGATTTTGGAGCTCTGGAGCATCACTGCTGGTTCACCCCTCTGTGTGAAGGAGATTGTGGTACTGCCATGAAGCGAGGGCAGAGATATAAACCAGGGGTTTGATTGCACAGCAATGAATCATGTCCATACTATCAGTTTCTGGGCTGTTAATTACAGCGAAGCGTTTTGTGGTAGGAACTAAAGTAAAATCCATTATGACGTTGATCAGCATGGAAGAAATTGTATCCTTTTGATTTGGTCTGCGGTGAAAAAAGAGGGCTCAGTAAAGATTGTGATACGTCTTCCTTCCGAAATAAGAATGTTTCAAAATAATTAAAACTATCATCGTCAATGCCTTAATGGAGGAGAATCAAGAAAGAGAAAAAGACCACTGGATAGGTCAATTTGTAGGGCATTGAAATCAATACCCAATTATCAGACAGTGCTTTAAAAACACTAGTAAAAAAATTCAGAAGCAGTGACCTTAAAGTGAAGTTAATTTACTCTTATTAATTCCGAATGCACACACTGAAATTCAGTTGAGGGCATTTATTTCAGGCGTGGTTATGGGCTTTCTGAGTGTGCAGCAAGGAGAAACCATACATGTTATGTTGCAAGACACGGCAGCCCTTGGTGCAGAGTTTATATCAGTTGTTCAGGGACAGACTGGGCTTGTGCCTCGGAGAGATATTGCAACGTGGAGCAGGTGGTTCCCCACGATGGTACAAGCAGGGACAAGTCAGGTCCTGCTTTGAGGAAAGAACAGAGAAAGTGTAGATATGCAGAGCTTCTCTCAATATATTCCGCTCTTGGTGTACATTCTTTCAGGAATGACATCCAAAATGACTTAAAAGAGCTTGCTGTGCTTCAGAAAGGAGTGGAAAACAAACCAGGGTGGGATATATCCAAGGGGAGGCTGTGGAGCATCAGCTGTACTATGCCATAGCGGCGCTGCCCACTGCCTGTAGGGCAGAAAGGAGCGGAGCAGTGAGAAGCCAGCAGGTTCTGTACCAGCATCAGCAAGCTCGGGGAAGCACAGTTCCCTGGTGGGTGGAATGGCTTCGTGTTTCCTTCCAGCAGCATCTGTGGGACTGCTGCAGGAAAAGGGAGAGGAGGGTGAGAGTGCAGCAGTGGTGGGAGTCCGTGGTAGGACTGACCCTGATGCCTGTGGCAGCTGCTTTGCTCTCCTGGAATGCTGTGATGAGTTTGTAAAGCTCCTGCATGGGGGGCATTCAGGGATATCCCTGTCCAGAAGGCTTCCTGTAGATACTCCAAGGATGTGTCATACCTCTTTGAGGTGAAAGATGTGACCATAACTGCTCTTGTTTCTCAGCATTTCATGGGATCCGACAGTCAATCACTCACAGTTCCTCCCAGCAAGAGTGTCTGGGATTCTTGGTGAGCTTTGATGTATCAAATGAACAGAGTAAAGTGAAGCTCTGATGTGTGTTATGTGGGAGATGCGAAGAGACAAAGGCAGGAAGGATTTACAGTAAGACAAAACAGGAAAATAAAATCTGTTCCATGTGCCAAAGCAACAAGGAAAGAGTACAAAGACTCCTGCCTACGGGCACTGAGCAGAGTGTGCTCTGAGATCTGCTGTGAGATGTGTGACACCTCTGTGCCACAGCCACGGAGCTGGTGGTTGGTGCTCTCCACACAAATGCACATTTCGTTCCTTTTTCGGGTTCCTTCTGGTGCTATTTCCTGAATTTCCAGGGAACAACTGTAGCAGGGGAAATACAGTGATTGCTCCCAGATTATCACTGCTTTAAAATTATCCCCAGATGTCTGTCAGCTCTGAGTGGTATATCTGAAATCAGTGTGGGCTGAAGAGCTGGCTGCAAATCAGGGCCAGATCCTGAGCTGCTGTGGGGTGGAACAGCTGCCCTCAGATCAGAAAGCTGCTGGTTCCTTATATTGGGTTGTGACAGGAGTAGATATTTTGTATTGGTCACATTTGGAAACTATGCAAATTTTTTAGTTTTTTTAAAAAATTAATTAGCTTATGACTAAATGCTTTCATTTTTTTGCACACTTTTACTTGTTCCAAAATTCCTTTTAGTGCTCAAATGAGTAATTTTTTTTTGCAGGCTTTCTATAGTGTTTAATTAAAAAGACAAGGTTTGGAGCTTGAACTTGCTGATTAAATTAAATGTCGCTGTTCTAAACAGGTGTCATAATCAGAAAAAAACCCCAAAAAACATTAACCACTGAAACAAAGCTTATGTAAAAATTCTTGGATTAAACAATGATGACTAGGGTCCTGTCTAATTTTAATGCCAGGAACATCTTTTCAAAGCAATCATGCTTTCCCAAGACATTACCAACGAGGAAGGATTAGTACTACAAAATATTACACCTTGTTTAGGTTTCTGTAGAGGCAAAATGCTTGTTTGCTGTGAAAGTGTGTCATCTTTTACTGGCAACATCTTTTACTGGCCACTGAACCACGGCTGCCAGACTGAGAAGAGACTCCCAGCTCTGACCTCTCGTTTTGATTCCTTTCTTCCAAATCGTTGCTCCAGATCTGCTGGGGACAGGGACAGGATCAGAAGGGCGCTGCAGCTCTTCTCCCAGTAAGGAGTGGTGGCTGTCACCTGTGATGGTTTGAACCGGTTCAAACCATCACATCACCCAGTTTTGGAGCAAAAGCACCCAGACAAAACCGCGGCAGTGCTCCGTACCTGAGGGAGAGCTCTTCAGCTCGCTCGCGTCCGGGGTGGAGAGCCGGACCTGTGAGACTGGGGGGGTTGTTACCCTTACCTGGCAGCAAGGTGTGGAAATGCAAACCAGCAAGGAGCCCTGCAAGCGTTTCACCGCTGTTCCATTGATGCCATGATGATTTTTGTCTTTTCTTTTATACTCCTGTTATACCTTTTTGCAACTTCTGTATTCTTGGTGCTTTTTGCCTACATTCTTGGGCTTGTTTGTTAAGCTAAGAGACTAAACATTTTAGAGGCTTTGTAGTTAGGGTGCCAGTGTGCCCAGGCCCCAAGGTCCTCTCCAGAACACATTTTGTAAACTAAGATAGAACCATCCAGGGGAAGGTTCCTTGGGGAGGGGGGCTCATTTGAGCCTCTCATTGGGGAATTTTTGATAGATATGCTAATTAGTAAGACCTAGAATGTAAGACCAGATATAGAGGAGGGGGATTGGGGTGGCCATTGCGGGGGTGCATGGAGGTGTATTCCACCTGGTCGTGGTGCACCTAAGGATCCTTACAATAAATACCAAGGTAATTCCCTTTTCCCCTTCTAACCGTGTTCGCCTCTTGATTTTAAGACCAGGAAAAGGCATCACCATTAAGGCCCAAGCGGTTTCACCACTTGCAGCTCAGTTCAGGGGAGAGTCCCCCGTGCTGAGAGCTCCCAGCTCCAACTGGCAGCGCTGCTGGGGGGTGGCAGATCAGTAATGCTGTGACACGCGAGTGGATCAATTGAACCCTTGCAACATCTAATTAATTTGCAGTTGTTGTGAACAATCTACAAATGATCATTGCTGGTAACGAAGCTATTGATCCAAAGTGTACAAACCAGGCAAAAAAAGAGTAAGACGTGAAGGCTCCACGTGTCAGATCCTCCCGTAGCCACCACCAGCACTTTAATGACCTCAGTGGGGCTTTGCTGAGTGGCATCAGCTGAGAACATGGCCCGTAAAATTTAATGTTCCTTGAACTGTTTTAGGATTCAGTAATAACCTAGCTTATGTACACACCTACGCTGAAATTTTCAAAGCTACCCAGGGGAACTAAATGCTAATTGTAATGGAAATGGGCACTCAAAGCCCTTAAATGGCCTTCCAGATCTCGGTATGCAGTCACTCCTTGTGCAGATCCATTGCCCAGCTCCTCACTGCTTTTTCATGTGTCTGTGGGCTTTGCTTTCAACCAGAAATCAGCACCTTTTACTTTCTTTTAAAGAGTCTGAACTGTAATCCTCATGACAACAAATTTTGGATGCTTTGCTGGCAAACCTGTAGATTGCCATGAAAGGGAAATGTAATATAAATTTTCCAGTTTTCAGTTTTAACGTGACTTTGTAATTTAAAAGATAATTCAGGAGAGACACTTTGGGAGACTCATTGCTGTTTGTGGTCCCGCTGCTGTTCCTTTTTGACTGTTCAGAACACAACCACCGTATGAGAAAGAGAATGATCTGATTTAGTTGTTGCCATGAATTAATCTATAGCACAATTCCATTAAAACTAATGGAATGATATTGGGATTAGTTTTGGCCCACTTTAACATTTTTAGACACCGGGAGAAAAACCATTATGCTTGTCACGAGGTGAAACAAGTCTGACACCATGTTCTCTGCACTCATGCTTCATCCTTTATTAATGTTAGAGGGTAATGATGTGCTGTATTACTTTTCTAGCAGCTAAAATATTATGCTGTTTTAAGTAATTTTATTCAATCCTTCAGGGACATTTGCTGCTGCCTGCAGCAAAACTGGATGAGATGTGCATATATAAAAGTGTGTGCTTGCATATGTGTAAACACACATGTGTGGTTGTGTGTGAACACACAAAAGCCAGGGAAAGCTCTGCATAAGGAGGGTTTTTAAATTGCCTTGAAGGTAGGTGTAAACCTTGGTGGTTTTCAACCTGCTTCTATTTATTAAATAAGTCTTACAATTAAGAGCAAAATAATATCTAAACAGGCTAAATCTTACTATTCATCAAGAAAGATGAATTCCTAATGTTCAGGCACTTAGCAGTGCTGCTACTTTTTTGGAGCTTGAGAGAATTTTTATTAAAATGCAAATAGTGTAGCTTCAACACTGTTCCCTGATTAAATGGAAAAAGCATCACTTAGCACTCATTGAAGTCAAATGTAATCAAGACGGAATTGATTTTATATTCTGTTCATGTAAACAGTGCTTATTCTAGCTCTTAAAAAATCCATAAAATAACAAAAATGCCAGGTTTATTTTTCAAATGGATACAAGGTGAAGAGAGAACTGCTTATATGCATTATGCATTTATAGTGGAAATGATGCTAGCCTAAGGTAAGTGCAAGGGTGATACTCCTCCACTACTGTAAACTTATATTGAAATTATGGTTATGTGATGAAATTTTCACAGCCTGAGTAGAGTTGAGACTTTTCAGCATATTTACAACTTGAATTGAGTTCTCCATCCGTATGTTACTTCCCTGGGATTAGCTCTTCTTACTTCATTCACTGAAGGGTCCAGCTATGTGGAATTACCTTGCAGGTACTGTGAGGTGGGGACACAAAACATTAATTGCAGCTTCAGCATTGCCTGTTGGCTTTGTCTTTCATTCTATACCCAGTCTTTCATTCTGTACCTGGCTGCAGGTATAAATCTGGCTGAGCTGTGACACCTCTCAATCCAGACGTTGTCAGGGTCTGGGTGTGGGGGGCACTGGGGTTCTGCAAGGAAACAAAGCCTTTTGGCAGGTGCAATTAAGCTTAGAGAGTTCCAGGCTCAGTGAAACGAGCTTGCAGTTGTGCCCATGGAGAAGTGCAGCTGTGGGAGGGGAGCTGCAGCTTGGCCAGGCTCTGGAGGTGTGCAGGTGGCAGATGGCAGGTGCCCAAGCACAGGACACCACAGGAGGCACAGAGGTGCTGTGTTAAGGATGGTGGGCTCTGGGTGCCCACCAAAGCCTCCCCCATGTGACACCTGAACTGCCCTGCTGTGTGCCACCAGCGCAGCACCCGCTGCTCAGGGAATTGGGGTGTGGGATTATGGGGACCTGCTGCTCCATGTGTCCTCTCAATGGCATGGGAAGATAGAAAAATCAGCTAGGATTTATCTGAGGAAGTGTTTGTGTTTCCCTGTGCAGGCACTGTCATGCAAGGCCAAAGGACATCTTACAGCGTGTTCTAAAAAATTAGTCACTGGACATTTCTGTCTCTGCCTCACCAGCTTTGGCTTTTAGGAGTCATTTTGTATTAAGAAAAATAGTAGTGTGCTTGCTAAGCAGTGTGGGGGTTTTGCTTACAAAGCTGTAACTGCTAAAATCTCCCTTAAGTCATAATATCTGATGAGCATGTGAATGGAAGATAAAAGCTCCTATTGACATTGTGTTAATGCAGATCCAGGGAAATGTTTCTGAAGTCTTGAGCTCTCTGAAGTGTCAGTTGGGGTTTGTGAAGTTTGCTGTGTCATGAGCAATATTTCAGCACCCTTGACTGCTGAGGAGGAGCCAGGGTGGAAGAGCACAGGTGGATGGTTTGTGTGTTCCCAGCTGACTGCTGCCTCACCAGGATGTGTGGGACATGTGGACACTGCAGGGGTGAGAAACAGACGGGAGAACCTCCACAGCTGGTGTAGGTGGATGCTCTGAAGCCCATCTTTCGAGTGAGTAACCCCCCATGAGCTCGATTTGCAGGCAGAACCTGCAGCAAGCTGTACCTCCCTCCCTGTTTCTCTCCTCCCAGATTTCACATTTATTCCATATTGATCTAAGGACAGCAGTTGAGCTCTTTAGCCGTTGCCTGGGGTTTTTCTAAGCTACAGTTTAGGTCATGTAAAATACAAACATTAGTATTAATGCTCTGATGGCCTTTTAGTAGCTAAAATTAGATTATCCAGGAAGAAAATCATATTTTGAATTACTGTGAATTCTTGTGGGTTTATGTATTTAGTGTTTTTCCCTAGAAGACAACTCCTAATAACAACCATTATGCACATTTCACAGACATTACACTGAATGATTTAGACTCTAAGAATTTTCTTTTTTAGAAGCCAGCCTTTACAAAGAGAGTTAGAGTGTTGGCCCATTTTAGCATAAATGGTAAAGTGCAAATGAAAATTAATTCAGCTTGCAAAATGGGTTTCAGGATGTGTTTAAGCAAGTGAAAATCAACAAATCAAAGGTCAATCTTAGAAGGTGCAGAAACAGGGAGTGAGTGCCTTGGAGCACATCTCCTAATTAAATCCCTGCAGAGGAAATCATGGTGAATTTAAAGACCAGAGTCACTGCAGCTAGGACAGGTCTGCACACCCCTTATCAGGACGACTTTGATGGTCTTACTGGAAATGACTAAAACAAAAGGTAAGGTAGTGTATTTGGGAGCAGCAAGATGTGATAAACTCATACTACTACTAATCTACTACTAACAACCTGTTTCACTCCCAATTCCATTTAATATGGCACCCTATTTCCAAAGATAACACGCCTGCATTGTAACTGTTGTAAAGGACATCATTAGAAAGGAAGGTGGGATCTCAGAGAGCCCCATTAATTTCAGTTTTTGCATGTCTGCCTATTTCCTAAGGCAGCATTTGTACCATGAACAGGTCTTCTCACACCTCTTCCCCTCTAAGGACATCACTAAGTTAATGGTGCTCAAATATTTCTGAAATGATGCCCTTTATTTTCAAGCTGGAAATCCCCATCTTAGTCTTTTTTTTTGATTACTGAATATTTGACTTGTGCTGTCTCCTTAGCTGAACAGGTTAAATATTACATAAATTAAAAAAAAAAAAAATCCTAAAAACGAAACCATGGAAACAACCATCTTTGTTCATCTTTGAATTTCAAACTTGAAACATTGACCTTGAGGAACGCAAAAAGCCCAGACTGTTTTTATAATTTGGGTCGGGGTTTGTTTTGTTCTAAATCTGTTCGGACTGACAAGAACCTGTCACCCCCTTATGTTTTTGGTGCTTCTTTTGTAAGCAGGTCAGTAGTACAGGTAACCTAAAATCCGTGAAGAGACTGAAAGTAAGAGAAGAGCAGTAGCTGTTTCACAGGCTGAACAGAGAAAGACATGACGAAATCATCCCAGAGGCAGAGAGGAAATGTGATTTTCATGCTATTTTGTGATTTTCTACTTTCGGAGCTGTGCTACAAAGGAGACAGCAAAGAAAATAAAGTGAAATATCCTCTGGGGATACCTCGGCAGCACTGCAGGTTATGGAGGGATCGGAGCTGAAGGCTGCCAAGCTCTTCCAGGCAGGTCTGTGCACAGGAGGTGCTGATGTTCCCTCCAGCCTGGCTCTGACAGAGCTTCTGTGCCCCAGTCAGCCCTGTGCATGCTGTGTGGCACCTCTGCCCCAGGCTTCCCCTGTCCTCCCAGCCCTGGCGATGATTTCAAGAGTCAGGAGCATGACTGTGGTGACCTGGAAGCCCACCAGCAGCTCACCTGTTGTTCTGGTGTTTTCTGCTGGCCCAGGTAGGTGGAGCACTGTGCGTCAGAGCTCAGCATGGGAAGGGTTTTAGTAAAACCCACGGTTCCTTAGCGGTGCTTCCTGCACGTGTTGGACCAGTGCACTCATTCTGGGACTTGGGAAAACATCAGGATTGAAAGAACACAAGATTTCAGACTCCTTTGACTCGGTCCTGTGTTTCTTCTTCCTGCACTTGTGAATTTTTGCACTCCTCCTCCTCCTACCTCAAGTCAATGAGGTATCTTTGATTTGCTCCATGTTGTAAGCTGTTGAATGCAGCTGTAAAATTTAGCAAGCAGAACTCTGCCATTTCTTGTAGCTGTAGTGCAATGTGTGTTTGGAGAAATCTATTTAAAAGGTGCCACATTCAGTTTTGTTGGGCTTTTGGAATACGTGTTTATGCTACAACTTCTGTGGGCTCCGTACATGCTTTGTTCAAAAGAACTTCTCCAGAATTATGGGGGTTTTACTTTCAGTATTCATTTCAGTAGAGCATGTCTAAATCCATTCAGTCTCTTGGAACTTGTGATTAGTTTAATGAGAGTGAAATGCAAGCTGAATTGGAGCATTAAGGCTATTTCTGTGGTGATGTGTCTAAGATCAGGAGTTTGAGGAAGGGGACCGTATTTTTAATGGAACTTTGGAGTCTCAGGTTCCCAGATTTAACAGGATTGTCTGTTATCACCTGCTTTGCATAGGATGTTCCCCAGATCTGGGCGAGGAGCTTTAAAAGGTGAATTCTCTGATCCACTGAGATAGGTGTCAAGAGGGAATTTTTACTGTCGAGACTGACTTCACCAGGAAAACTCAGATCTACACGGATAAAATCCTCTCATACATTTTCAATAATTTTGTTTTTCAGTCTTAGTATACTCAAGGTCACTGACAGACAGAATCATGATAAAACTCTTACTCAGGTCATCTTTTCCAGGATTTTCCAACTGCATTTTTTTTTTAAGACTTAGCAAGCTTTCAATTCTTTCTGTCCTGCCTCAGGGGGCAAAATTTCCACACTCACATTCATCCTGGCTGTTCTGTGCTGGCATCCTTCCAAGCTGGTCTGCACCTCTGCCAAGGTGTGATGCTGCAGGCTGGACACAGGACTGTCCCTGAGGCTGTGAGGAGTGAGTGACTTCATGTTTCACACATCCCTGCTTAAATGCTTCCTTATGATGCTCACCCAGCTGCACAGCTTTTATTCTATCTCATCCCTTGTCCACAGCCTAACCAACGTATTAAAAACTAAAATCATTCCCCCAACGTGATTGCTCAGCCTGTTCCATTGAAAAGGTATCAGGTATTTTTTCCCTTCTTTCTGCTCTTGGAGGAAAAAACAATTTGAACCATCCCAGCTCTTTGTTGCTGTAAGTGGAGGTCTCACATTTGTTGTGTTGCTAGGGAATGTGTGCAGCTTTTGTTGCTTTTGAATTATAGCTGCTAGCACTTATCTTCTCCCCCAGCAAAAAGCATTTATAGCAAGTTCTTTGAAAGCAGTGCAGTCGTTTGTACTTAAGACAGAATTATGGCAGCAACAAACAGTTACAGGGAAGAATTTGGCCTGATGTTGCTTCTACACACAGGTAACTCTGCTTACATTGGTTATTCATTTTTATAAGAACAGTCTCCTTAACTTTCTGGAGGAGTGGGACAATAGGTTTTTGCTAGTGCTGGCTAAACCATAGAATTTCCCTTTGCCAAATACGCTTTCTGTTGAGCTGTAGTGTTTTGTGAGGACAGGTACCTCAATATTCCACTGAGGTGGGGATCTAAGGAGTAAAAGGTGGTTTGGGGAAGTTGTTTTACTGCCACACTGGTCTGAGATGAGAAAGAGGCTTGAATTTTCCATATTGCTTCATAACAGCTGAAACACTCCTGGATCCCCTTTCCAGATGGAAAGGCATCTTTATTAAGAAAGTGGACATTTTCNTTTTTTTTTTTTTTTCTGGCAATATTTTAAAATGGGTTTCTTTCTGCTCCAATGCTAAGCGGGAAACATTTGGAAAATATTCTCCACACTTTGTTGTGGTTACATTGAAAGTTCTTACAAAATGGAATTGTTGTTGTCTGGTTAACTGTAATTTGCTGGAATGCAGAAATTATACCAGACAATTGCACATCCCTGTTTCTGTTTTATGCACATCTTGTTTCGTACTCCAGCAACATGTGTTGTAGTCTGTAACCAAGGCAAGAACGGATCGAATGGGAAGAGAGATATTTTTTTTTGCTCAAAATTCCATATGTCTGGTTGTCCCCTGGGGTAGAGAGGAGTTGGTGCTAAAAATTTCCCTAGTGAGGAATAGATTGAGTTCTCCTCTCTTCCTTCCTGTTAATATCTAAACGTTGTGGGAACACAGTGAATGTACTCAGCCTCAGCCTGATGAAGAAGAGCCTTGTGACAAAACAGCCCATGTGAAGCTGCTTGTTCAGTGAAAGGTTTATTGTTTGGGCTTTATGTTCTTTCCAGCCTTTTTTGATTTTGGAATGCCAATCACTGACTTTGCCTGTCAAAGCTGAAGAACTTAATGCTCTTTTCAGAGAACCATTCCAGCAAAGGTTGCTTCAAATATTTAACCCAGGTGGTGGAAATCGAGTGACCATGTATGGTTCTTTTTATCCTCTCTCCAAATTATAAAAAACCCAAGGTATCCTCTCCCCCTATTTAGCCTAATATGTTAAAGGCCTGTAAAACTAGGCTGATGTCTGTATGTGTTTTGGGGCTTGTTTTTTATTGGACTTTTTCTTTTTTTTTCCTCAAACCATCATGGTTTTATGATGGGACTTTAGAAAACAATCTCCCTCTACTGACCTGATCCGTCTGGATGTGCATTCCAGAGGCATGTATCTCTATTCACATTTACCTCATTCAGATCTAAATGGTGATGGTCATGATGTAATTTTGGAAGTGGGAACCATAAGGGGGTGAAGATGAGTGTTCTCTATGTGTTTCTAAGTTTTAAAAGGACTTAAAAAGACAACAGAGCAAAGAAACCCCTCTGAAGCAGAGGTGGGTTGGGTATTTTGGAACAAGGAGCAGTTCTGTGGCCAGTGGAATGATTCCTTTTGTAACAGAGTAAAAATAAACTGCAGGCAGTCTATGTATCTGGTATGTATTTTTCTTCTTTACTTATATCCCCAGGGAAATGGAGTAGAAAGTTCCTCCTATAAATTAACTGGTGTGCCAGAGGGGGGAAAAAACCAGGGAGGACTTGGGCAGCACGATATGTGATCAGAAAAATTAACCACGTCGTCATCTTCCTGGTTTAATGACTCCTGGTGCCGCCTGCGTGGCACTGAAAGGAATTGCTCCATGCCCCTGACTCTGATAATGGAGTGGAGGTGAATGATGTCCTTGAGCTTGTCTGCCCTCCAGCCAGGCCCTGGCTGCATCCCCCAGAGCTGCTGGAGCTCCTGCTGCCAGGGGACTGACTTTGGCTTTGCTGGGGCTCTGCCACTTCCCCTCAGTCCAGGCTCCCGGACCTCTGGTGACAGAGAACAGCCTGAGATTGCTGGGGGGAAACACTTCCAGAGCCACACCTCACTGTGACAAGCACACTTCTTGCTCTAGCAAAACGCACTGATAAAACTTCTTGTCATTTTATGCGTAGCTCCTGCTGTAATGCGAGATTGGGAAATGAGACCAGCTTGAAGCCAGTGTATAGTTCTGTGAATATGCAGGAAGTGAAATAAGCTTTCCAATTAAACGTGTCTGTGGCTGCGGAAACTTTGGATATCAGTTCTTCTCTTTGAAATAATCTTTTCACCATTAAGTGTGGTTTATTCTGAATGTCTGTGGCTGTATTTTTCCTCTCTGTTGCTTAGAGTTTACAGTAAGCTGGGGCAAATAATCTGGATTCTCCACAGCACATCCATAGTTGATCCCCATTACCTCCACAGTATTTTTATATCAGTTGCAAGTCTGGCTGTAAATTTTTTTTCCTCATTTCCCGAGCTGCATGATGCTGTGGAGGAGAATGTGAACTTCCAGAGAAACTTTTGAGTTCTCCAGAACAGCAGTGCTGAAAAGATATTTTCATTTTCATGCTGAAGTGCTTATTTTTAGGCTCTGCTTGGTGAAAATATCTTTGGGAGTATCGTAGATCTAGAGATACTGAAATACCAGTTTTTATATAGTTTTTAATGATATTTGAAATCTCTGTAGGGCATTCAGCACATGCAGTGTGTTACCTACAGCCATTGCTTTTCCCAGAGCTTTTCCAGGCAGCACAGTGACGGCTTGGCTGATGTTTCTGTTTACTGCTTCAGTTCTGTTTCGTATCACACACTCTTCTGTGTCAAACTAGAGGTGCTGCTACACGTTCTGAGCATCATTCTGATTGTGGCCCTTGTTGTGGCTCTCTGCCTAAAAATACAGGAGGAGATTTTCCAACAAGAAGTGACTCTAGGAGAGAAAACTGCTGAAGTGAGGGTTAAACGCTCATTTAAATGGAAGTAAACATTTGGCTGGACAAAGGATCACAAAGCATTCCTCATCTCATCTGGTTTTTCAGGTGTATGGAGGCTGCTGAAGGTGTGGGGATCAGGAAGGGTGGACTTGAAGCCTGTAAAGCAGAGGTCTCTCAGCTGCTTTCAGAAGCTGCAGAGCCATGAGCCTGTGCAGGTGGGGAAGAGGGAGGGAAATGCCCAAAATGCTTTCCTGTTCTCCCCGTGGTAGGGGAGTGCATTTAAGGGAATGAGCAGAGCCTTTCCTCCCCGCTCTGTCGAAGACCAGGATGGGGTGTCCCAGCCCACAGAGGGACAGGGGTGGATAGAGGAGGTGCAATGAGCCAGCAGAGCTCCCACCACCACAGTAAATGCAGGGTCAGGGCAGGCTGAGCTGTGCCATTTGGCCCTTTGCTGCCTTCAGACAGTTCCTGGAGCACCTCGTAGCTTATGACAGCAAAAAAAGGAGTTCAGGGTAAGTCACACATCAATCCCTAGAGCTGTCTCATCCTCTGGAAAAGGCAGCAGAGGACTTTGTGGCTGAGGTGTGAGCCTGTGGCATCACTCATCGATGGGGATGTGGAGGCTGGTTCAAGTGGACTGATATTGTCATCTCATGTCATCCTCATCACACGTTCTGGCATCTCAGTTACTGATCTAAAATAATGACAAGAGTTGTCAGGTCAGGTAGGTTAGATGAATTACCCAGCTCACTTACTCCTATCTAAAATAATCTGTATCACTTACTGAGCGTCAGCATGTTGCTTACTTGAAAAATTGCACTTTAACTCTAGTTTCTGTGAGACATAAACAGCCATTAAAGAACTCTTTGGGGTATAGGTACATACCAAAGAAAATGTCAAACCATTTCTCTAGAAAATATTTTAACACTGGAAAAAGATTTAGGAAAATAGCAGAGAAAAAAAAGCTACTGTGGAGAAAATAAACCTGCTCATTAAATAAAAATTTTAATAGGAGTGAGCACACTGATTTCTAAATTTACCTTTATTAACAAAAATGGATGACTACACAGTTGCAAAAAAATGCAATACAGACTGTGCACCAGGGAATGCAATAGCAGTAATACCTTTATGGTTCATTTTCACACTTTACTGTGTTAGTAACTGTCTAAACCTCTCACAACAGTGCTAAGCTTTGTAGGGACAGGTGAGAAGACAATGTCCTCACGGGTCTGCCAAGCAGATATTTAGTAGTGCAAGCAGTGTTCACATCATGTCAACTGTAAGGTGAGGAACCAGGAGAAAAATAAAAAAATAAATTGAAGAATTAAAAAAAAAGGCTGAACAAATGGGGAAATTAACAGATGCACATTTACTGTATTAGGTGAATGTTTCATTTACATTTACTATTTCTTTTTAAATTATGTCAGTGGGAGTAGGAGCACCAGTTTGGATTGGTGCTGTACAGACCCAGCACATCCTCAGTGTGTCACACTGATATAACACCTAAAGAACCCTCTTCACCTTCAGCTGCAGCATGATTTGCCTGGAGATTGGTGCTGCAGAGAGATGTAAGAAGTTAAACATCAGTTAGAGTTAGATGGGAGTTCTTATTCATAATGGAGAAAGCAAAGAAAACTGGTTATTTTTTTCTCCTAAACCCATATTTTAGGAAAAAAAGAACCTACAGAGATATTTAGATTAAAAACTAATTCCATCTGGATTACTGTTGAACTCTTAATTAAAAAGAGTATAACATTAAAGTATTTCTTTAAAAATAAAAATGTTTCTGAAAGGAAAAGTCAGTTTTTCAAAGACCTCTCCCTAAATAACAATTTCACCATACTTCATACTTTCCTAACAATGATGCTGATAATAATCTGATCTGTAACAATGGGCTGACATTTATGGATAAAGAAATGTTCCCCTGGAAGCTGGCTGTTCTTCTGTGGTCCAGGGCACTTTCATCTTCCCCTGCTTCAGAGATGACAGAGTTCAAACTCTGCACAAGCAGAGTGTGGGGGCTGGAGGATGGATTCAACCCCAACTTCCTTTCTGATAGGCTGGGAGATGGGTGTATGGAACCCGCAGTCCCTTCCCTGCTGAGCCGTGTGGTTTCTGTGCTAGAGCAGAGTTGGTTCAGTGGCCCCACCTTCTCTTTTCTCCCACATGGCTACATAATGGAATTTTAAAAACCAAACAAACTTCTTTTTCTTTTTTTTTTTTTTTTGACCATATATTGTAATCAATGTGTCAGGTGCTCGAGTTTCTCCACTGCCTCTGGCAATCTGGCCAGCTTTGTGTATTCACGTTTGCTTCTGTGTGATGCCCCACCAGAAAGGTTCCTGGGATGATTCTCCATCTCATCCTCCTTGTTGCTCTTTGGGAAAAATTAAATTCTTCTTGTTCAGTTCAGATCTTGGTGGCTGCACTGACAGACAAACCCTGCCTGGCCACGACGTGGTTTATCCCAGTTACCACCTGGTACAAACTCAACAGCTGCTAATTATGGTTTTTCTGTCTCTGCTTGGGGTTTGTGCTTTTGTTGGTGAGGCTCAAACGTGCCCAGGTCTTGGTCTGGGGTGTACCCAACATACAGAATAGCTCAGCTTGGCTTTGGGGAGAAAGGGAGAGGAATTCTTAACACAATCTAACAAAGTAGTACTTTTCTATTTCCAGTTAGTGGTTTTCTACAATGAAGTTGGCTTTGTCTGCAGTCATAGTTAGGAGAAACTCAAATTAGAGCCGATGAATCCTGAATATCAATAATGTTCTGAACTCTGTGGGGTGCCTAGAAAATGAAAAACAGAGTAGATTAGTATTGGTCAAGCATAGATGAGAGAAGAGCAATAAATTCCAAGAGCAAATGTAACCGGATAAAATGATATTTAAAATGAATCAAGGTCAGTGTTGACTAAAAGAGTTTAGCACGGATAAATGAAGAATAACGGAGACTTTATGTGACTTTATTGCAGGAGCCTTTAAACCACTTAATTAACTGAAAGAAAAGGGGCTAAGAGTCAACCAGGCAAGTTGGCATTTCATATTATTGAGTGATTTGAAACAGAAAACCAGAAGGTAGCTTTTCATCTCCAGAATAATGACAGTTTTTCAGTTCTCAGAGATTACTGCTTTGGTGGCCTTCATGAAATATGAAAATGTAAAATGTCAACAGGTAACTAATCTGACAAAGCAGAAGGAAAACTCGTGTGTCAGGGACATCTTACGTGAGGGAAATGAACAGCAATGTGTGAAAGGAGGAAAGCTGGCTGAAACATGATGCAGACACATAAAAGTAAGAAACTGGTATCAGTAGCTACTCCATCCTTGTTTCCATTTTCAAACCTGGGTGCTAAAACACACTTGCTTGTTCTTTGTGACACACTCGTCCTCACTAAAATTCAAACCAAGGGAAGATGGACTTGTCCAAGGACACCCAAAAATCACGCCAGAAGCAGAATTCAGGCCCCCCAAGTCTGTTGCTGGACAGCCGCACAAGCAAGAAGGGGCTGTTTGGGGCACTGCTGGTAAAGAGGTTTGCCCACACACTGAGGCTTCAGGGTGGTTTTTCTGAGAAGCAGCAATAAACAGGTGAAGGGGCTGTGGACCTTGGGGATGTGTGGTGTGCTTGTGGGCATTTCACTGGGCTAATGGGGGTGGCACAGTCACAGCAAGCTTAGGAAAGCTCTTCTCATCCTGGGCTGGGTCTGAGGAAGGTCACTGGAGGGATGTCTGCCTGAACTTCAAGGCCACAAAATGAGGACAATCAGGGTCTTGCTGTTCCCACTCTGATAGCAGCATTATGCGGTGAAACATGAAAATACCCAACGATCCCAGTTTCTTCTCTCTGGCTGGGTGCAATGACAATTGCATGCTAGATTGGGGGGAAAAACACATAGATTAGTGCTTCAAAGTGAGCATAACGCTTGGCTGCACGGGTTGACAATCTTCCAAAGTGCTTTACCAATATTCCTTACTCAGTCTCAACACAGGCACGGGACAAAGATGCTCAGTGTGCACATTTCACAGTGGGGTGCACACAGACTGAGAGGGATGGCTCTGGTAACTGCCTCTGGTATATTCACATCGAGGTTTGCTTTGTTGTGTGTTCGTGACTGTTGCAATTGTTGGTCAGATTGAGATATATTTATTTATACATAGATATAAAATATATATATGTACACGCACAGCCTACCTCACATCAGCACGTGGCCATAGGATATTTTTGTGTAAGTCCAGTTCACCTGTAAGTGAAGCCAAGTCCCAGGAATATGCCCTGACGTGGCAGAGGACTGGCTGCACGCTTTCTCTGGGCATCTCCAGCGTGGAGGTGAAAACCACGTGTAGGGAAGCAAAGAACGTGTCTGGAGAGGAGAGGTGGCTGGCTGGTGGCACAGCTGAAGCTGTGGCCTGATCTTGCCTGTCAGCACCTACAGGATGAGTCTGGAAGAGCTGTCAGCAAAATTAATTTGGGCAGCCACATGCATCCTGTCCCATAATAGCGTGATGCCTCAAACCCTGGAATCCGTGCTGTTCGGTGAACAACGTTTCAGCTGGTGCGGGAGGCAGCTCTCTGCTGGAGTTAAGTTGATGGAAATGCTGCTTTCAGACATTTTCTGGGGAAAACCTGAATTCTCAAGCACTAATTCAATCCAAAAAAACTTTGTCAGTTAGCCTGTCATAATCTTATTTTTATCTCTGAATACGAAGAGCACACACATGTGTGCCGGGCCGCCTGACAGCTGCAGACCACTAGGGAAAATCAGAAGACAAAAAACAGAGCTGGGATTTTGTTTGTCTGAGCAGATGAGAATAATTTATATGTACAAGCTATTTATATAAAGGCTGCAGAAAGCTAATTAATTGTTTATAGGGAGAAATTTAAAGAGCATAACCTGAGATCTGACATTCTGTGTGACAATTATGATTAGAGATGAGCTGGATTCAAAAATCAGGATGTGAACAGAGATGCATTTTAGGAAAGTTTTGAATCTGATCCAGATCTCAACTGTGCAGCTTTTTGTTGCCATTAGGGTAGGCCAGAACAAAATCCTGGGTTGGAATTTGGCCTTTTGTGTTTTGGTAACGTGCAAAGCTGGATCCCAATTATGTGATGAGGGGCAGCTCCAAATTAGCATCTGGCATACATGGGGAACAGAATTAAATGGGGTTGCTGTGCCTTTATTGGTACACATTCGTTTGGTCATTTTGGTGGGTTTATTTTATTTGTTTTTTTAAAGTAGCTCAGAAGAGCCCACTGAGTGGCACATCAGGATCTCGGAAAGCTGGCATGGACATTTCTGAGGTCACTGTCAGGCAAACCCACCCCACCTTTGCTGGACTAATCCCTGAGCTGCATAACTTCCTCCAGGAGCTACAGCCTTAGGCAGGATCTTCTCTCGTAAGGAATCTGCTCCATCCACATTCAGCACCAAAACCTGCTAGTTTGGACTCAAAGATGTTGTTTTCCCTCATGCTTGCCACAGCTGACGTTTCGTGTCGAGGGGCAGCTTCTCCAACACACAAACGTGTTTCTGTGAGAACATTCCTCCACCACAGTGACTTCAAAGGGTGGGAGCTGGTTTTTCTTTTTGCAATGCAAGCTGAGGTGCAGATGTGAACCACATCTCTGCAGAGCACTGCTGCTGTTTGAGGAGCAATCCATCAGCCTTGTCTCCCTCAGTGAACTCAGCAGTCTGTCGGATAAGGACCCCACACACAATATTTATTTATGTGATGCTGCGTTTATCGGTGGGAGGTGAGACTTTGACCTCATTGTACAAACTTCAGCATTCCCAAGACGTGCCAAGATCCGGTTTCCTCTTGCAGCTCGGCCCTTCCAAACCCTTTTGCATTTTCATTGCACTTTTCATTATGTAGCTAATTAAGCTGTGCTCATATATAAACACCATTATGCAGTTTAACAGCTAATGGAAAGTTCTCTGATATATATATATGTGTGTACACACTGATGCATAGTGTATGCAGCATGGGAGTTTTTCCTCAAGTAGGTCACAGTAGGTTCACATCAAAATGGCATTTTACTAGTGGCATTGCAGGAAGACAGATTAATACAGTCTAACTGTGAGATTTCTTCTCCCTCTGGTAACAAACTGAGAATAAATTAAAGCACACAGTATGTTTGCTCTTTCTTGGTGCTTTCTGCGCCTGAATCAAAATTTCAGAAAATATAAACTCTCCTATACTGAACTAGCATACAGAGCTGCAGCTGTTGGATTTAGCTATGAAAGTCAAACCATGAACGTCTCATGCACACACACAAGTCAGCCCTGACTTGGGATGACATGACAGGATCTTGCTGTCCCTGTGATGCCATGATGATTTTTGTCTTTTCTTTTATACCCCTGTTATACCTTTTTGCAACTTCTGTATTCTTGGTGCTTTTTGTCTACATTCTTGGGCTTGTTTGTTAAGCTAAGAGACGAAACATTTTAGAGGCTTTGTAGTTAGGGTGCCAGTGTGCCCAGGCCCCAAGGTCCTCTCCAGAACACATTTTGTAAACTAAGATAGAACCATCCAGGGGAAGGTTCCTTGGGGAGGGGGGCTCATTCGAGCCTCTCATTGGGGAATTTTTGATAGATATGCTAATTAGTAAGACCTAGAATCTAAGACCAGATATAGAGGAGGGGGATTGGGGTGGCCATTGTGGGGGTGCATGGAGGTGTATTCCACCTGGTCGTGGTGCACCTAAGGATCCTTACAATAAATACCAAGGTAATGCCCTTTTCCCCTTCTAACCGTGTTCGCCTCTTGATTTTAAGACCAGGAAAAGGCATCACCTGTGCACGTGTGCCCTTTGCAGAACCTTTAAGGGCAGGTAGGAATCCTGCACCCGAGGTGGCCTGACATGCAGACCTGCATCCTCCAGGTAAACCCGGGCTGTTGTTTGCATCTGCTCCAGCCTGGATCACATCACAACAGCCTTCTCTTGTCTTTCCTGTGAAATTTGAATTCAGGGATTTAAATTAATCTAACTTGACTCTTCAGGCAGGAGTCCAAACCGTGCAAACAGAAAACTAGAATTTGGTTTAGGAACACACAGTGTGCTGAAGCATGCAGGGTTTGTCTGGCTTTAGTTACCTGTTTCCAGGGATACTTGAATCTGCTTAAGTAAACCTCCATGTTTCTAATTTTCACTCTTCTTATCAAGAGAATTGAGCACATTAGGTTTCTTCTGCTGGCTACAAATACTACCTGGGGGATGAATGACATTGAAGTTCAGCTTCTGTTAAAGAATATGCCTTGCTAAGGTGTGTTTTGCATATTTAATTGACTCGGAGTCATCTACCTAATTCATGAGGGTACAAGGTAGAAGACACACATAGCTAAATGCTTCATTCCAAGGCCAAAATATGGAGAAAAGCCTGTTGGTTTTGATGTACTGTAAATAATGGTCACTAGATTGATCCATTATGGGAAGAAAAAGCAATGTATGTAACTCACAGCATAGAAACACTCCCTTAGGAGATTGTGTTGAACCATGGGGTGTTTATTCACATGCACAGAGTACGAGTAACACACTGCAGGGCTGGGACACGTGCTACTGGGTGTTCTTACACTGGCTGTGTAGTAGAGTAATTCTGTCTCATTACTACATTCTCGTGGGTGTTAATAAAATAAGCCTGCTAATTTAACAATATCCTGCGACTTTGCCTCAAGTGCCTTCCTTGTTTTGCCATGTAAAAAAAAATAAATAAACAAAACACGCAGAACAATTTCTCATCACTGCTGGGACTGTGTGCCAAGATGATTTGTCAGAACTCCTACATCTCCAGTGCCTTTCCCCCTGTTTCTTACACCTTTCCCCCTTTCTTCTGTTTTCCACTTTCAATTCATTGTTTTCAAATTCAGTGAGATAACACGCCTGCCTCAGGGGAGGAGTTTTGCACCCTTCCACAGTGAAAATGGAATTCTTTACGTTATACTATTACTTCTCAGCTTTTAAGGAGCACGTGTACAAAATCAGTGTAATGAAAGTCTTTAACCAGACTGAAGTTTCTAAACAGCCGTGGGGCAAAGTCCTGGCCTAGGCCCCTCTCAGCTCCCTAACTCCCAAAGGTATTTCATCAGGAAACAAAGGGTTAGGCTGTGATAGTTTTGCTTTAGACAGAAGTACCAGGAAGCTGTGAGAGATCTTAATTCCTGATTCTCAGTTTTGCTTTCCTGCATCTGTAGAAGGTTGTCTCAGTCTCTGTTATTAAAGCTTTTGGCACGGGAATCAACTCTGGTAAATGTTACCTTTCCATATAGGTGGATGTTTTCTGTGGAAGATGTGTGAAGAGCCAAAGAGGAAATTAATGTTGCACGGAGAATTTATTTCTGGCAATTGTTCATAAATATGGAGAATTTAGGATTTCAGGAGAAATGGCAGGATTATGCTTGTTATCCTTCTGGCCAAAATCAGATGAAGTAATACTTGGGGCCTTGGATTTCAGCACAGTTTTCTGTTTCAGAATGTAACAAGGACTGGAGAACCAAGAGAGGTTGTCTGAGATATTCCTCACTAGGGAGGGTAAAAAAAAGGACCAAAAGCTGGAGTTCCTTTGAGATATTTACAACAAGAGCAAAGAAAAAAACCCAATTGTCAGTATTTTGGTTGTTTTTAGATTTTGAGAGTAAATACTTTGAGTGAAATAGCAATATTTCAACAGCAAACCCCCAATGGTTAAGTAATTGTTGCAGAAGAACTTCTTGAGCTTTTTAAATTAATTTTTGGTTGTTGTTTGGTTTTTTGGGTAGTGATCACACTCTGAACTTTTGTTTGGCCCGAAGCTTCATACAGCTGATCTCTATCAGAAGAAACCAAGTGTTTTTAGGTTTGCTATAATTTGATTATTTGTACAAAATTCCTTCAACCCCTTATAAATGGTGTGAATATGGAAAACAAACATAAGCTCTTTGTTATAATCCTAATTGAGTTGTAATACTCTCCCACTGGGTACTCCTCTATCCCTGTAGGAAATTAAATCCCTTAAAAAAATGTAACCCCTAATCCACTTAATTTTCTTTTGAAAATCAAATCAGGCAGCCAAGTTGTACTTTTGGATACCTAAGTACCTTTGTAATCCAAACCCAGGTCATGGTCAAGGCGAAGCTGCAGTTGCGTGTCCTGCTTAGCCCAGGTCTGAGCTGTGTCCTGCTTTGGGGCTGCCTCCTTCCTTCCTCCCTCCCTCCTGCTGAAGGCTCCCTGGTTCCTGTGCTGGTCAGAGCTGCTGGAGGAAGAGAAGAGAGTTGTTTTCTCTGTGAATGATCCAGCCCAGATCCCTGCTTTTCTTGTGATGCCACGGCAATAACAGGGCTTTGGGTACAGCGATGGGCCAAGAGATGGAGGAAAATTGAGTTTTGTAGGTGTTGGTAACATCTTTTATTAGACAAAGTGCCTTAGCTGGAGCCTGTCATGTGTCTGTGAACATGCCTGCTTTTGTTTATCAAGCTATTGCCTCTCCATGTTAACCTGGTCCTGCTTTCCTTAGAGCCAAACCAGCAGGGACAGTGGCACTTAGAGCTGATGTCTGCGCTCCGTTCCTTCCATTTGAGGATATCCTTCTCTCCCTGTGGAGCAGCCCACCCCCTGAGTGCAGCATATTGGCAGTAACACCTTGTTTTAGATGGGGGCATTAAAGATTCAGGATTGGGAAAGAGGGAGGAAAATTGTCTGGGGGTGGGGTGACCTTGGCTGCCAGCTGCAAGAGAGTCCTTGGAGTGAATACAATGCTGAGTGCTCTTGGATACTTTTCTTTAGCTTTTACCATTTTGCATCTCTAATTAGGTGTGGAACTAAATCCTGAAGAAATTTGGAAGGCTGCAGGGGGAGAGAGTTACGCTACAGTGGGAGTGGGGGGGCTTTCAGTCTGGCTGGCTTCTGTTCTGCCACATCTCAATTAGAGACACCCTCCCCAAACCCGAGCTCAAGCGGAGAGAGGAAAGCACGCTCCCACTCACGTGTGGTGCTCCCTTGTTGGGAAACCCCAGCCAGCCCTTTTCCAGCCAGGACTGCATGGATGGGCAGCTCCGTGGGTTGCTGAGTTGTCACTGCAAGGGTCAGCGATGCGAAAACAAATGAACAAAACATTTCTCTTGGAGCTCTTGGATCAGTGCAGAACACGTATGGAACAGTTGCAAACTGCTCTGCACCTGAAGGTGGTGCCGGGGTGTGAATCTGCCTGGGCTCTCTCAGCAAGAACAGACCTTGTCTGACAGAAAGCTCAAGCTGTATTTCCTTGTAAGAGTTCAAATGCCCCAGTGAAAGAGGCCAAGGGACATCTGCATTTGGGCAGAGGAGGTCTGGTAGTGGTTCTGGCACACCTCCAGATGGAGGGGCTTGCTGGGGCTGTGCCACTGGGATGTGCAAGTCCTTTTCCAACTTACCAGCCTGCGTGTTGGTAACCTGACTGCAGATCTTTCTAATGCTCCTGGGGCTGAGCGAGCCCCTCCGTGGCAAAAGGCAGATGAGACGTTCAGCATTCACTACTGCAAACGTCTCCCTTCTATCACAAACCTCTGCCCTGCAATCTCTTCCCACAGCCTCGTGGTATTTGAGGTATTTGTCACCACCCTGGTGTCCTGAGGCACGAGGTGCTTTTCCCCAGCTGGGCTGGGATTTGCCTGTGGCTGTCTGGCATGTCGAGTTGTTTGGCAGAGAGGTTTGCTGTAAGAAACGCTCTTCCAGAAAAACCCCAAACCCTAACAAACCCTTCTGTCTGAAGGCAGAGGGGACCATCACCTTTTGGAAGTACCTGCCTCTCAATGTGCACTGTCAGAAGGGTTTGTGCAGTGAGATTAGACAAAAGCCTTACGCCTACTGTCTCAGGGCCTCTTGAAAATTAAAAGCATGAGAAGGTATCTTTAGAAACCTGGTCCTGTGTTATGTTCATGGTGCCCCAAATGAAGCACATGGGAGGGAGAACAAGGAATTGTGGTGTTCTGTGTAGGAGGCCCTGTAATGCTGAGCAGCCTGCAGTTCACTTCGGCTTCTAACCCGCCTGAGTTACTTCAATTGTGACATTGCTTTGGTGAACCTCATTTATTTTCTTTACCTCTTAACTCTTTATAGTGGGAAGGAAAAAAAAACCCCATAAAATATGGGGGTATGCCCGTGCAATAATGAGGCCATTTGTGTCCCATCAAAGTGCTGTTTTCATCTTTGTGTTGAAAAGATGTTTCTTCTATTACTGGTTGTGGTCTTATAGGCTTCTGTTTTTCTAACCACATGTTTAACATAAATTACCAACCTCAGAAGGGGCACGATGGCCTGTTTCCAGCTGCACTAAGCAGCGTTTCATGTTTGATGGAAAAAATGTGAATTTTGGCAGATTTAAACAAAAAAAAAGGACCTTAAAAATTTGCATTTCAGTGCAAAAGTACTCTTATTGGCCCTGAGTCATTCTGCTGTTTACATATGCATGTGCAGCTCCCAGAGCAGTGGTTCCAGTCCTGACAGAGGTAGCTAGCACTTCCTTAAAAGTGCTGTGATTTAGCTGAGTCACCTCCAGCCACTGAATTTCAGTGGTCAAAACTCAGCCTGGAGCCCAGCGTAGACACTTCATTCAGGATCTCACCCACACAGGAGCTCAGGGTTTAGGCAGTACCCTGTGCACTCTGGAAAACGCTGTGCCACTGGTGGAAGTCCACTCCAGGTGGGCAGCGGGCAGCTCCTCCTTGTTCACCAGCCCCGTGCACCAGGGTGTGTCCTGGCTTCATGGCACCTGCAGGATCCCTGCTTTGGGGGAACCAGCCCATGAGCAGTGGGATAACATTTCTGCACGGCTCTTCTGCACCTGGCCTGTTCCCCTGCAGCCCCAGCAATGTTTCCATCACACCCTGCGAGCCACAGCTCTGCTGGTAAAGTACCAGGGCACCTGGGTCATATATACTCACACAAGCTTTCATTACTTTCTCCTGATTATGATTGTAATTTATATATTTTCTTTTTAATCTGCAGAGATTATTAAAATTGTATTGAGAATCTTTATCTCCTCTGTGCATACTTATCCTTTGATGATCTATGTACAGTGTGAGCTACCTCTCCTCTAATTACATCTGCCCGATTCCTCAGCAAATCTTTTAAGGCAGCATTAATCAAGTGTATTTGGAACAGAGAGCACCTGAGGTGCCTCATGCAAACCCTCAGATTGAATTTAAATTGTGCTCTTAGAAATGAGAGGCAATATCCAAAAGATTTTTTTTT
>VZRQ01006475.1:2779863-2930961 GCA_013397975.1 Machaerirhynchus nigripectus | reverse complement strand
GACACCGGAGGCCTGGAGCTGAGCTGGGGCCCTTGGCCCTGTCACAGGAGCTCTGAGCTGAGCTGGAGCCCTTGTCCCCATCACAGGAGCTCTGAGCTGGGACCCTTTTGCCCAGCACAGGAGAGGTCACACAGCTCAGGAGTGTGGGGGGAGTCGGCTGTGCTGTTTTGTCACCATGCCAGGACGGCTGTGTGAGGATGGCTCAGGACATGCTGGGTTATGTGGCAGGAGGAGGAGGAGGCTGCTTGTGATGTCGCCGTGGTTTAGCTCCTGGTTTGGCGCTGTCTGTGCTGGAGGTGAGGGGTTTCTCCCAGCAGGTGCTCAGGGAGCTCCGGGACTGGGCTCTGCCTGTGCGTGCCCAGGGCTGTGCCTCCCCCCGAGCTCCTCTGCGCTACAGGGTGGGACCCAGCCCAGGGCTGTGCCACCACAGGGGGTGTTTAGGACCCTGGGAAGCTGGGCTGGAAGGCTCTGTGCCCCTGGAGGTGCTGATGCCAGCTGATGGCAGGGCTGCAGGGCTGGGTGCGCAGGGAGGGCTCCTTAACATGCGAGGGACACAACGCACTCAAGCGGTGCCTGGAGTCTCACTCTTTCTTTTGTTTTTTTCTCTCTTTCTAACTTTACTGAAGAAAATCACTTTCAGAACCTTTGTTTGAACATCATCTTCCTTTTCTGTCCTATTATTTTCTCTCTGCTGTGATTTACAGACAAACCCATGTAAATATTTTATGATAGAGCAAATTTTATTCTCTCTTCTCTTCCCTTAAAGAAAGCACCAATAAATGTTGCTTTGTTTTTGATTCATCCTCTGTAATAGCTTTTTCCCAAGCCCAGAAAAATCCTATACAGAGAGAGATACACACTTTATTTCTTTCACGGAAGAGATATATTGACTTCTTAGTGTAGAGAACAGTCTTTTTTTTCCTAATAGCATGGTCTTGTATTGTTGTCCTGATATTAGCATCTGGATATATCTTCTTCAGACAGATGGTCTTGTTGTTTTGAGTCAAGCCCAACGTGAATGATCAAAAAATTAACTTAAAACGAAGGATTAAGATAGAGTTACTAATTTACAGTTCCGTTTCCTTGCTTTCCATGTTAAATCTGTCCCTGTGTGCTGATGCAGGTATATACACACATGGATGTGCGCTGCTGTAATTTTAGCCAGTGTGTCTCAGCAGATGCACACACAGAAAAAAAAATAAATGAATAATTTGCTGATGCAGAGTTACAAGTCGATGTTTGCTCCTGAGAGCTGAAGAACTGGTAAATGTCAGAGCAGATCCTGTGGCTTGGTCTCCTGTCAGCTCTCTCACAGCTTAGCTGGGCCACGCAGCAAGCAAACCTTTGAGAAAAACCAGCCTTTGGCTAGGGCGTGTTTGAGATGAGCCGCAGGAACTGCTGTGCCCTGTTTGGCGTGGGCAGAGAGCCAGCAGTGCTGGGCTGTGTCTTCTGGCCCGTGCCCTCAGAGCTCGGAGCTCCAACAAGGACCCAAGCACCCTGGCAGCTCACTTGGACTGTCCTGTCAGCTCACATATGTCACAGGAGCTCTTGTAAAGCCGTGGCTGGTGAGAGCTACCTCTTGGTCGTGACATCTTTTGCAGTCTCCTTGAACTCTGGTGCTGAAAATTCAGGCTGTTCACCTGCCCCTCACTCCATTATTGATGTGGTACCAGCAGAGGGAAGGGGGAGAAGTCAAAAAAAGTACGTGCTTATTCTTCTCTGTCATTTTTTCTCGTTGTTTCAGATTTCTGAGATGCAAGTTCAAAGAAAGGGTAATTACTTTCTGCAAGGGGCATTCATCTAGCGGTAGAGTCATTTGCAATGAAAATATTTTAAGAGCTAGGTGAAATGCTGCTAATGATTTGCTTTGTCAGGTCGTTAGGTAGCTTTCAGGCTTCACTGGAGGTAGCAGAAGTTTGTTCTCAGCATGACCACTGAGGAAGCACTGCCTTAATTTCCGATCATATCACACTTGCTTTTTAGAGTATCAATTTATAATCATCATCTCGCCTCTCTGTGGGGGACAGTGATGGGGAGAAGGGGCTGGGCTGCTGGCACTGGAGGCAGGCACGGGCCATGTCACTGCAAATGCACCTGGAGCAGGCGCTCACTGCCTGCAGCTCCTCGAGCGCTCCCCCTCTCACATCAACGGGCTGACTTCATAGTCCAGAAATCTCTTTTTTGTCTGTTCCTTTTTCTCTTTCAGTGTTTTCGTTGCTGTTGTTGTTGTTGTTGAGCTGTTGTAGCTCAGCGGGCTCTGGCTGCTTGTGTGCTAGGGGGCTGATTACACCAGAGCCGCTTCCCACGGGGGGCAATTCTGTGTCAGGCTGGCGTCCTCGCTGAGGCCTCTGACAGACAGCTGGTTTCAAGGAACACATTTCAGCATGAGGATATCAGAGCTGGAACATCTGCAAGGCACGAGGGTCTCTGTGCCTTTAGGAAAGAGTTGCTTACGAGGAGAAAGAATCTGGGCGCTTGGAAGGGACACTTCACCTGTACCTCTGCAGTTCCACAAACAGCCCAAAACCACTGGCAGGGCAAGAAATCTTCATTCTTTCATTAATTTCTAAAATATATTTCTTCCTAAGGCACAGCGAAATCAGGTTTCCAAACTACCCATACCTAGCTTAAAACACAATAATAATTTTTCACTCAGCAGCTTTGGTCAGGCTTCCTGAGAGGGATCTGTGAGAGGGTGCTCAATGTCACCTGGATATTTGTCCTGTGATAGTGGACTTGCACAAGCAGAAATTAAAAACACCTAATTAACACAGACACATTTTGATAATAAACTTGCTTTTTCGCCATGGGAGCTTGAAAGATCTCGATTTTTTCATGGGAGGAAAATCTTTCTTCCACTCCACCCCCCTTAATCCTTCTCACTCCCTGCTGCTGCCTCCCCCTTTCATTTGTTTTTCAGGTACTTGAGTCTGCCTAGGATAAAGGACTAAAGAAATAACAGAGCTTAGAAATATTACAGGTAAAACACAATATTAATGTAAGTAGAGTATGCTGCTAATATTTTACAATTATTTTCTATAGGAACATCCATTAGACTGTTCCCAAACAGCTGCATTTAGGTGTTTCAGGCACGGAGTACAAAACTTTCCTTGAAATATAGGGAAATTTCACTGTATCTTATTTAATCTAGTTAGACACCTTGTCCTATCATCACTATAGTCTGCTTCTCCCTGGTTGGACCAGGTTTCACTGTGAAGAAATGAGTGCATTTTTACAAGAGAGAATTCACACAGAAAAAAAGGAGCAGTTGGGGCAATGCAAGGAAACACCAGGTTTCTTGGCCTGTTTTTTTACTTCCTTCTGTTTCCAAATGAACTTGCAGATCAGGTTGGGTATAATGTAATTTAACTCCTAAGCTCACTTATTTAATCTCTTGTCAAAGTTGTACTCTAATGTCTCTCCCCAGCCCTGGTAGAATTAAAAATAAAGAGTGTTGTCAGGTCCGGAAATGTAGTTATTTCACTTGTCATTTCTTGTTAGTCCTTTCCTTCACCCATGATCACTGAGTGGATAAAATATTTAAAAGAATGTGCTGTGTTCTATCAAAAGCGGTTGAGATGAGCAACAGGGGCTGTCAGCAGAAGAGGTCATCAGGCAATTTTGCTCTCTGCTGCTGGTTGGGGCCTTTGTGAGCCAAGTGTTATGAAAACAGGCCAGTCACGCTGAAGGATCTGTGGTTTAATACACAGTGTGTGTTTTCAATAAGAGAATTTGGCTTGGAGCCCGGGGACTAGGAGGACTTCTTGGTACTTCAGGTCTCTGGGGAATTGGAAGAGCATAAAGGTTCATTTCTGTGTGACCCAAGTGGTAATTAAAGAATGGATTCGGGTCTTTTGTGATGCAGGGTGTAGGGCACCTACCCTAACTAGGGGATCTGTACCTACAAACGGGTGCCAGTGGGAGCCAGTGGTCTGAAGGGCTCTGGGTAGACACAGCCAGTTTAGGTCTGATTCATAGAGATCCTGAAAACGTGTTATATCAGTGCTGAAAGATGTTCAAAGCCGGGTGCCTCAAGATGGAGAGTCACCAGGAACCAGGTTCCCAGGGTAATGTCACACCCTTCACCAGATGCTCTGCGTTGGTGGACCTTCGCTGTGCCAAGCCAGCACTTCACACAGCTCCTCTCCACCTTCCTTTGAGCAAAACTGTGGCCCTCCTTAGCGAGCTGCAAAGATTTTTGCATATCTGACTGAACCTGTCCGTGTCATCTGTGCAAAGAGGTCCCATGTGCCATAGAGTCTGCTGCTCGTCACAGCACAGAGGGGTGAGGCGAGCCTGGCGTGACCTGCTCTGCACAACAGGCCTGGCTGAGCTCTCTGCCTTAAGGACCACTGGCAGCAATCCCACCGAGGCCAAGTCCAGTGGCCTTGGCTTGTGGCAGGGCTGACACAGCTCCACAGTGCTAATGGCAGGTCAGGATGCCAAGCTGCATTTTATCTCAGCCTGTCTCGCTCTGCCTCATAAATAAATGTTTTCGTGGGCATCGGCGTTATTTTAGCACTGTGACGCAACCTGAATGTTTTTGGGTTTTGAACAGTGTTCTGAGAGCTCCCAGTTGTACCACAGCTGTTGACAGCATCGTTTCCATTCACTCTTTTCTAATGCCTTGGGAGGGATTTAGGTTTTTTTAACTTTTCTTTTTTTTTCCCCCTAATCAACAGGAAACTTTTCCCAGCTGAATTCTCTCATTTTTTAGAGACAACCACAAATCCCTTTTCCCTCTCTTCTCTTCCCACCCACCCAGCCTCCCTGAAGGCCATGCCCACCTTTATGAAACTAGCCCCAGCTTTTGTCTGCAATGCTGTGTGAACGAAACTCACGGCAGTGCTGGGACACCCAGGTGACCACAACACCCCAGCCCATTGTTCAAATGCACGATGACAGATGTCATCCTAAGTGCAGAGGCAGTAAGAGAAATAAAGGACGTGAAGTAATTAACATTGTAATCAAGTAATCAATTCGGTGGCAGAAATGAAAGTTTCACCTTTCCTTGGGTTTCTTCACCCGTTTCTTTCTTCAAGAAAATAAAGCAGCATAATGTGGAGGATTTTCTGTCCCTTTCTGTCCCTCTGAGTACTTAAGCACAATCTTTGTTTCATTTTTCCTAATAGATCTCCCCAACAAAGCAAAGTAATTATTGATAATATTCTGCATTTTCAGTCAGTCTTGTGCAGATTTCAGAGGTTTATAAGTAGGCTCAGTTGAACCTTTGAGTTGTCCTGCTCCCAGCACAGAGATGATACTCCTGGACAAAGCTATTCTGCAGTTATTACAGGGACCCTTTTGACTTCCATTCTCATGGCAGCAGGGATCAGACTTTGAATGGAAGGGTCACCTGGATGCTAGATAAATCATATTTATCTCTAAATATTAATAATGGGGAATCAGGGGAGTGGTTCTAGTTGTGTTATACCCATCAGTGTCTGTCCTGCCTGGCCTAAGATCTTTATCTGTTTGTCAGGATTTACTTGAATGTTGCAATTATACAATTAGCATATTTACCCTGTGCACGTAATTATACATAGTTACTGTAATCATGATAGGAACAGAAAAAGCCTATGCTTAATAGGTCCCAGTGAAATTCAGATGAGAAACTCAGCATTAAAAGAACATTAGGTACTTGATAACAACACCGAAATGATTCATATTCAAATGCCACAGAAGAATATGGGATTGCCAGAGAGCTGCTGGATTTAAGTATTCAGATATTCATTTTCCAGTGTGAATTTTCTTGGCTGAGTGCAGTTCATGGCAAATTTCTTTCGGGAAATAAACTCACGTGCAGTGACTAACAAATTTGTATACATATTATACAAATGGTACAAAAAGGGTGTATTCAGGTGTTCTGAAAGTGGTGTTTAGCTCTGGCAAGGCCTCAGCATGACTGGGTGAAGCAGTGCAGCCACCCAGACCTGTTGCTTTAGTACAAAGTGCAAGAAAGAGCAAACTTCCTCAGTTAACACTGTACCCTTGAAGTGGTCTAAATAAGTAGCCCAGGATGCCTTTTAACAGCATAATTATCTTTCCTAAGCTAGAAGCTGTCACTGACACTGAATTGTTCTTCCAAGTTTTTGATAGTAGGAATGGCTCTTCCAGACTTCTGCATGTTAGGGAAGGCACTGTTGTAGAAAAGGTCACATATAATTACTCCAAGGTACAGCAGGGACAGAATCATTTCACTGGGAGAGCTGTGTGAGTCTCTGGGGAATTCACAGGAATGGAAACCAGCAAGGGAGGTTTTGCCAACATTCACCTTTCCTTTTTTCTTTTCAGTTGTTCAGAGATTAACTGGTAGGGTTTTGAGTCTTCCCATTGCCTAGGGAGTCCTCAGTGGACTGCTGGGAAGACAACAGACACATCCCAGGTGCTCTGGAAAGAACATCTGTGAGAAAGAATTGATGCTGAACTTGTGGTTTGCAGCTGAAGTGCTTTATTTGGAGGTTATATGGTTGAGTTTGTTTTTCAGGAGATGATAATAGGGCGGGAGGGAACAGTGAGAGGTCCCACAGCCCGGGCCTGCCCCAGGGCAGACTCAACTAGAGCTGAATAGGGCATGACACAAAGTGTACTGCCTGCTCTCGAGAACCTTCAGTGACACACAGATCCAGCAGTTTCTGTAAATAATCCATTTCTGGGCTTCATTAAAATTGGTGTTAGAAAGGTACCCTCACGATCCAACAAAAACATGTCACTGCTATTTAAACCTGGTATTCCTGTATTTTTGTAACTACCTCAAAGACATTTGTCATGTCTCCCCTAAGGTTGGGAGGTAGAAAGCAAGCAGCAGCTTGGAAGGAGCTGGTACTGGTAGTGCTTAAAGAACTAATTACAGGTAGTGGCCAGGATTAGGCTTGAGAGAGTCAAAGAGCCAAGAGCTCCAGGGACACTGGGGCTGGAAAAGGCATGATCCCGTGAAAGCCCCAACCTTGCTGCTCCTACATCTTTCTAATCAGGACCTTCCCTGGTGATCTGTGCCTTCTCCTTTTTTTTTTTTTTTTTCTTTCTCTTTTCCTTTCTCTCCTTCATTGATCTCCAGTTTCTGGTTCTGTACAGTGTTGTGAGTGAACTGGTTTTATGCAGAGGTGAGAAGGGCATTCTTTTGGCACTTCAGCCACTTTTTACAACTCTGAACTAGTGGAAATACTTGTGGAAATCCAAAATACTTGTTCTTCCGTGTATCAGTTCGGAGATAGGCGAGGCGTGCTTCTCTCTCGCTGAAGAAATGCAGTGAGAAGAGGGAAGTGCTCCGTGAATCATTCCTTGCAGAGGGACTGAGTCTCCGTGGTGCAGTCAGACTGCTGTCACTCAGATTTATGGGAATGTATCTAAGGTGAAGATGGATACGAGAACTTCCCTTAGAAATGCTTCCCAGAGGTGACTTGCATCAACATGCATACGCCAAGTGGACTTTAATCTCCCAGAATTCACATAAGACTGGAGGTTTAAGATTCCCCTCAAACGTAGGGCATAGCTGTAAGTAACTTTTACAAGATTTACACGATTTACATCATATTCTGCCTGGCAGATACCTGACACAAGCTGCTGACAGATCTCCTGGGTGCTGGAAGCAGCGTACGGGATGCTCCAGGCAGATCATGGGAGTTTTATGGTGACTGCTTTTTGTTGATGCACCAATGAGCAGAAAGCAGCCAGCTCTGTCAAAACCTTCCTTCAGGGATTTGTATTCTTACAGTAGAAGTGTTAAACTGAATTCCACGCTGCGTGTCCAAAGCGAGCTGGCTCAGGTGTAAACACACACCATGCCAGCGTTTTGGCTTTTTATTACAGATCAATCTCTCTTCAGGAGAGGCGATTCTGAAATAATGCAAAGTCCTGGCTGCCACTTCCTAGCACCCTGTGACTTGTCTCCAAAGCATTGCAGCATCACGAGGTTATTCCCAAAAATAAAGGTTGCAAGCTGGTAGCAGCCCCCGTTCAGAAAACAGAAACACAGCCATTAAACGAAAAGCAGTAGTTCTGTACATTTAATTGGTAATTAAAAGTATACTTTGTGTTCTGTGACCTCGAGGCCAAGCATTCAAGAGCTAAAATGTGACTTTTTTTAGACCAATACCGTTCTGACGTCACCTGTGTTTCAGAGGTATGATTTTAATTGGTCACTAGCCACTTGCGGCAGCATAAAATAAATATTTCATGATTCTCATTCACTGACTAATGTCTGTTCCATTATTAATTTGTGTGTGAATGTGTTGCCTTGTTTGTGTTTGAGAGATTTAGGTGCCCGGAATGGCAGTTTGCCTGTTCTCCCTGCACAACACTTTTGTCAACTGTGCCTATGTTCCAGTGTTTCATCACTGTGCAAAATGCTGCCTGTTTTAAGTGGATATATAAGGGATTCTGTGTTTTCAGAGAGGAACCCAGCACTTTGGAGAAGAGAGTGTCGTGTGACACGTTGTATGAGCAGCCCTAATTTGGACTAGAGTTTAAAACAATAAGAGGTGCTTTCCCAGAATCTCGATGAAAGTATGAAAAAGTGGGAGCAACACCTTCAGCTCTCTGTAACTGATTCCAGTGCTCACTTATGTTAGCTAAAGATCTGAATATTGCCTGCTGAGGAGGAAAAGAAGGATTTCCTAAGGAATTGCTGAGGAGCAGGTGGATATTTCTCGCCAGGCTGCCCAGCGCTCTGAGCAGTCACTTGGGGAAGAGCTCTAAAAATGTGCTCCTGCAAGTCTCCAGGAAGATTTTAAGCAGAGAGAGAGTGCATGTGGTTCAGCAGCCAAGCAGAAAAATATATTTAAAAATCACCATTCTGTTTACTGATTACCGCTGGGAACTCAGGAGAAGTGACGCTTTTACAGAGCAATCAGCAAAAAAGTTCTGCGGTCTCAGGCAGTTTTGCTGAGTGGATGCAATCCTAGAGAAGGTGTTTTTCAGTGCAGGTTTCTTAGATTCCCTGTAGGAAGAGAAAGAAAAAAGTCTGAAATCCCTCCTGACCTGATTTTCTGATTTTTAGTATTTCCCCCCCACGCCTGGATTTGGGAGCTGACGAGTCAGCTTCTTGCTGCAGCAGCTTTCTTGTCAGGAACGAAGCTGAACTTGGAGCGTGGTGGAACTGCATGTTTGTGCAGCAGCCTTGAAAGGAAAATAAAAAAAAATGCTTTAGGTGAAATTTTTACTTTGCTTGAATTTTAAAGGAGCAAAGCTCACAACAGAGTCAAGTGCAGAGCGTTTTCACCCAGATCCGGGTAGCTTCAGTTTCTGAGAGATAGTTTCTGTGATTGTGAGATGAAAGGTGAAAATGAGCAAAAAAAGTCAGTTTGTTATGAAGTGGCTTGTTGAAAAGATGAGCCTGTCTGCCTTCCTGTACGCTTATCATGTAGCTTGGTGTCTACATAAAGTGTCCTTAACATATTCCCTTTCAATTCTCTGTTTCCAGGGAGGGCTATAGAAAACCAGCTCAGGATTTGGGATTTCTCAGTAAAAGGAGGTGAATCATCCTCCTCTCTGCAGCTCACTTTTCCCATGAGTAAAGGCAGGTTAACAATGTTTATTTGACAAAGAGCCTGAGGGCTAAGTTATTATCTCAAATGTTTTGTAACTGGAAACACCTTACCTAGTTATATTTCTACTTTTACTGCTAGTAATGCTAAAAAAAGAAAGGGAGCAGTAATAAGGCAGCTGGCATTCACCTCCAGCAGTGCTTCATGCCTGACTCTTCCAACCTTCTCACTCAGAAGCAGGAGAAATGAGGGATCCTGTGTCCAGTGATTCCTCATCTTCGTGGCTTTGGACTCCAGCTTCCAACGGGGCTCAATGGTTCTGCAACGCAGGCAAGAAGAGATGAGAATTGACCTGCTGCCTTTAAAAAAAGGCAAAAAAGAAATTATGTGCTGTAGAAAGGGAGAAAACAGTTTTCTTTCTCACCCCTCTAAGTCACAGTGATTTGTGGGAGGCTGGAACTGGGGCTCTAAACAGGAGAGAAAGCAGGAGGCGACTTCTGTGTTGTGGCCAGATGAAAGGTGAGTTGGAAGAACTGTTGAAATATTTCTATTCTAGGAATGCATTTTGGGTGTTTCACGTCATTGTTATTCTGAAATATCACCTGAGACTCCCATGTGCACAAGGAAAGCTCTCCTGATAAACGCTGATAGGTTGGTTATGCCTTTCCTGCAGGAGCTGGATTCACTGGACAGAAAAGTCTCTGTAGCCTGTTTTTCTACTGAGCCAGGGTGGGCTCTGAGCTGGGAAGGATTTACATGTGTTAAAAATCCAGCATGAGAGCTGCAAAAGTACTTTCAAAAACTACAGTTGTGAAAGAGCTGGTCCTCCGAATATTTGTTTATGCTTTGTTTTTGTTTATAAACTTTTCTATTCCATGTGAGAGAGAACACTGGGGGGGGAAAAAAAAGAGAGGTTTGGAACTGCTCAAAATAATTTTGTCCAAAAGACTTTTTCAATTACAAAACCATTTTCCCCAATATTTGGAAAATCAATTTTGATGACATCTCTATTTGTTAGAAAAGCCCAAGGGATTAAGTGCTTTGATTGTGTCAAAAGCCCATTTCAATTTCTGTTGCAGGAGCACTTCTAAAAACTCCAAATGAACATTTTAGCAATGAGGTACAAACATGAATATGTTCTTACGAGCTTAAAAAGCTGAAAACCATCCCCTTGACATACTGACAGCTCTCAAGCCAAAGTGAAAAAAATAATAATAAAAAAACCCCAGAAAATGAATTACTGACACTGCCATTATTGCCACGGGTAAATAGATGGTGCTGGCTTTCAAGGACTAAACATCTCTTGTGTTGAGCTTGCTGTCCCTGGCTGATGAGCACGAATACTGAGTGCACAGCAGGTTTCTGTGTCAGCCAGGGCCTTGGGCTGCTGCGTGGCTGGGTGGCACGAGGGACGCGTGGGCCAGGCCCTGCCAGCCCCTGCTTCTCCCCGCCGAGGGCGTTTTGGACGTGCACCGAGAGCAAACCCCATCACTTGCTGTGCCGACCCCACGGTCAGGGACCCCTCTGCGGCACCCGCCGCGCCCAGGGTACCGGGAGGAGAAATCAAAGCTTCCCAGAAGGAAGGAGAGAGAGCTTTGCTCCTGACTGTCTCTCGTGCCGCCCCGCTGCTGCCTGCCTGCTCCCCAGGTCCCAGGCGTGCCAGGGCTGGGCTGTGGGGCCCCAAGGCTGCAGGTCTGCGCCCCAGCCCGAGGCTCCTGCTGTGTCCAGCCGCCTCCCCGCCTCTGCTGGCACCGTCCCTTGGCAGCTTGTGGGTGGCGGAGCAGATTTGTGCAGTACCACACAAATGCGGTCGGGGTTTGTGGAGCAGATGCTGCCTGGCACCTGCTGGCAGAATTTTGGTGAGGTCCTGCGTAAGGGGGATCTCCCCTGAGGTTTTTCCCTCTTGCAGTCCGTCTTTCCTGTGCTGCAGAAGTCTGAGACTTCCCAGCGCTGCAGACCTGCTGCTTGTTGCAAATTACTTGTTTTTAATATAGACTATGCCTCACTCCTCATCCTCCCCCCTCCCCATGACACTTTTTCCTTGGGAAGCAGTCGCAGCTGGGGCCCACAGTCTGGTCTTGTCCATTCCCCCACGTACTGGGAGGTTTCACAGTGTGAAGCCCTTCTTGCCTCTGCTGGCAATTTTTCTTTGCAGTTTGTTTTGTGGCTACAGCTCTTTTGTCACGCCTTCAGCTGAGAAAGAGAACCTGCAGCTTTCACATGATGAAAGCCTTGCTGCTGCAAATCCTTACCAAAAGCCGAGAGTGGTTGTGCAGCAGTGGCAGCTGGGTGCAGAGAAGCCAAACGCTTGTCCATGGGACCACCAACAACTCCGTGTGTCTCCCAGCCGTGTCCTTTGCTTCCACAGGTGAGGTTTGCATGTCATGGAATGCAGCAATTTCTGGCTGAACGTTTCAGTTAACGAGTGGTCTTGTCTGCAACGACTGCTTAAGCACTCAGGGCTCTGATAATTGTCTCAGAGTCCTGGTGATGGATCCTTGGATATTTGTAAGAAATGGGAGGAAGTGCCAGAGGAGTTTAAGCCTCATCTCCATAACCTACATCAGGAAAAAAGCCTTTTCCAAGCTACCCCAATGTCTGTGGCCATGCTGTTCCAGAGCATTGCCTTTTCTCTTTCAGCATCCTCATGAACAAAGGCATCTATCCAAAATAAAAAGGCATTTTATTTCTCCATGGATTTATTCTGGAACAATCACATCAGTTAATATCCCAAATGAGAGCCTGATTTTTACAGAAAGCCCAGATATTGCTGAATGTTAATATCTCTAAATGCTTTGGAAAATCTCACCCTTTATTCTCTGGATCTTAGTGACTTGGCTGGAATGTTGTGTATCAGTAAACAGCTCAGGACAGAGTTGGGAAGTAGCCTGGGTTTGTACTTTTCTGCCCTTCAGAGGTCGTACTTAAAAGGCAGAAAAACCAGACCCACTTCTCAGTCTAACCTGCCCTGTACTAAATCATTAACCACGTTAGTCTCATCCCCTCGGTTTAAATACGAGTGGGTACTTACTCATTTCTTAATATAGTTTTGCTCTTAAATGATTCATATTCTGTTTTATCGTTTTCATAGCACTTTACAGAGGCTTGGCAGAGGCCTGGGGGACCTTTACTCTCTCCAGCTTGTCACTCCAGATGGTTTTGCATTTCTACAGCAGATGAGATGCTCTGGTCACGGCAGTGCAGTTGCCTGCATTTGCTAATCCGCTTTGCCAACCTCCCAGACCCTTGTAGGATGCTTCTGTGCACCACATTTGAAGAGTTTGCATTTAAATTGGCTGTTGAAATTCATGTTCCATTTTCTTGTTTTAATTACTGTCTCTGCTGCACTCCTAGGCAGTCATACACTCTGCTGGAATGCTTGGGGGCTAGCAAGGTTTCTTGTGATTTTGGTCATAAATTTAGACCTGACATTATTGCGGCTATACCAGGATCTAAATAACTTATTAGTGACTCCATATTCTTTTGAGTAACACAAAACATCTATAGTAAAAATAAGCACAAGAATAGAGCCTTCATTTTACTCTTGGTGATCTCTGAACGATAAACTGATTTTCTTCAAGATGCTCGAGGAACTGTCCCAGAATCTGGGACCTCCATGCTTTGGGGCTGGTATGACTTCTGAAATTCATGAAACCGTGTGGGATCAGATGCACAGCAGCAGCTTGAGGAGCTAATCTCATGCCTGAGAGTCAGTAAAAAGAGATTCCTCACAAGCACAGTTTCACTTACACAGCGAATGTTTCTGAATATTAATTTACTTTTCGTCTCCACGAATATATTTGAGTCAAAATTGGTATGAAATATTGGGTCATTTGCAACTGAATTGGAGCTTGTGCAGTGTCTGGGTCAGCCAGGAAAGCTGTACTCAGCACATTGAACCAGTTCATTTCAGAAACCCCCCTCAAGGCTGGTACTGGGTAGCAAGCAGGCTTCATATTCACAAAGTGTTGTTTTTCTGGAACACAGTCTATTATGTTAGTCTGAAATCTACTTACTTCATGCTATGGTCCTGCAGTGTTTCTGTGGGTCTGTCTTTGGGTAATCCTCCAGCTTCTGCCTCAGGCCTTGGTGTATGACAAGTGAAGCCGTGCTGTGGCACTGGTGCTGTCAGTTTACTGCTCCTGTTTGGCACTCTAAGTGAAGATGGCAAATTGATCCACGCTCTGTCGAGTGGCTTTGCTACTTCTGAAGTGCTCCTGTGGCTCAGCAGATTGCATCTCACTCCACTTTCGGGACCAGGTGCCTTTTCCCCTTTGCCTGGTACCTAAAATGGGTCTAATGTCACAGCCAGGGGTGTGCCCATCGCTCTGCCTTGGCCTCTGGGGTTGCTCAGGACATGGCTCAAGCCAGTGAAAAGGGAGGAAAGGACTCCTGAATTCATACTTTTGCAGGACAAGTCTTGCACAATCGGTGCTGAGAGCTTTGAAAGCAGAGAGCCCTGGTGAGTGGTGTAAGCAGATCAGGCATCTCCATGCCTGCCTGGCTGTCTGAGCTCCTCAGCTCCTGGCAGCAGCACGGGAGGCAGAGCTGAGGGAGTGGATGTTGCTGTAATAAAGAAGAGACTTTGGTGGTTGAAGTTTTCAGTTATCCTTTGGGCTGGGTTTAGGCTGTTGTAGTGCTTACAAAGGGGAAATGTGGGGTGTTGGGTGTTTACAGTGCTTGTGCAGAACTCTGTGGGGCCAGCTGGGACCAGCTGCTGTGCTCTGCAGTGATTCACGTTGTAAAAAGTGAGTGTTTAGAAACTGGATGTGAGTAAGGCTTCTGCAGGGCTGAGCCACTGCTTTGGCCACTTGGCTCTGTCAATTTGTAGGTCCTTGCTGATGCATTGTGAGTTTAAGTTTAGTGCTAGAATGAACTATTCACCATTGAAGTCAAAAGAAGAATTTTCAGCTCAAAGTTTCAGGCTGTTTTCCCCAGCCCTCTCCCAGTTAGAGGAAGCACTAGTTAGATAGATATTTAGAAGTGTTCTGTTTTTAGATAAATTAATTTATAATTAACCTGGGAACAAAAGAAAAAAAAACAAAGAAAAGGAAATCTGAATATCTCTGAGAAAAGATAAACTTGGTGGGCATCTCAGACCTTTCAGTCCCTTGTTTGAGTACTATGGATCTTCCAAGAGGATTTCAATCTTTATTTTGGGTATCGGGTGATTCCAAGCAGAGATCGTTTACTGGGCAAGCTCCAAAATCCTCTCTCCTCATCGCACCCATCCTGTGGCACGTGAACCTGCCAGGAGATGACAGGGTGAGTATTGGGTGGTATTGAGTGAGGTGCCTGTGGAAAGGAGGGGAGCTGCAGCCGAGCAGTTGCATGTTTCTGAGGCCGTGGTCTCCAGCGACGCCGTTCCTGTCGGCCCCGAGATCGTGGCTCAGCCTCACCCTGTGGTTAGGCACTTGGAAAGTCACAGCCTGTCAGAATAGCATTAGTGTCAATCCCAGCACCTCGCCCACCCACTGCCACCTCAGATCATGCCTGAAGTATTAACTCATGTGCTCCCTTGTAGTGATGACGGGAGGATGATCAGCCCCTTGTCAATCAGCCTTTCAATCTCGGCTTCTGCCTTGCTTGTGAATTATACTGGCATTAGCTAAAACAAGGTGGGTGTTTCTTCTCATGTTTCTCATCTATTTTCCCATCGGAGAGAAATCCAGGATGACACATCCGTGCCCCAAGCTCAGAGGTGCTGCAGAGTGGATTGCAGGAGGCCTCTGGGTTTGGGGGGTGGCTGCTCACCGGTCTGTGCCGTGGCTCTCGACCTTGGGCACCTTCAGGGATGACATCCACGGTGCTGCCATCCTTAGGAGAGGATACATCTCCGTGTAACTAAGCTCTGGGTATTTCTCAGCAGTCCTGCTAATTGCTAATGACAGGGACCTTGGAAGTCTCTGAAAGATCACAGTATTTTAATTTGCATTTTTCTCTAAGGAGCGAAGCTGACAGTGAGCGAGCACTCCGCTCTCTCCAGACACCTCCATCGGGGAAGAGCGAGTTTTCACCACTCCAGTGAAACATCCAAAGCACTCAAATCTCAGTCAGGATATTCTTTGTTGTACACTTTATGTCTGAGATAAAAGAAAGCAAACTAATTTTAAAATTCTATCCCTGGGGGAGGATAAGGATACCAGGCTTTTTGTTACGAGGAAATCCCTCAGCTACTTGAGCAGCTAAAGGAGCCTGAGAGTAACTGTAAAACCAAGTCTTTGTCAGGTGCCCGTGTACAACTTTTTAGCTAGAAAAAGACTTGTAAAGGAAATCTTCTAAGCAGCACAGACAATAAATAACACACCATTAAAGCCTGGAGAAGTGTGGATGTGTCTCTGCGTCAGGGCTTGTGCTTTTGTAGGTGTTCTGTGAATTAAACCAGAGTGTGCACCTGAGCATCCCACGGGGAGCCAGGATGTCAGGGCACTGCTCTGTTTTCTGGAGCACCTCTGAAATGTGCTGGGACTCTGGGGAGTGGTGACACTGGTTCGTAAGATGTTTTTACTCTTCTTTATTAGTTTGGTGTCAATTACCTAGTGATTCTTTCTTATACTAATCTAGAATATTGCCTAATTGGAGAAAGTTTATACAGCTTTGCTTTAATTTCCATGGTCTGTTAGCAAAATACAGAACAAAATTCTTTTGGTCAAGTTTCATCAGACTAATTAGAATTTCTGTTCAGTTTGAGACCATGGTGGTGGTTGGTACCATCTCAGAGCCTGGCCTACTTAGAAATAAAAAAGGGGAAATATAAAATCTTACCTTTTATGACAAAGTGCGAATCCCTTGTCCCAGCAGATTTTGTGTGCAAAAAAAAAAAGTAGTCTGCTCTGACACAGTCAGTCAAGAGATTTCTGATGAAACTGGAGCTATTTCACCCTCCTCACTTCTGTCTTCGTGATACTAAACTTTTTCAAATAACTTTATGCTTTATTTTGACTTAACTTCCTTTGCTTTAGAAATTTTCACCTAAGTGAAAATGGTAGCACTCCTGATCGTTCCAGACTAATTTGCAGTGTGATTAGAGAATCAATTAAAGGGTATTAATGAGAGATATCTCCTGTACTATCTGCTTCATTTTATGGCTATTAGGAAGCAACTTATGGAACAGTTGCCATAGCCACAACCTACAAAGACAGGGGCAGTCACAAAGCTTGTGAGCTGAAATCCTGTACTGCTGCATGCATGAAATCGTAGATAAGTGTGACAGGAGTTGACATCTCAGATACAGTTTGACTTAGCAGTGAGGGACAAAGCTTCGATAAGACACACTGCCTCTGGAGGGGGAAAAGCCCTTCACTGTGGGAATCGTTTTGATTTTTGAAAGGAATCACAGCGCTTCAGAACGATTGTGCTGTAACGGCTGTAACATCAAAAGCAGGGATAAACTCCTGGGAAACCACATTTGCAGTATTTCCATTTAACCATTTAACAGAGCCCTGGAATGAGTGAGAGGGTGAAATACAGGAACTGCCCACAGCAGTGACTCCTCTGGCAGCACACACTCGCTTTACTCCTGTTCCCCATGTGGTTTATAGGGCTGGGGGGATTTCACCCCAACTCTTATACTTGTTGGTATTGTTTTCTCTTCTTCTCAAGCCTGTTCTCAGGCTTCTCAGAGCAGGCAGAGAAATACGTGCCTGAGAGAGAGGGAGGCTGCCGAGCTTTGTGTGCAGTGGCAGCAGTGTTAGTGCTGTCCCTTGTGTCCCTGTCCCTTCTGAGTGACCACTGAGACCGGGCTGTCTGTGACCTGCCCCCTTTGCCGTTCTGATCTGGCACAGCAGGTATTCACTGTAAAAGTGCTAAAGGTTGCAATACCATATTCGTGTGTATAGCCTACAGAGAAAAAAAAAACATCCAGTAAAAACGCAGCTTATGAGATGATTGAAATTTTGGTGTTAAAGCTGGTGGGTGGCTGGTACACACAGGAAGATTTGACCCAATGACCTTGCTGCAGCCTCTGGAGCAGGGCCAGTCTGAGCACAGGCAGGCTGATACCTGTGAATACTGCTCAGAAAGCCAAATTAGTGAGTGCTTTTACATGATCTGCTGCCTGGGCATTTTCCCACAGTGCTTGGAGTTCTGATTAAGGCAGTCAGCCATAAATCACTAAGGCACATGTCAATGAAGCCCTTACGACGCCACTGGGGATAGAGGAATCATATCCTCTTATTGCTTTAACCGTGAGGCTGGAGTCCATTAAAAATCCATTTAAATCTATGAACTGGTGCTAGTTTTAAACTGGTAATTTATGTCCAGTAGATATTAGCAGCATTTTTTCCCCCCTGTACCTGAACTGTTGCCAACAGCTGCTCTAACTAACCAAGGCTATTCATGTTCAGGACTGTGCAATATAATCTCCTTCACTTTCTGGGTCTGTATCAGCAGGCAGCAGCAAAGGGCATTGTCTGAATCAAAGCCTCTTACAGGAATGTTGCAAACCAAAAGGAAAAGACCGGGATAGCACACCACCAGTAGGTGGAGAGTGCTCCAAACCGGGAACTGATCGGTGGGTTTCCTGCCATCGTCTTTCAAACTGCATTCTGGAAGGACTCAGAACAAGCTCAGTGGAATGGACCTGATACCCAGCACCCACCTACCAGGATGAGCTGTATAATAATAATTAAACAGATGCTCTCAGCAAACAAGGGTACGTTCAGTCTAGTTAATTACTTTGTTGGTTTTGGAGTCTGAGTATTTCAGAGGCTCTCTGTCCTTGTACTCATCTCATTTGCAAAACAAGGTGTTCTGCAGGGGAAGAACTCGCACAGTATGAGCTCTTCCCCTCCAGTGCTGTTGCCTGGTGGAAGATAGGCAGGAATTCTCCCACTTCTAACTGACCAAAATCAGATTCTCCTGAAGGAGTCCAGCTGAAACAGTGCAGGATCCATGTGTATTGTACTGTTAATATGATAAGAAACACTACAGACCAGGAGCAGCAGCAATGGCACAGCTGGCACCTACGTTATTGTGTGTACAACTTAACAATGTAGGAGCAAAGACTACTTGGGAAGGTGTATCCTGAGGCTGGGATGGTTCTGGCAGCATTTGGACAGGGTCATGACCCACTTAAAGTAATCTAACTTCTCTCCTCTACACTGTTAAAAACCACTAACTGCACTATGGCAGTTCCCATTTTGGTTTTCTTGCAGAAATTAACTTTGGATCAGAGGTCAGTATTTTCTCATTTACTCATGGTATTAAAAATTTTTGGTATTAAAAACTTCTGGAATTAAAAGAAAGCAATGCAAAATCCTCTGTTCTGCTCTTAAAGGACGTTCCCCAGCCCCAAGGCCTGTGGATAGTTCAGGTATCAGCCAGCACAGGGCCTTTTCCACCTCCCACCCCAGGTCACTGCACTTCCCTTGCCTTGCTCTGGGGTCCACTGCCCGCCTGCCCGTGGTTCCCTCTGAGCTGCCAGCAAAGCACAGATGTCCCCCCGGGCAGCCCCACAGGGACACGGCGGGCAGAGGGGATGGTGACGTACGAGCAGGGCATCTGTCTCCAGCTCTGTGGTCCATCTGTTACAGCTCCTGCTCTTAGCAGGTGAGCACCTACTCCAGGAGCACCGCGAGAGCAGGAAGGAGCTGGCACCTGAAGGGTGATGAGATCAGCAGAATGTTGGATGCAAATGTGTGGATCGCAGTTGGAGATCCGTAACGGGCTGTGGGAGCAAATGTCAGAAGTCGTGGCAAGGGATTTGTGCTCTGCGTGTGGAAATGATCATCAGGCTGCAGTGGGACTGGCCTGATCGGCCAAAGGCAGNGAAGGAGCTGGCACCTGAAGGGTGATGAGATCAGCAGAATGTTGGATGCAAATGTGTGGATCGCAGTTGGAGATCCGTAACGGGCTGTGGGAGCAAATGTCAGAAGTCGTGGCAAGGGATTTGTGCTCTGCGTGTGGAAATGATCATCAGGCTGCAGAGAGTAGCCAAAAGAAAATAGGCAAAGGCTCAAATATTTCTAAGCCAAAGTGCTGGTCCTTATTTTTTAAAACAGAATTAATTAATTTCTTCTGGAACTCTACCAAACTATTCACTCTTAGTTCTGGTAGCAGCAGCCACAGAGGTAACCAGAAATCCCTAGGTAGTGCAGGTGTTTGCTAGCAAGAGCAGCTGCTACTGTTAGAAAAAACCCAAAAGGTTCCCTTCAGTTTCAGCTTCATAACCCAGATGACAAGTTCTGAAATGGATTAAAAAAAAGAAAACCTCCAACAGACGCTTCATCAGAACCTGGCTCCTTGCTTGGCTTTGCTTGCAGCTGTTTTGCTCCTTCTGGGGCTTGGCATGGGGATAGCTGTTGTGGGAGCTGTGTTCACCCCTTCTGCATGTCCTTTTTTTGACTCACCTTCCATTCAGAAGCCAGTTTCTTTTTTTCTTCACTTTTTCGCTCATTAGTGCAAAAGAAGCAACTGTGCTGCTGCCTCAGCTGCAGCCTCAGCCAGACAAAAATCAGCTTCCTCAGGCAGGTGGAAGGTGTTTGTTTTGTGCTGGGAGCTCACTTGGGACGGAGAGTAAACAACACAAGTGCCTTGTTCCCCCCCAAAACATCTTTGTTAATTTTCTCCCGCGAAGGTTCTCCTTTGAAGCGACGCTGCTCATCGGCTGCACTTGGAGGCATCCACGTAATGCCTCAAGAGACAAAGTTATACTTATGTCAGCAGCATTAGGAAAAGCTAAACTTGTGGATATAGGCAATCCTAACTAAGCCAGGAAGCTTCTGTTTGATTCAGACAGCTCAGAGCTGGCTATCACTGAAGTTTGCCTTTGACAGCTGCAGAACTATTTCCTTTTGATTTTTCATGTACAAAGTCCCGCAGCAGTTCAGAAGAGAGGAGCAGGGTTTCGTGCGTGTGGCTGAGTGGAGGGAGCCAGAAGCGTTTGGAAATTATTCAGTGCAAGTTGTGATTTGTTCTCACTGCTTTTCTTTTTAGCACCAGAAATCGGTGCTGATGTCATTCCCTTGTTAGTTGCTTAGTTTAGTGAGAATAAAGGATGGCTAAATTGGGACCCTGCAAAATGCAACACCCAGATGGCTGAAAAGGCAAGTGAACAAGGTGCTGGAATGAGAGGCTTTTGTCTTGGGTTTGAAAAAAGAAATAAATCAAGCAGCATACAAGTAATGCACGTGACCACAGACGGAAGGGAGGTTCATTTGGAGCCTGAATTTTGCGTTCCTTCACATCACACCAGGCAGTTCTGCTGTACTCGTGGGTTAAAAACAGAAACAAAGCCAACAGCAAAGCAAGGCAGAGAGAATCAGACCAAACCCAAGCCTCTTTGGCAGTATTTTGGTACTCAGGGCTGGTAAAGTGCATTTCCCAGACTCTTTGTTGTCAGAGACATCCATCCTTGGTGTGATCCCATGCAATGACCTCCCAGCCAGGTGCTCAAGGACCATTCTGAGTTTATTTCTCTCCCAGATCATGGATGTTTGACTGAACACATTTCAACCCCTTGACATCACAACGTTGTCACTGCAGAATGGCAGCAGGCTTGGCCAGCTAGCTGGGATCTCACTGCTGATGTCACAACAGAGGCCAGAGCAGCGCCTACAAATCAGAGGGCCTCTAAGCTAATAATTACCAGGCAATTACACAGCCCCATAAGCCAGGTATGGCTGCTTTAGAAAGGCCCCAGGAGGAAATGAAGTGGAGAGGGAATTATTCTAACATATGGCAATTTATCAGTTGCTAACACTGGTGAGATTTTGTCAAAAGATTCCCTCAGGATTCCCTACGACCACGTCACGGATCTGATTGGGGAGGAACACCTCTCTGAGCAGTGCAAAACAACGTAAAGGATTACAGGCTTCTGGGCATTTTCTGATCTGGGATACAGGTGAAACCATTTCCACCACAGTGGGTCTCTCATGACAGAAGGTAGAATCATTGCTGGTGGTCTGTGTTATTGGTAAAGTATAATGTCATTTGCTCAGATTGTTTCACACATGAGCTAGAGAGAGAGTTGGTAGCCAAAGAACTCAAGAAATTTGCTTAGTTTGCCTTAAAAGATACTTTTTTCGTCTGACTTTTCTCCATTTTTCCAGCAGCACTGGTTATATCAGACATAGCAGCATAACACATAGGTGCTAAAATTAACAATGCTGTGTTGTAAAATCCTCTTTTAAAAAATGGTGACTGGTGGGAGCTGCTCATGAATAAAACTGAAAAAGAAGAAGGAGCGAAGCATCATGGAAATGTTGGCAGAACTGTGCTTTCAAAAGTTAAAATGTGAAAATTCGTTGACAAGCAACATAGACTGCTCTAGGCAGGGCAGGGATCACGTGCAGAGTGCGTGGTTCTTGAGAAAAGAACAAGACACGAGGTACCAAAAGTGCTCTCAGCCTTTGCTAGCGTGGAGGGGTGGGTTTGATGGTTTTGGTCAGGGGTTACACGGCAGGGCAGGGAAGGAGGAGGCCCCCAGGCTCATCCTGCCTCTGCTCTGGGAAGGAACCTGCCTTTCCTTGGAAAGCATCGTGGCAGTGAGGGCAAGGAAGGAGAGCGGAGCTCTCTGGTGCTCACCCGAGCTGGGAGAGCGAGGTCCCTCCCTGCTCTGTGACTGTGCTGACCTTCCTTGCCCGCTGCACCATTTCATTTCTCTTTTTCTCACCATTTGAGGGAAGAGTTTCTTTGTTGGGTTTCTCTTTGCGTGCGCTGGAGTCGGGGAACTGATCAGATGTGACAGTACAGCTACAACTGCAGAAAAACCAGGAAGAATGGCACGTATTTTCAGGATGCTCTATCCTGTTCTATGGTTTATTTGGCATGTTGAAGTATTAATGCTTCGTGTGCTGCAGTAACTGACTTTTTTGCTATAGAGGTTTTGCTGGGAAAAGCGTTATGGGGTACACGGTGCCAGTAGGAATTTGGAAAAGAAATGGAGAAATTTCATTTTTAACAAAAACTAGTAAATTCCGTCAGTGGAACCTAAATACCAGCTGGGCCAACAGAGAAAAGGGCAGAATTAGCTTCCAGATGGAAACTAATTTTAGTTTCAGTTTTAGTTTCAGTTTAGATCTGATGGTGATGGAAACAATGAGAGTGTGGTGTTCATTTGAGCCCTGAGCAGTCACCTTGTGGAATAACACAAACTCATCCAAGCCAGGGCTGGGGAACCATTTCCCAGCAGGTTTCTCAGTACCAGGCAAGAGATGTTTCACATACTTTTTGTAAGGGTGGATCTTCCAGCTTTTCAGAGCACATTGCCTTTGGAGGGGGTCAAAAGGCTTTGATCTCTGGGTGCCCGTGTGCAAACAAGCCAAGGAAAAAGGGTAGGGGAAATTAATACAGCCAAGTGTTTCTAAGCCTTTGGTTGTGCTCTTGGTTGTTGAGCAGACTTTTCTTGTATTTGTATTTAAACTTCACAATGAGTGAAGCTAATTAGACTTGGTTAAGCTGATAACACCACTGCAAGGGCCCAAAAGCTGAGCCCTCCTTGTCTCTGTCAAAGAAAATCAATATTTTCATTCTTCCATAACCTCATTGCTCTGCTAAGCAATGCCAAGCTTGCATTATGCTGGAACTTATGCACATAATTAGAGCTTTGGGAATTTGGAGGTATTTTATCTGTAATTAAGGTGAAAGTGTTCAAGAGTAGGGATTTACTTTCTATGGTTTTTTTTTATTCCTAATTAAAAAACAAAACAAAACAACCCCAAAAACATAAGTTAAAAAAAAAATTGACTCTGGATCTAGAAAGACTCCCCTGGGAGCTGTCCCTGCCCCAGGTCAGTCAGGCCCTCGTGCCTTCATTTCTGACCTTTATTTGCATGGAAGGCCACACAAATGCTTCAGTTTCACTGACAGAAAGGAGGCACCAAAAGGGAAAGATTCTTTCCAGGATAGCACTTCCAGTAAATACCTCACTCCACAAACACTTGTAGTGGAATTAGGGCCATATCTCCTGGAGAGGAGAAGGGAAATGTCCCCCTTTAGAAGGGAATCATAAGCTGCATTGTGCACATTTAGCTGTGTTTGATTGCTGGCCCACTTGGGCAAACTGCTTTTGGGGATGGCAGCTCCGTGATGCTCTCTGATGTGTGATAAGGGAATGTTGGGAAAGGTTTTTCTCCTACAGTGCAGCATCTCCCACTGTCTTTTGGGACAGCAACTGGCTGAAGTTTTTCAGGGCTTTGGCAGCAATAGAAATCCTGTCCTGGTTCTGGGTAATTCCTATGGAAGATGGCAAAACAGACAGCCCTCTATCACCTCTGCCTTTCCTTGCAGCAGCAGGTAAGAGAGGTCAGAGGAGCACACAACCACACCTGGAGCTGTGTTTCCAGTAAAAATACTGGCAAGAGGTAGAACTAAGCAATTTGACTTGGCCAAATAAAATATTTCTAGTGCTATTCAGAACTACGCACGCTCTCCGGTAATGCTTGTGCTGTAACCCCAAATCTCTTGATTTTTAGTAAAAGTGATGTTGTCTGAATGTTGCTAGAATATTGACAGTGAAAAAATTATTTGGAAAAACAGTAAGAAAACCGGGTGTAACTTAACAGCTTTTACTACAGGTGTGCATAGTGCAGAGAATGGAATAATGAGAATATTCCCCAGTTTGAGCAGCCCCCTTCTGTGCTGTAAGGGTGAGCAAACAGCTCAGGAAGAATTGTAGGGAAGGACCAAAGACAAAACTCCCATCAACAGTGNCAGCTCAGGAAGAATTGTAGGGAACTGCAGCCTTGGAAGGAAAGTACCAAAGACAAAACTCCCGTCAACAGCAGCAGAAGGTAAAAGTTATTCCTAGGTGCTCTTGAACAAAGGACTTTTTAGGGAAAACTTCAAATGAAGAGGGTTTACATCTTATCTATATTCATCCTTGGTTCCGTTTGCTTGCAGTGCTCTCTGTCTTACAAAGGAGATCAGCTTTTGTAGGGACAGCTGGGACTGGGATGGCTTATTTTCAAGTCTCAAATGTCAGTGACTAATGCTGATTTGCATGCAGATTGCCTCTCAGCTTTATTTTATTTGCTTATTTATTTATTTCTCAGAAATTCTGTCGTTTGCCTCTGAGGAAGAAATCAATGAGAGGGCAATAAGGACGCAATCTTATCGCCGATTCAGGAAAGAAATAAAAATACAGAAAGGAAAGAGAGGACGAGAGAAGCATTTCAGCAAATGTCTGACTGCTGGTGGTTTTTCCATTCAGGTGTTGGCCAGATGTCAGTCTGTGTGGGAAGAATGCACGTTGCTCTAGATCCAGAGCTGCTGTTCAGCCCAGGCTCTGTGTTTAGTCTCTCTGTTTGAGTTAGCCTTTGAGTTCTTCACGGGTGGTAGGAAACAAATCCCATACCATTAGCTCTGTTTTCTGACAGCCAAAAACCTGAAATCCTGTAGCTCCCACCATCTGGCTACGAGCAGGAAAGGTGTGGCTTTTTTTCAGTTGAAATCTCTTCTTTCCAGGGTGTTCCAAATCACAGCTCCGTGCCTTATTGACAAAATTAATCTCTTGTAGCCTGTGCATCCCCTGGATTCAGTGCTGTAATTGGGTTTTTACTCTCCTCTTTTCTCCAGTCTGTCCCCATCACCTGCTCCCTGGTGCTGGATGCTCTGAGGGGGAGGAATCAGCTTTGCTCTGTATCTTTGCAGTGACTTTGCAATCCTTTCTTCCACCCTGAAAAATGTTTATTGCTGGTGATTATTTATAATCAGAAAGAAATGGGCCTAATATTTTTACAGATTTCCTGTTGAACTTGGCAAGGTAGCATTTGGGAAGATTCAGACCCGCTAGAGGTGAGAAAGCTGGAGGCACAGCCACTGGAATTGAAATGTCACGCACTACCGGATTTATTGTGCTCTGTATTTCCCAAAATCCAATTGCAATGCCGTCAGTCCCTGCTCACGTTTAACTTCCACCGACTTCCATGAGAATTTGCTCCCCGAACCGTTCAGAAGTGGCAGAGTGAGGGCCAGAAGCGAGGGGGTTTGCATGGATAAGGTGGTAGGTGTGATGTTGGGAGAGCTGGGCTCGGTTTGGGGCGTGCTGGCTGAGCTCCAGCTTTGGATGCAGCTGCGCCTCAGCCCTGAGCGATGAGCAGACACGAACACGCCTCAGGCCCCCCTTGCTGGGCTCAGCCCTGGGACAGGGTGTGTGTGGATACCCAAAAGCTGCCAGCAGAAGGTTTTCCCAGCTTCTTTCAGTATTCTGTGAGAATCTCTCCTTTCTCATGCCAGCTATGGAAACAGTGAGATGGTTCTTGTAAACGATAGCTGAACACCTGGTGTTTGGCTAAGTTCTGCTTTTGGTACCTTGGAGAAATGTTTTGAAATAGGCATTGTAAGACTTCAGCCAGTCACCCCAGGAGGTGGGTGATCACTGACCAACCACTTTATGGAATTAGAACACATAAGCGGGGCTGTAAATAATAAAATAATTCCATTTCCTCGCTGGATTTGTGTGTGCTGCATCTCTCCGTCCCTGGGGCTGCAGCGACAGGTGTGCACCTGTGGAACGGTGCAAAGAACAAGACAGTCACACCTGGAGCTATCCCAGCATGAAAAACCCGGGCATAAAAAGCCTGGCTAGGCTGGGGTGAATGCTTCTCTCTCAGGATTTATTGTAGTCACTTGTTCTACGCACAGCCCTCGTGAGGACTCGGGAGATTTATAAATAAGGAGTTGGGACTAGTGGATAAAGCCACTATGACACAGCCCTGCTCCTGGGGATTTATAGCTAAACTGCACTGATTTTTTATTCCTTTTATTTTTTTCAATTTGAGCATCTAAGGAGATAAGAAATGATCAAAAATTGATGGTGACCCTCAAAATCACTTTCTAATTGTGAGGAAAATATAATACTAAAGATTTACGTGGAGCAAGGAGCCAGGTGACAATTATTTGTGGTGCTGAGTGAATGTGCTTCAGAATAAGTAAACATTACTGATGGGATGAATGTTCTTTCTTGAGAATTTTTAATGATTAGAGAATTTTCTTAATTATATTCAGATATCTAACCACTAATTACTCTGCTAAAGTGTGTTCTGGTAGCAGGAGAAATGCAAAACAAATTTACTTACCTATTAAAATCTTTATGTGTCTATTACTGCCACTAGTCTGTGGCTCCTCAGAAATATAGACTCTTATTGATGGGATCCCAGATGCTAACTAGAATTTAATTTAGTTAAATGCTTTGTAATACAGCTAGTATTTCTCCATGGATATACACCAACAGAACAAGATAAAACCATTACCAATTACTCAGGGTTTGTTGTTTCGTTTTTTTTTTACCAACTTGCACTCTTTCTTCTTGACTTGTAGATATAAAATATTTACCACGATTTATGTAAAATACTACTTTTTTTGAGTCAGAAAATCTGCTGCCTATGCTATAAAGTTGCTTTCAAGGCTGTCGTTCCAGTTGCAACTGTCCAGCCGTTTATAAGACACTACATCTGGCTCTACTTATCTTTTTAGTAGATTACACTAAAGTGAATCCTTAAGGCTAAACCCTCTAATTTACTAAAACACATGCACATAAAATTACAGCTGTCTCACCAAGACTTTCATTGATTTGAACAGAACTGGGATTCATTCAAATGGTTCTAAAACTTAGATAAGCAAACTTCTTTCAAATCCCTAGGAAAAAAAAAAAACCCGCAAGTGAAGTACCAAAACCACCCCCAACCTGCCAAACAGCCCTAATTACTGGTTTATTGATTGGCTCATCAGTGCTTTATTCTTTATCTCTGTGTCTGCTGACACAATCTCTCCCAGATCCCTTGGCTCCAGAGGCAGCTAGGTGTGCTCCCCACGTCTGGTCAGGAAATAGGATGTTTCCCATGGTTAAAGCACAGTACCAGTCTTAAAAGTGTATTACACATTGTGTAAGATTCACCCCTCTGAAACTTAGCAGTCTGAAGATGAAACGTTTAACTTCAGCTGAAGGCAGGGCAATCACTGAGTGTAAGAACATGGATGGAGACCTTAAGACACAGTAAACAGTTTTTATGCATCTAAAGTTAAGGTAGGAGGTTGCTTCCACCCTGGCAGTTTTTCTGCTGCTAAAAGACCCCACTCTGACTGTCTGCACACGGTTTGGAGTATTTTCCCTGAAAAGCAGATGGGAATATCTTGGAGAAGATGTAGGAGCACCTCCTCTGGGGACTGGTGCACATCTACTCAGCTCCACGTGTCCTGGCTGCGGGGAGGTGCCAATAGCTTCACACCAGACGTGGAACCCCCTCAGCGTCCTGGATCATAACTCACAGAGGCATGGGGCTCAGGAGGAAACATGGAAAACACTCTGTAAAACAGGGAGCAAGAGGGAAGTGAGTTTTCTCTGAAGGCTCAGTCAGAGGCTGCTCAATTACCTTCCCAGGATCTAATGCTCCCATTTTGCACTGTAATTCTCATTACCCACTTGTGTCACCCAGCTTAGTGCCACAAAGTGTTCAGGCATTGCTGCTGCTGAATGCTGGGGAAAACACCAGAATCCAATTAAAAATCCCCTCAGCATTATTAGAAACCAAGAGCTGGCTTTAAGGAGTAGCTACAGCAGTTTGCCTGGAAATGTGCTGTATTTCCCACTGCCAGCCTTCTCCCTGCTGACAGGCCCTGCTTGCATTTCCAAACCGTATCTGCCTGTGCAGTGAGCAGTTACAAATAGGATGCAAGAAATCACGGAAAAAAACTTTCCAGCTCCTGTGATAAACAACCCTAGATGATCAAAATCCATAACCAAACCCTCTCTACTCTCACTTTTCCCTTGGGAGAGCGGATACGAGAGCAGCACATGGCAGATGTTACTTTGCTTAATGCAGTGCTTCCCATCTCTCAGTACACTCATCTTCATGGCTGGCTGGTGCAGGAGTCTGCCTGCTGCTAATTCTTTCCTGTGTTTCCACTGATAGCACTGGGAAGGGTTGATCATTTCAGTGAACGTGGCTGAGAAGACGTTTCACACTGGGTGGTTGAGGCATCAGGAGCTGCTGCCACGTCAGAGAGCAGAGTTTGTCCAAGGCTTCCCAGCAGGGCTCTTCGTTACCCAAAGCTGAGTTCTCCACCACCAGCACGGTCAGGTGTGTTTGCCATTCCTGTCATGGAAAGCGAAAGCAGAGAAAAATAAAGAGACAGGAAGATGTATTGCCACTGGTTTTGCTCTCTGGACAGGAGGCCTTGAGGAAACAACTGCTGGGTTTGAGACAAGTCATCCTGCAGTCTCTCTTCAGCATTACCCCCTGCCCATCCACCCTTCCTTTGCATCAGCTAGGGCCCTATGACCCTCCCAGAAGGAATTTCCTCCTGACGCCTCACCTAAATCTTCCCTCCTTCAGCTCAAAGCCGTTCTCTCTTGTCCTGCCACCCCACGCCCTTGTCAGCAGCTCCCTCTCGGTGTGCGAGGCCCTGCGGGCTGCTGGCAGCAGCTCTCTGAGCAAACACGCCTGGTGTGTGCCACAGGAGCCCAGATCTGGGCACACAGGGTCTCACCTGCAGCCTGGCACCTTCTCCCCTACCCCTCCAGGGCTCCAGGGGGGAAGAGCTGAACTCCCACCGGGGCAGGGGAGACCTGTCCCTTTCGTGCCTCTTACTGGGAGCCACTGGGAGCTCCATTTTCCTCTGCTGTTGCTTCTGTCATTTCTCCTTTGACACAGGATGAAAGCTAAAATAGGAACCAAATGTTATTTGCAGACTAAGCCGGGTGCTGTGATCCTGCCTGGCCTCCTAAATCTTGTTGAAAATGCCATGGAAATGTTCAGGAACAGGACTGGTAATCTTGCAATGGTGCTTCAAGCTCAACTTCAGCAAAAAAAAAAAAAAAAAAAAGTTTGAGGATTTATTTAGGTATTGTCAGTTAAGCATGTATTTAAGTGTTTTGCTGAACCAGACCATTTTTAGCTCTGGAACATTTAGTTTTATTGTATTTTTGTGAGTAAATTTCAATAATTTCATCCATGTCTCTTCTGGACAGCTTGGGGTGTTTTAAAATAGCCTTAAGTATTTTGGTCTAAAGTTTGCTGTCTGTATCAGAAACGCTTCAGAAAGCTACTGAAATCATAGAGAGAAAATGGACCTAATAATTTGCTAAAGAGATGGTAACTTGTTGGCAGAAGGTGGTGCTGTTACCTGATATTGAAGCAGATAACTGACTCCCATGTCAGTGAACTTGTGCTAAACCAAGTCCCCGAGCAGCAAAGAGATTTTCTTTCCCCCTTCCCCAGCCACGGATATGGCAGTGAATAGATACAGATGAGGTTTCCTGGTCTCTGAGCTACAATAATCTTCTTAATTAGAAGGCAGATGGCCATGCCATCGTTTCTCCCAGCATAAAGTAGAATATCAGGTGAACTTTGTTCTTTGGAGAAATAAATGCAGCCATGCCGTGCTCTTCACCTGGAGTGGCTGATTTCACTGACACGGACATGTGGCCTGGATCTAACAAAAGCAGAAAATGATGGATATAAGGGACAGCTGAGAGATTTTAAAGTGGGGTGGTTTCTTTTTCATGAGCAGCGTGCTGTCACACTTGATAATATCAGATGCCATGGAGAGAAAATCTGAAAAATCCAGAGGGAGGTTTTGGTTGGGGAAAGCTCTTTCGAGTCCTGCCTCGTGCACTGGTGGTGTGGTTGCTACATGAGCTGGCAGGTGATGCAGAGCAGTGTGCTGGGTGCACGGGGCAGTTCACAGGTGCAACACATAAATCACTCTTGGCTCTACGGAATGATTTCGAGCCTCCAAAAATATCTAACATCTTTTTAGAAAAGAAAGGGTGAGCTGTAGAAAATGACGTTGTAGATAGCAAGTCTCATTTCTGAAGCTTCAGGATATATAGAGGTCGTATTTTCAAGCTTTGCATCATAAAAGAGTTTAAAACTTCTTTTGTATTTAATAAAAGATGATTTTTTCCCCCCACCTAATCCTATACCTGTGGGATTTATGGCAATGGAGCAAGACAAAGGAGGAACTTTGCTACTGCATGTTTTCTCATGAAAGATATTAGTTGAGGGGTTAAAAACTATGAAAACAGAATGTTAGACCTACTTCTGGATTAGAATAGTGAGAAATTATTGTATTTTTACTCCACGTACAGTTCCTAATTTAGAAAATATTAGAACATGAGAAAGGCTGTTCCTGAAATAGCTCACTGGAAACTGATGGCAGAAATTGCAATCTGCGTTCTAAATTATTTTGATAAATTTTCACATTCAAGCGATTCGGAAAATTTAGATATAGAGCCAACTATTTCTCCTGAAGGGAGACCAAATTTCAAACCTTTGAAAATCTCTTTGCTAATCCCTCAGTGATTTAAAAGAATTTTAAATACAAGCCTCCATAAAAGAGAAAAAAAAAATTCCCATGTGCTAGGGGAGAAAATTAAACAGTGAAAAAGAAAGTCCAAATCATGCCGTAAATCTTTCAGGACTCGTGCTGTCAGCTCATCTGAATCAGCAAGGAAAGCACTGGTGGATCAGGAAGGGTGAGAAATGTTTTTGCTCCCATGGAATAAAGCCCCTTTTGGGCTGGCAGCTGCAGGCAGGGGCTGGTGATACCCTCAGTGGCCAGAGCTGAGAAGAAGCCCTGAGGGACCACATGGACTCAGCATTTCAGAGATGAATTTGTACACTTGCCATGTGCATTTTGGGTCATATTTTCAAAATGCTGAAAGCTCATCTTTGATCCTTTTGTTAGAGGAGCTCCATGGATGTAGAAATAGCCAATAAATAACTGGAATTTCAGGGTGTGTGTGCTGGGCTTTGAAAGCGTGGCTTTCTGCCCACACCTTCAGAGGAGAGAAGCACAACTGCTCAGATGCCACTTAAGATAGAGCTGAGCCTGACACTGGAGGGCTCTTGCAGGATTTTCAGACTTTGAGCATAAGGCTGTTTCTTCTTCTTGTTTTTTTTTTTTTTTTTTCCCCCAATTGGATTTCACGGTTGAAACTGGGCGTAAGAATCCTGAGACTAGGGAGCAAATAGCTTTTTATGGAGATTTGAATTACATTTTACACTTGAAAAATCAGCCCAAGCAGAGAGGGGGATGGCCTGGTGGTGTCTCTGTGCCAGTCCCCTGCTGCTCTGTCCCTGGCCACAGCAGGTCACACTCCCGAGGCACCTGGAGCTCTGTGTGGCAGGGCAGGGTAAGGTGCTAAATGGAAAGGAAGCATTTGGAGCTGGTGCTGGCTCCTCCTCTGAAGGCCTCCTTTAAGTCAGTTTGAAAAGCCTGCGTGGGTTTCAGCTCTCCTTTGCCCTGTCTTGGTCAAGTGACCCAGCAGAGACGTGGGTTCGCTCTCAGGTTTCTGCTGCTGCCAGGTTCTCAGTGTGGCATCACCCAGCACCTTTCCCTGCAGCTGCAGCCTCCTCTGCTCACAAACACCCTCTCTGGTGGGCTGTTTGAGGTCTGGGTCACAGGCCGTGTCCCTTCTGTGTGTGAACATCCAGCAGTTTTCCGTGGAAACAAGTGGAGAGGATTTCAGGTGGTCTCGAATTTGCCTGCAGTGCCCAGTGCTTGCATTGGAATAAATCACTGAGTTCACTACGGTGCCCCAGTGTCTGCTGAGAGATGGATCTTTGTTTGATTTCAGTTTTTGTGACATTTATCTGCTGCAGGCATTAGCAAACTTACCTGCCAGTCTGTTTACAAGCGTTCATAAGGTTGATAGATATTTCCTATCTTTTTTTGTGAATTCTGATGCATCTCTGGACAAATGGGTGACTTTACTGTTATTTTCCCTCAGAGCACAACTCCAGTTAGGGGCCCCAAATGAAAATCTGTAAACACAGAACTCCAAAACCTCAATTCTCACTTGTCAATGGGGGAGAAAAAATATCAGCCTTACAGTGGCACAATCTAGCCCTGTGAATAACAGCTACTCAGGTCCTGCTCCTGTGGAACACAGTTATATGTCAGCTATGATCATCTGTTTTCCCTTTTTGTTTTTGGTGTGTGTGAGTTGCTGAAAAGCAAACCTTTCCCACAATTAATTGTATTTGCTAATTACCTGTGAAAAAGCAATTATCTGCAAGTGATACAGCTCTTTGGAAAGGCTCTCTTAATTGGCAAAGATGGGGAAAGATGCTCTTCTGTGGATGTTATTTTCAGAAGAATCTTCCCAAATATTGTACCTGATGTATCACATTAGACACATCAGATTGGGTTGCATCAGCAATGTTGCATTACATCACATCACCAAGGTAATGTGCTGTGACAGACTTGCAATGCAATGTGTCAGCTGGAAAATGGGGAAAGATGTGATTTCCTGAGCAAAATGCTTCTTAAGCTTTATGGTATTTTCTCCTCCTCCAACTAAACAAGTGGTGGCTTGTGTGTTGGGGTAGCTCCTAAAAGGCTCAACTGCCTGTTGAAGATTTCTGGGCATTTTCCGTGTTTCCTGCCTCTCCATTGACTGGTAACAGGTCTAAAAAGAAAGTTATTTTTCACTGTTTGCACTTCCATACCCAGATTATAACACATTTGTTTCCCCAAAGTTTCAGCAGACTGAGGAAGGCCTTTGCAGGAGGAATGTTCTCGCTGTCTGTGCAGCTCTGCCCAGGGCCTGAGCTTTCCCCTCGGCTGGTGGAGCGTGCCTCTCGTGGGGAGTGCTGAGGGGTGAGCTCTGCAGGGGTGAGGCCTGGCACTGCAGCCCTGAGAGAGAAGGCACGGCTGGGATTCACCTACACTCAGAGGTGCCGTGAGAAGGCGGTTTTCCGATGCATGAGTTATTTATGGTGCACAGCTTCTGCAAGGACAGCACTGAAGCCCTTGCTTTGCCTCCCCTCCTGGCTGACCTTCTCCGCAGGGGTGGCAGCAGGAAGATCCTGCAGCCTGCTGTCCCCCAGGGATGTGCAGGAAGAATTTGCACTGGCCAAGGTGCTTTTGCAGCCCTGAGTAAAGATGACTTGGCTTGCCCGGGAGAGAGGCCAGGGCAGTGGTCACTGTGATCACCCGGAGCACGTGTGCCCAGCCAGCCTCACCAAACTCACACTGGCCACCTGCACCTGCTCTTCAAATGCGTTTCTAGTCAAATTTAGTTGCTGGCAGTTGGGTGTCTTTGGCAGAAGCCTTGGTTATGACTCAGAAGAAGCAGGGAAGCTGGAAATGGGCGCACTTCAGGTGGAGCTGGGGAGGTGTAGGGGATGTAGAGACGATAAAGGAGCGCACATGAGGGAGAAAGACTCAAAAGTGTTAAGCTCTTTAGAAAAGGAGGAGCGAAGGAACCCATGCAAAAGCAAAAATCAAAATATTTTTAGTGTGTTTTTACAACCTGCATTGTCAGCAGTAATGTAACAGTTTGCTTCCTTTTCTAGTTACTTTTTAAAAAATTGTCCACTTCTTGATGAGTTACTCAGCATTGTCTGATATTGAGCATCCTCTCAGGTGTGCATTATGCTTCAGTGCAGCATCAAAACCAATCAGCAGAGAATTTCTGAAGAAGGAAGTGCTGTACAGTAATGAGGAACATATTGTCCTCAAGCTGTGGAGGTTAACAGCCCCAAATTGCTTTGCTATTTGTACATATTAAAATAAGAAGAATTTATATGTTTGCTCTCATTTCAGTGGGCACTTGTGATTCATTAGGTTGGCACTTCAGAGTTCAGAATAGTCACTTGTCTCCTGCAAAGCAGCACCCTTAGCTGTGTAACTATTTGGTTGCTCATTATTGTCCCAATTCTTTCTTTTTTTTATTGCTAAACAAATACACTTTGGTTTCACAGTAACTTGTCTAATGCTGATTTCTGTGGCGTTCATTGTCAGAAGGATCAGGGTCCCGGTGTACTCAGAAAGAAATCAGCAAAGTAAATCTATAATAGCTTTGCTGTTTAAACAATGCCGTGGATCATTAAAACTAAAACAAATAACAAAAAATTTTAAAAAATGGTTTTGTACCTATGGATACCTTTCATTTTTGTTCAGTGGGGTTTTTAATGAAATGGCAACAGTCATGTAGAAAACATTTACTTACCTTTTTGCTTACTTGATTTAGTCTTTCAGGGCAGTACAGTCATTTTACAGTCTGTCCTGGGTTAGGGAAAGGCCATAATTGCTGAGAAATGAAATGGGAGCTGAAAGTCTCTAATCTTTGCCTGCCAACCCCCACTCCCACCTGCTCTAAGCAGGCATTCAGGAAAGATATTCACGTGCCTAAAGACGAAAATAGGCTCACAATGGTTTTTGCTTTATTTTTGTTGTGTGTTTGGGTGGTTTTTCTGTGTGTTTTGTTGCTGTTTTCTCCCCAGTGATGAACAGTAGACCCCTCCAGCCCTCTGCAAAATGTCTGTCTGCCCTATTGTACCATAAATTTCTATGGACCCCGATGCTCCTGTGTCACTCAAACCCTGGCTCCATACCCAGGCAGTGTCCAGGCATGTGGGGCCATCCCAAATCCCCCAGCTGGGTGTAGATACCCACTGGAGCCAGGCCCCCAGGTACTCCTGCTGCGTGGGAGGTGAGATGCACCCTGAAGGGTCTGTTTGGTCTCTGTGAACGGCATGAGAATTCCTTTGGGACAAGCCCAGAAATGGATATTTCCAGTCTGATAGCCATATTTGCTCAGGAGAACCGTAATTTACACAAAGGGTCAGCCTTGGTGTTCCTGTCACTTCTTTCCATCAAAATGTTTATTTTATATATATCGAAGGTATAAGCCTTTCAGATCAATAGCAAACACTCTTAATCTTATCTTTTAACCAAATATTAGCCACGCTTTCTATTTACAAGCTGACATTAACTCACGCTAACCCTTTTTCTGCATACAGAACTCCTGTTCTAAGCCTTTTCTTTAACCCTGTTATTAATTCTGCCTTTTATGTCTGAATCCGGTGCAACAGCACAATTAACTGCTTTACTTAACATGTAAGTTTATAAGTGATCTCCATGATACCACTGACACGAAGAAAGTCAGTGGGGTTGCACTGACTCTCATTATAAGCTGATCTTTGTGCAGCCTTTGGTTGGCAGGACTGGCAGCAGGCGTGTGCTGCAGAATTCAAATTGAGAGTTATGAGAACCATCGCTACGTAATGGCGAGATCAGACGAGAGTGGGAGAATCCACCCAAGTCTTTCATCTCCACCAAGCCAAGATATTGCTTGTGCTTTGCTCCGAAGTTTAAAATAAATCCTTAATGGCGCTGTCGTCATCTCGTTTTGTGGTCTTCATTTCCGCCTGATTATGAATAAGAACCAGGTTTCCCTTCAGCAGGACTGGGAGCTGGAGCTCTTCTCTTCACAGCCAGCAAGAGCTGCTCTGGCCACCGCAGTGTTTCAGACCTTCAGCTCCCCGGACTGAGACTGCTTTGATGCTGAGTTCATAAGGACACCGAGTGTTCGGAGGTTGTGTCGCATCAGCCAGGAGCGTTCCGGGATGAGCCCGAGGGAGGAGTCCCCCCGCGGCTGGGATGCGTGTTGCCAAGTGACTCAAACGGTGACTTTCCCCTGCCCAACAAAACCCATCTTTGTCAAAGCCGGGCAGGTAAACAGGTGAGCGAGCTAATTCCGTGCTTCGCTCTGGGAAGAGCAGGGATTTAACGCGATTTTAAAAGCAGTAGCGGTGGCTGAGACCGCAAGTGACTAATGCATGACGAAGGTTTCTACAGAAGCTGTAAGGTGAAGGTAATGCTCAGTTCTGCTTAGATTTATGAAGGCTGTGATCAGCAGGTATGCCAAAATGGAGCGATGGGTTCCAAAAAGCTCGAGAATAAGGCTGAATTCCAGGGCTGCAGGGCAGATACCGTATCTGAGTGAGATTTGTAACAGCCATGCCAAGGACATGACAGAAAAAAACCCACTTGAACCACCCACTCCCCTTCAGGAAGATCCCTGCTTTTGAAACTCTATGTAAAAGGCACCCAGGGAAGTACTGAAAGAATTCAGCACTTGGAATGGCTGCTGAGGAAGCTGCAAGAAATCACCTTTAAAGGAGCAAGACTGAAACTAGCAGCGAGATCTCTGGGTGGGGAAAGCAGGATGAAGAGATTAGAGGAAAATGAAAAGTTTCCACCTGGTTTGTAAATATTAATGTGAAGAACTCGGCACAGCAGTGTCTTGTGAGCACCTTCTTTAGCACCCTCTTTTCAGTAGGCTGCTGGAGATTTGCATTGCTAATGTGCTCGCATGCAAGTTCCTCCAGGGAAAAGAGGCAGATGTAATCTTTCAGGGCAAGGCATTAAGGTGCTTGAGTAATTTTACCTCTGCATCCTAAACTGTAGATGTACGGGGTGTGAAGCCTTGGGGTTTCTGGATGGAAAAACACCTTAACTTAGCATTCATTAGAGAGAGCTGGTTTCTAACCACTGTATCCTCGACAAGTAGCACATCAGTAGGAGGGTAAAAAAACCCAATTGCTCCAGGTTTGGAGACGCTTTTGCATTACTGCTACTCCAATTATTTCCTTTTTCACACATGTTCAGCGGTCTCTCGCCTCTGTAATTACCACACTGAACACTTTAGCTATTAGATACAGCTACTAGACTTTTAACAAGCCATCATTACTTGCATTTGCTATCTTCCAATTTAACAACATCTTTGAGACCAGTGTAACAGGCTCACAGACCTGTGCATGGACTCATGCATATAAAAGCTGCTTGCAGCCACAGATTTTGCTAAGAAACAGAAGAGAAGCCAAGGGTAGGGCTGCAGAACGTGGAAGCTGATGCACGCCACGGGCCCTGGTTTGAATATTCTCGTTAAAAGCTATTTTTAATATCTGTTTTGGGCTAATTTTTCCTTTCATTGAGAAATGGTGGCTGAGGATGAGAATGGCCAATCTCATTAAGAGAGCATGTGGAAAGCCTGAAAGCCTCTGAGGTTTTGTGGGGCGTCGGATGTGAGGGGCAGCTGTGTATCAGCTGTCCTTAAACACCTAAGGAAAGGGGGAAGGCAGGCTGAGGTTTGCCTTTACCTGGCTTTCCCTCTGCTTGGCAGTTTCTCTCCTGTGCTCTTGTGGTGGTTCAGAATTGTAAAAAGAGGTAATTTTTTGTACACCCAGGCAAGCAGCAGTGATGGGCCAGGTTACCTGATTAGCTGGTAGATTCTCTGTGCTAACCCCAGGTGGCCAGGCAGAGCAGGCATTTAAAACCTCATCCATCTCTTGTCTTACTGTCTTTGAATTTGCATAATTAAAAGTGAAATACTTGCTGTATTTTTAATATATGCAGTGAAAATGCATGAAAAGCTGAAAAATTACAGCAATCCAGTAATTCATGTCATGTCCCATTCGGAATTACAGCTTTCCAGTCCCAGCTCAAACACCGAGGATTTCCTGCCCCCATAAAGCTGTAATTGCTGAATTAATAACAGCAGGTTCTGAAGAGTGACTGCACAGACTCTCTGACCCAGGTAATAGAAATACTCATGTTAAAGTGAATTTGATACATGTGACTTAATCCATTTCATATTAGGCTCAAGTAGTGAAAATCATTGCTTTCTTTGCCACAGGATGTTATGAGAAGCACAGCGAGGTGTTTAGCTTAAGGCAGCTGTGTTGCTGAGCCAGTGGGGACTAGAAATCAAATTTCAGGGACAAGCCAGGCTAGTTGTCCTTCTACCAGGGAACTTGTACCCCAAATCTGTTAGTCTGCTCAGCAGTCCTGGGAGGTGGAATTCTCCACCCAGCTGCAGAAGCGTGGAGAACAGGATGCAAAGGTAGATGGTGAAAGGCTTCTGCTGATGTTTCATTACTCCAGGATTTTATTATCAACTACTAAAAAAAGCCCAACTTGCTCCTCACCTTCCAGTTTGGTAACAAATTCTGCAGCTACTGCTCTTTGCAAAATGTGATGCCTCCTGTCTCCCAGAGCTGTGACACTCATAAGGACTGGGATGAAGGGACTGATGTATCTAAACAGAATTATCTGAATGAAAGGTTCTTTTTTTCCCCCTTCTGCCACTGTTGCTGTGGTTTGGGGTTTTTTAAGGGTTACTTAGGTGCTGGAGGAAGCTGGTGATCAATTTGCTGTGAATTCCTCAGGCTGAGACCCTGATGCAGCAGTCGTTTGAACCTAAGTGACTTCACATTTATTTCAGTAGGTTTTGTGATTCTTGGTCATTGCTATAATGTGATTCAAGCTGTTGGAGATCAATTGGCCCATGTCAAAGGATCTGCTTGAGCCACGGGATTGATTTAGTGAACAACTATTCATGTTGCAATGTTCAGCTGCAGCAAAAAGATGAGATGTGTGAGCAGTCAGACACTGAACTTCTCGGCTCGGGATAATGTCCTGTGCTGGGGATCTTTGAAATAGTCTCACTGACATTGTACAGACATCGTGGATAAAATGAACTGGCAGTTTCCATGGCTGGCAATCTGGTTCCTTTCGTAAGAATTACCATCATTAATTAAAATCTCTTTTTCTGTCTAATTATTTCAGCTCTAATTCTTTTGCAGGTTCATAAATAGGAATATTCCGTTGTCCTGGGAAAAAAGTTCATTTTTTTTCTCCTTTTCATTCTCTTTGTCACTGCCCTCAATTCTCTGCCCTCTCATGGCTTAAGGTAATTAAACTTCCAAAGTCTGGTCACCTCTCTGAAATATTTAAATGGGATCAAAGATATGTTCAAATTTCTTTTGTGGGCAAAACTCCACAGGAGTCTTGGACAAGAAGGGTGTGCTTTTCCCTTCTGCAAATAACAGGCGGTGAGGGGCCAGGAATGCCAGGTTCTTTCCACTCTGGTTCACTATCACCCACACCCTGTGCTACCGAGCTTCAATTCTAAGGGCAAACATTTCAAGCCCTGTGGCTCGTAGGGACTGTGAAAGGTGTTTAACCTGATCTTCCTAATTGCCATTTAACACCGAGTCTACAGCATTTGCTGCTGGATGCTGATAATTCTCTCAGCTGAACTTTTGCATCCAGCAAACGATTCTTTGCAGAATGTTCCCGTGGAAGATGCTCACTGAAATTTGTACACGCATGAATACATACACGCAGAGTAGCTTGGGCTCACTGATGTTAAGGGAGAGGAGAAAAACCTCCCCAGAGGCAGGTAGGTGTGTACAGCACTTATCACCCCAAAGACCTGAGGGTTTTGGGAGGGAATCAGCATAAACAGAGGTGTTAAGGGAGAAGATCCTCCTGCTTTGGGCAGCTTGAGGTTAAAGCAGGGAGGATCTTTCCAGGCTGTCAGGAAAGGGATGGTTTTTATCAGTTTGCTCTGAGATCTGCCCCTCCTGTGGATGTTTAGCTTTGCTGGCTGATGCTTTCTTGAGTTTTTCTTCATGAAGTGTCAAGTTTTGGCATAAGGAAATATCCAGCGCAGCTAAAGGTCACGGTAAATCATGAATGAAATTCCACAAACTGATAATCAGCAAAGGACAAAAGGAATGTCAGAGGCTAGTTCTAGTTTACGTAAATGCTCTCCCCGGACCAGAGGCCATCCATGGTCTCCAGAGGAGCCTCTGTGCTTCCCTCTTGGAGATGCAGATCTACCAGCCAAGACAAGAAGTTTAAAACATGACTGGGATGCCCACTAGTTTCACCATTAAAGCAGAAGGTGGTGCCTGAATCACTGCAAGGATTTGGAAAGCTTCTCTGGATGCTTTCCAAAAAAAAAAAAAAAAAAAAAGAAATTTAACTTCTTCCTCCAAAAATGCAGAGATGCCACTGACACCAGGTATCTGTGGAGGTTTCTGTTCAGCAGCAGCTTGGCTGACACCAGAGAACAAGGAGTAGACAAAGATTAGTGCTCCAGCTGGTTTTTTTTGTTTGTTAGGTTACAGGATGACGAAGGACAAAATCAGGGTCTGTTGCCCGTTTGGAGCACAGAGGAGAAGTTCCATCTGTGGAACAGCTCAGAGGCTGGGAGGGTCTGTCAGACCTGGCCTCCTGACCAGCAGTTCGTGCCAGTATTGAATTCCTGCTTGGTCCAGGGTGCAAAGTCTTTGTGGTTTCACAGTCAATGCAGTTTCTGCTGCTTATGGTACATTTGCAGGCACGACTTTCAGCAGCAACGCTTTCAATGGCTGCGAGGCCCTGAATCAGTGGTGTCTATCAAAGGAGCTGAATTCTACCTGGTAGAAATTAGTTCTGTGAGCTGCAAAGACAACAGGATTTCCAGAGCCCGTGTCCTGCATTTATCTCTGGGTAAATGGAGAGCTCATCTGTCTACTTAGCAAGGTGACTGTTTCACAAAATTTGTAGGAATGTTAATACCTTGACTCCACACTCTTATGCTTATTCAGAGAGGCTTTGTGATCACATAAAACTTAAGAAAGCATAAAAGGAATCAGTTTTCTTGGATATTTGCAGTGCTGTCTGTATCAGAAAGGAGTGGCAGAGCTGGAGGGAAGGAAAAATGCATGTCCACAGATCACAGACAGAAAAGCAGGTGTTTTGAAATACTTTGATGGTAACAAGAACGTTGTCTCCTCTCCAGTGTTGGGGTTTTTGAAAGCTCACTAGGCAGCAAAATGAAATGTTTTACGGCTTTATCAAGCGCAGCACAGCCACTGATATTGTACTTGCAATTTCATGACCTGGTAAACAGATACCTTTGTGCTTAAGGGTCTAAATGTCAGCGGTGTAGAAAACTGATGATTATTCTGCTTTGTGAAATAGGAGCTTCTTCATGAGAAATGAATCGTGCCTGAAGCAGCATCACTTGAAATTCGCCCTTGTAAAGCGTGACCTTGTGACCAGGGCTCTCAGTGAGATAAGGAGTGAAGGGAGCTGGTGGGACAGCTGAGCTGGAGACACATTTATCTCCTGCAGCACGGCCTGTATAGAATGTGCTGCCTCCTTGAATGCAGTGATTCAGCCTCGCTTGCCAGTACTGGGTTCTTGTCTTGGTCCAGTGTACAAACGTTCTGGGTCTCAGTGCCATCTCTGCCAAAGCCTGCCGTTTTTCTCTGAGAAAGTCTTCCAAGAACAACCTTCTTGGTGGCTGTTGGCTCTGAAATGATGGTGTCTATCAAACCAGTTGATGAGGTTCCTTGATGGCTGCATCAAACCATCTGCAAGTCCTGTAGATCTGGTGTAGCTGATTTTATAAATCAATCAGGGACAGGAGAACGTGGCTGTGGGAGAAGGGAGCCCCTGGCTGTGAGTTTCCACAGCAATCCCTTTGCTTTCAGTGGGGAATGGTGGCTTTATGTTATTCTCACAGTGTCTTATCTAATGTGTTATTGACGCCATTGCATTTGCTTTCAAACACAGTCATTAGAACATTTAATTTGCAGCAGCTGTAATTTATATTTGTAATTTTGTCTGAGATCAATAAAGGAAACTGAAGAGATTTATAGTCCTAGTTTCAACTAAGATAAATTGGAACAGACTCTATTTCCCTGAAAAGCTTTATTTAACCAACATTTTAAAAGAACAAAATGAATTAGATGAGATATTTGCATGCAAGCGTGGGTAAATAATCCCTTGTGTCTGGAAGAAATATTGGAAAGAATGAACATGGTCAGTGTGTTCTTCTCTGAAATACAAATAAACTCCTGGGAAATGTTACCTTAGTGTAGGATCTAATGGGAGTCAAGGAAGCATTTCAAAATGCTTCTTAGCAGCAGCAGTCGATAAATATCCTTGAGATCTGTTGTGTTAATACTGCATAATAAGCCTGTAGCTGCTTGTTTTAAATACTGTCAGGATCAGTCTGAGAGTGGAAAGCGAGACCCCGAAAGCACAGCTCTGCCTTATTATACAGCAATCCTTGAACATGGATTGCAGAAATGTGTTAATAATTTTTGAAAAGTCTGTATTTGTTTATGAAAAATTCATGTTCCAAGCAGTGCCTCATGCCTGGGAAGAGGTGCCTCTCCCATACAGCAATTAGCTGAGGGATTATGCTGAGCAGAAGAGACATGAGCAGTGTCAGGCCAGCTGAGGGCTGTAGAAGTTTCAAGAAGAGTCTGACAGAGGGAAGGCAGAAATTCCTAATGAGCCTTTCTCCTTCTGCACAGCAGCAGGACAGGATACTGGAGCAGTGCCTGAGAGGTCTGAAGGCTGGGACTGGCTGGGGATATCTCTGCATCTGGCCCAGGACAGGGCACAGTTTAGCAGCTGCTGGCTGTGCTCTTCCCTTGTGCTCTGAAGCCTTTCAAACGTGCCCTGGGGGAAAGGCAGTATATTCTTCCTCCACCCGCTGTTAATTTGGTTTATGCCTAACCCAGCTGCCTGGTGCAAATGGACTGCTGGTACTGCGGTGCCAGGGCACGTGTTCCTCTACTCTGCCATGCAGCCAGGCTTGAAATTTCTGTTGTTTTGCAGGAAGCTTCGCTTCATACTCTCATGTGATCACATCATCCTGAAGGAAAAGATAATCTGTGGCACGAAGGAGAAAGTTCCTCAGTAAGACCTTCACTTCCTCCACTGCGAAGCTGGGGTTTTTATTGTATAGGTTTTTCAATATTATGCTGTTTTGACTTGGAGTTTTGCCAAACTGCTGCTTCCTGGGTTTCCTGCATGTGCCCTGAGCCCTCACCTGTCTCAGAGCTCCTGACGTGTGGCGCCCATGGACGTTGCTCACCTTTCCCCTGTCAGTCTGGAAAGATGCGCTTCCAGCTGACACATTCTGCAGGCATTTATCCCTGAGGGGAGCAATCCAGGCTGGAAAGTGGTGAAACTAATCTGTGCTATTCTTAGATTGCAAAAGTGGGTGAGGGTAGAGGAGGAAAAGTCCCCGTTTTCTACACTGCCACTTGTCTCCTCCCATGAACGTTACAGAGAAAGCCAGAGAAGGACCTGCCCCATCTGTGTGTGTGTGCTGCACTTCATGAGGAGGATTTGTCTTTAAATGCTAACTGCAAAGGCAGCTCCACACTGTTCTCCTTTCTGTTCTTGTGGCTGGTTGTTTGAATTCAATTAATTTAATATGTTTTTAATAGTGCAGTGCTGCCATCTCTACAGTACCTTGTAAACAACAATTTTTGCTATAAGCAGTCAACCAGCACCCTGTGTCTACTCATCACAAGGGCTGAACGTCACCATTATGATCTTGGACTTAATGTGACTAGTGTCTGAACTGCAACAAAGTGTTATTTGGGCCACGAGATTGTAAAATGCAAAATTATTTCTATTCTTGTAACTGCTGTGAGTAACAGCTGTATTCATGCTAAGAGAGTGACTAGATATGCCATCAAGGGGTTGTGGTGCTAGGGCCAGAACAGAGACAGAGAACCTGTGGAGGGCCAGAACAGAGACAGGGAACCTATGGAGGAAGACAGACCTTCTTCTGAGGCCCTTCCCTTGCAAATGAGTAACTCAGAAGCAAATGTGTCCAGGGAACAAGAGGCTGGGAGTCCAGGCTCAGCATCACACAGTGAATTTAATAGAAGAATTGAGTAGTAGCCTGTAATCTTGGACCACTGCTAGGCTTACATCATTATCCTGTTCATCCAAACAAAGCTGTGGCACACTGAAGCCCCAGGCGCTCTGTTTATTGTGTGCAATCAGTTCAACTTGTCATTTCACCTACACTTTCTATTACCCAGTGTTTTCCTTAGAAGCTTCTAACAAATGATTCAGGTGAAAGATTTCTTGAAATGAATAGCTACTTGTGAGTCAGTGCATGGTACTGGATTTCACCTGCCGCACGTTTTGGAAGAGAGAGATGGAGAAGGAACAACAGATGGATGCAAATGACTGGTGGGTTAGTGTGAGGACTTGCCAGTCCCAGGTAATGGCCCTGTGTCTTGTTGGCAGCCTGCTCTGTGTTCCAGCTTGCAGGGTTCCAGCCTACATGGAGGCGGGATGGTCTGTGCTCATCACCACTAATGAGGCTGGGGGAGTGGATTTCCTTCCAGTATTTTATGGCTGTCTATCCTCAGTACCTGTGCTCTCCTGTGTGGGAGCAGAAGGAGGGATGGCTGACCTGAAACTGCAGCAGGAGGGATCTTCTGCCTAGGAGGGTTTGTTTCCACAAGGAGGTCCTTCTACCAAGCTTCGGAAGAGAAGCTTTTAGCCCACACTGCAGCACAGCCAAAGCCTCTGTAGTGTCTTCTCCGCTGCACTGCACCTCTGAATTTGGGGGTTGTGGGATGAGTATGACCGAGGAAAACGTCCCCAAATTTAACACCTTGCTAAGGTGGGCTGGCTTTTTTCCGAAGGGCTCTCACTGGTGGGTGAACACAAGGCTGACCTGAGGCTTGGAACCCACCAGTTCAACCCTCCAAACACCAGTGCTGGGAGCCACGGCTGCAGCCTGGAGATTGGCAGCCCCCCAGGCTTTCATACACCTCTGCAGTGGGCAGGGTGGGATAGGGAGAGTGGAGATCCATCTCCATGCCTGGGGTCCCTGGGGTGAACAAATGAGAGACAGGGATGTTTAAGAGATATGTGCCACTGAACCAGCATTTCAAGTTGCTACTCGATAGGCAGCATTGTGAAGCTCCTCCAGGGAGAAAGCTTCTGGTGGTGGCTCTCTCTGTGCCTCCCTGCTGTGAGTCATTGTGAACTCGAGTTCAGAGGAATTGGTGCCAAGGAAAAAAGCATTGAGATAATAACCTTGAAAAATCACAGGAGAGAAGCAGGGGGGAAAGGAAAAATACATTCACTGAAAGGAGCAGAGCTGCCCCACCCAAAAAACATTCTGTAAATCATGGAACCAGGCTTCCCAGCGATCTGCCTTTATCAAAGCCATCATCCTCTGGGGGCGGAGACACGTGTGCTTTGGGATTTAAGGAGTGTCCATATGGCGTCACACCGCCTAAGCCAGTGGTTGGTGTGCTGCCAGTTTGCAAACCAACTCATCAAGGCAGTGAAAAGGTTTTTAAATCTTACGCTTGCAATTATAAGGAACAATAGCTTGTGGTGCCTCGGGAGAAATGGTGTGCTGTGACTGCCTTCCTCTAAGCACGCAGGTCTCTGGTGTTAAGAACACCAACTTCTATTCAAGCATGTTTTACCTTCCTAAGAGCCATCGACAATGCCACGTTGTGTGGGAATTTCGTGGGCTTTGCTAGCTGCTGGGCCTTCTCTTCCTGGAGATAAACACGCATTGTGTTATTAAGAAAGAGCTTTCAAGTTGCTGTTCTGATTTATATTCCCTTCTACGCTGGTGCATGCATTTATTTTTTGTTAAGGGCTGACAGCCCTGGAAACCTAAGCTCTCTGTTTATCCATGGAGTGAAATTCCTCTCTCTGTAGAGGGGATGCCAAAGGCACTAATTGTCAGTGATGCTGTTGCACACACACAAAAAATCCTTTCTCTATTTTCCAGCCAGAATAATTTTGCCACGTGAAGGAGAACTCCTGAAATAGAAGCTGATTTGGAGAATATGCCCGGTAAAGGCAATGGGGCTTCAGCTTGGGAACCTAGACAAGCCCAGGAGAAGGTGAGGAAAAGCATGGTGTGCTGTCAGATAGGAGATTAGTCCACATGATTCATCCCTCCCATCCTTACATAGCCAAAGTCATGGGGAGCCTATTGCTGTTATTCCAGGGACACAAAGGAAGAGGGAGAGGGAGATTTTCCAACAGTAAAAGATGCTTTTCTCACCTTGCATGTTGATTTTAAATGTGGTCTTGACATATGAGCATCACAACTTGCAAGAACGAGAATTCAGAGAAGCGACCGACTGCCAGCCTGTAAAGAGTAAATAATGCTGAAAGGCTTTTTTATTTACTCTTTTTCTTCTGTAAAAAGAAGGTGATGCTAGGGAGAAAAACTCAATTTAACAAAGAGCTGAATTTTTATCTCCTCTGTTGCATTCCTTTAACAAAGAAGGCTGCATCCGCCAGCCTTAGAAATCTCTGAAATCCCAGAGAGCAAGAAGCTCCCATTTAATCTGAGGAAAGATAGCTTTGGCCCAGTGTTTGTTTTGCAAGGCATCTACTTCAGGAACATGAAAGCAAATTTATTTTAATTATATCATTTTATGTTCATTAAAAAGTCTTCTCCATAAGTAACCCTGCTACTGAATTGTTTTGTATCTCTTCCTAATTCACTCACACAATGTTTATTCAATTTAATTGACAGTAAGGGTGAATTTATAGGACTATAATTCACACTTCTGGTGAAAGGAAAAAACAACGTGGAACTATATTATTTGCTGCAAAAATGAAGTAGGGAGATTCATCAGAAGCAAACTGTATATTCAATTTTAATAGTTTCCCTCATCAGGGTCTCTTAATAGGGTTTCTTTTGCAATTACTTTAGGGCATTTGAAACTGCTTATTGTGAGAAGCTGCCAAACAACACTGAAATAAATCCAAATACTAGAGGAGTTTTTAAGAGCGTAACCTGTTCATTTCTTTCTTTTTTTGACACCACTTTATCTGGAATAAAAAATCCTGAATTTCCACATTTGCTGGAGAGCCTGTCTGGGCCACAAGTAAGGAAGGTGCCTCCATCCAAGCTGCTGGTAATTCTTGCTTAGCTTTTCTAGGCACGGGTCTGTGGGAAAAAATCTTCAGATAACTTGACATCAAAGGGCAAAACCCCGCCACCCTTCCTGTGTGAGGAGTGTGAAGGTGGCACGTCCCAGCGCCGAGGGGAGGCTGGTGTTCCAGTGATGCCATGATGATTTTTGTCTTTTCTTTTATACCCCTGTTATACCTTTTTGCAACTTCTGTGTTCTTGGTGCTTTTTGCCTACATTCTTGGACTTGTTTGTTAAGCTAAGAGACTGAACATTTTAGAGGCTTTGTAGTCAGGGTGCCAGTGTGCCCAGGCCCCAAGGTCCTCTCCAGAACACATTTTGTAAACTAAGATAGAACCATCCAGGGGAAGGTTCCTTGGGGAGGGGGGCTCATTCGAGCCTCTCATTGGGGAATTTTTGATAGATATGCTAATTAGTAAGACCTAGAATGTAAGACCAGATATAGAGGAGGGGATTGGGGTGGCCATGGCGGGGGTGCATGGAGGTGTATTCGACCTGGTCGTGGTGCACCTAAGGATCCTTACAATAAATACCAAGGTAATGCCCTTTTCCCCTTCTAACCGTGTTCGCCTCTTGATTTTAAGACCAGGAAAAGGCATCACAGCCCCCGATCGCAGATTCCTCTGGGAAGCCCCGCAAGGCTGAGATCTGAGTCTCAGGGTGGGTCTGGTCCTTCCAGGGGGTGAGCAACCAATGGCAGCCACGTCCTGGCAGCCTGTGGGCTCCTGAGCAGGAGGGGTTTCTGGGGGAAGTGAATTCCAGTGAGGAGTTAAGCGGGATCTGACCACACGACCTCCGTGCTCGTGGGGCAGCAGCCCGCGTTTAAGGGCTGGGCTTTTAGGGAATTGCTGTGCTGCCAGCTGGGTACAGTACCTTTGAAATGACAAGGTTTTTTTCTCTTTGTGCTATAATAAATAAAGGTAATATGATGCTAAGAATTAGTAAGTGGAGTTTATTTGTCCAGGCAATCATCCTTCAGTATAAAAATCAAAGGCACTGATGAACTATGGCCTCACTGTGTGAAGATTTTACAATATCATGATTACTATCAGATCTCAATAACCTCCAGTGATGTGTAAGTAGCATCAACAATTGCTATCACACAATTTCATTGGGCTTTCAGATAAGTATCTAGAAGTAGAACCAGGTTTTAGAGGTATAAAGAATGCAATTACCATTTTAATATCTCTGCAGAGGGAACAGGAAGATTAATTTTTGTAGGTCTATTTTTGTGATTTTTTTCACAGGTTGGGAGAGATGTATAAAGCTGGCAACAATACACTAGAAATAAATTAAGTGCTGCTGATAGCTAATTAAAGCAGCATAACTAGATAGCAGAATTACTGGAGAAATCAAAATCTCTCGTGCCTTGAAATCATGCTGTACTTGTGATTGGGTTTTCAAGAAGAAAGAGGAGAAATTTTGATATTGTTGGCTCTTGTTTCTTAATGAATTCTAAACCAGCATTTTCAAAGCAAGCCTAGGTCTCAGAAGTCCAGAGAAAAGAAATAACCAAAAAAATCTTTTTTCCCCTTTAGGCTATATTTGTTGTTATAACACTTGTGAGTGTATTTATTGTTACCTGTCAATTCCTGTATTGTAACATGTGGATATAGTGTGTTTCACAGCTTAATTTTGGGCTCATTCACTGCTTCCTGACAAAGCTTTTCGAGTTGCTCCAACAAATAATGCACTGAGTTTCTAAACTGTGGATCTGTGACTACTTTACTGAGATCCAGTTTAAGAAAAGAGGCATAAGCTGACAAATCTACCAGAGAGCTGGACTTCTTGTGGGGAGAAGCAGTAGTGTTTTGGCACATAAATCAGCAGGAGATTTGCTGTAAGCCGCTGGTGACCTTCTCTTTTCCTTCACAGCTCGATCTGAGCTGAGCAGCAGGAGCTGAGCTTCGTCTGGGGGGCGCAGGGGGGACGATGTACGGTGCCCAGCCTGCACAGTGGTGTGCAGCATCATGTCCAAATCAAGATGGACTTGATAACTCTGGTTGGGATGATGTCCCTGCAGCGAGCTGCCAGCGTTGGTGCTGGCAGGAGGAGCGCACACAAACCCCATCCAGGGCACGTTCCGCCTTTATTCCCTGTCCCTGAAGTGTTAGAGATATCGAGCTTGTGTTTTAGACTGGAGATAAGGTATGGGAAATCCATGGCTTTTGGATCTTGCTACAAATTAATCCGTTCACCAGGCAGAAGGTTTTGAAGTGGGTTCAGTCTCGAGGCGCCGCACGGATCTCTGCAAGCGAGAGCAGAGTCACAGCACGCCGCGCCTCCGACGGCTCCCTGCAACAGCAGCGGGCAGGTGGCAAATTTTAATGGCTCATTAATGAACCTGGACACACTTCTGTAAATGCAAGGAGCACTGGTGTCTCCTGCAGCATGTTTCTGAGGGGTTTAGAGCTGGAGGTGTGGAGCTGGTTACGAGTATTGGGCAGAATTTTCTGGTTCGGGTGATGTGGGGTGGGAGGGAAGAAGTATGCAAGATACCCATCCTTGGGAACTCCAGAATGCACAGCTGTGCTGGCCTATTCTGGGCTTGTCTGGGGGTTATATGAAGGCCATAAACCTCTTGCCACAGTAACCTTAAAACAATAGATTCACGCAGCTGAATGAAGTCTTTTATTACCTTTGTATGCAAAAAACCCTCTGTGATTTTAAACCAACCTTACTCAGCTGTCTTCAAGGAGTTAGATTTATGGTCACTCCATTGACCTCTGTTTTAAAGTATAATTTAATGAAATAAAATTAGTTTTTAGCTAGTGAAAGACAGTAGGGAACTTTTTCCCTCTGTTTTCCTTTTAGTGAAGAGGACAGCACCAGCTTCCAGTTTCCTAGTGATTATGACCCTTGACTCAAAATGGTATTTCTTGGCACCCTTTTCCTGCTGCTGCTTTTCCCCTAAGCATCAATATTAGATGCTCAAGAAGAAAACCATTTCAACAGCACAAAGTTTTCTAGAATTGGGAGAAGATGTGGGGCTTTTTCCTCCCAAGTATTGCTGATGACACTTCAGAAACCTGATTTATTTTAAACGTGCGTATCTGAGCTTTGCAGAAGTTTCTCCCGGAGCAGGTGCACCCAAGGGGTTAAGAGACACTGTGAGAGAGCCAGGGGGTCCAGAACTACAACACACATCACTTCTGGGCAGCACCCAGGTGCTCACCCACCCACACCTGCATCACCACGGGCATCGCCCCAGCTCCTCTGGTGTAAAACCTGTCGGTAGCCCAGGCCCTGCCTTGGCTGTGCGGGTGAGGAGCGTGTTTGCAGTCAAACCACCGCGATAGCTGCGTGGGATGTGTTCTCCGTGAGACGTCCTGACTCTGCAGAGACAGCTCTGCCGGTGGGTTCTCATCCTGCCTTGACATTTTGAGGTGTTTCAGCTCTGCAGTCTCACAGTGAATTCTCCTCTCTGCGGGCGCTGTTGACGAGCTGCGTTCTGCACAACCCTGCACCTCCACGAATCTTTTTGGGAGTTGGATTTTAGTGATCAGCGACGGCTCCCTGCAGGACTGACAGCCACTGGCTCCTTGCAGAGCCCACATTTACCTGTGCACGGGGGTTAGGAGCTGCCCCAACCCTGCACGGCAAGGAGGGGCTGGCCAGAACCGTAGACTTTGGTGTGACTTTGGGTGAGTCCCTTGCCAGCCCTCCCTGTCACCTGGAAAACAGAAATAATTCCGTCCTCCAGCCCTACAGATGGTTGCTGATAAATGTCTCATCCTTTTGGAGAGCACTTGAATTTCACTTAGTCTTATTAATACAATTAGCTAAAGTGCCCAGTCAAAAGCTGATGGCATCCCTTGCTCTAATGGAATTATGTGGCCTGGTGGTGCTGAGCACTCTGCAGCCCACTCCAGTCACTTGCACAGAATGAAAAAGAGCTGGTTTTAACTGCTTACATCACAGCCAGAGAGACAGGTACTGGGGATACTCAGAAAGTCTTTAATTTTTAAAAATTAGTGTAAGAAAAACTAGAAACTCAAGAGATGTCTGTGCTTTCTATTTAATTTCAACAGACCTTTGAATCCCAATACCCATCACTAGTTTTGGGGTTTTTAATCCTAACATGTATCAGCATTGTCACTGGGGATTTCCAGCTGGCACATTGGAGATACAAATGAAAAATTCTCTTGCCAACTGTGTCTTGCTTTTTAGCTTCATACGAGGTTGTGCTTTAAAGAGAACTTTGACTTATTACAATACCAGAACTTTTTTAAATTAAAAGCAAAAATAAAAAAAGAGGGAGAGGGAAAAAAAAAAGGCTTAGAAAACACTTTCAAAATGAAAAATTACTTTCCCTGTGACTGTTTCTGTGGGCCTCTTTCATGTCCGTGTTCTCTGGAGGTCTCAGCAGAGTGTGAGGCTGGCAAGGAGGATGGGAGGGCAGTTCATGGTTCTGCCCCACCTTGCACAGAGCTGTGCTGGAACCACGTGTGAGGGAGGCTGGCCAGGTCCATCTCTGGGCTAACCAGAAGGGAAAAATGCCACACACCTGAGATGAATCAGCAGGGAAGAGCAAATTTTGACAGTTATGCCAAAGTAATTTAAATTAGACAAAGCTTTGACGACTACAAAGCTGGACTGGATATCCCCGTGGGAGCAGATTTTCCTGTTATATGTTCATTTAATATTTTTTTTTACTCTGGGCGGAAATAAGGAAGAAATGGCTTTTTGACAGACTCATACTCTTGATTCTGAACTCCCAAGGAATGCAGAGAATTAGCCAGGCAAAATCCTGAAGAAGAAGTAGCACCAAACTGGGACTTTTATTCTTTGATTACTTCTTTATTACTTAGGTGTCTGTGTGGAAAAGGTTAATTTCTGAAAAGTCCTTACTCATGCTGCAATCTGTAACAAACACGACTTATAAAATGAGGGGCAAACCTTCAAATGATGCAAGGGACTTGCTGCATATTTGTGCATACATTTGTTGCAGGGAACGTGTGGAGGTTCTGCCTTGGGTGGGTGTAAGTGCAGCAATAATCTGGGAGGAAGGTCAGCACGGCGGAGGCAAAGTACATTTTTCATTTACACACCTGTGTGCTCGAGGCAGGCGTTAAAACTGGCGTCACTGGTTTCAGAGGGGAAAGCACAAAAGACATGGGAAGACGTCTGGCACGAGCAGTTTTCAGCCGTGCACTTGAAAATGATCCAAGGTGAAGCGCAGAGCTTTAGCGCCGAGGATTTTATACTTCAGCAGGAGTGCTCCAGCCCTGCTGATGAGCTGACACTTGTGGTCGGTTATTTCCCAGAGGAACTGGCAGTTTTGTAATTAGGCCCTGGGTCAGCAGTGCCTTTCTGCTCCTCCCTCACCCCACGCAGATCTGCAGGGGTGAGGTTTAGGGTGTGGGTGTGATGTCTGACTTGTGCTGACCACGAGCAACCGGAGCAGAGGAAGAGCTGGGGTCAGTGCGAGCCTGTTTGTTTGGCACTGAGGATTTTAGAATCATGCTTCCGCTTCAGCGAGTTCCTCACGGTCCTGAAGTGTTCACTGGATGAGTGGGAAGGTGTGTGTTTGCAAGGAGTCTTTTGTCACCCTGGGATAAAGCAGGACCCTGTTGCCTGGGGACACCACAGGAACGGCCTCGCTGATTCCGGCTGTGCCGAGTGCTCGGGGGAGCAGCCAGAGCTGCTGGCCAAGAAATGTTCTCATCATTCAACGTTTTCATTATTTCAGATATTTTCCTGAAAGCAAATGACTTGTATGGAGTGAGAGCTTCTGTGTCACAAAACAGAGCTGTGCTGTGAGGTCTAAAGTGCAGATTTGTTGGGTCTGTGTTGCTCCTCTCCAACACAGAGAGTAAGTAGTGGCCTCATAACCCGGAGGTGACATTAGCAAGGTGACTCTTCCCTCTGCTCATCCTTAAAAATGCTGTTTCCTGCCACAGTCCCATTCTCAGCATCTTCTTCAATGAGAATATGAAGTTTCCTCACAGATATTTCTTGCTCTGCTTCAATAAGACTTTCCCCTCAGTGGGGTGTAGGAGACCTGGGCTTTGCAATCTGCACTTGCAGAGACTGGACTTCATTATCACCATCAGAGATCAGGTCTTATACACGGCATCAGAAAGTGCCACCTTGGTAGAGCTCATGATAAGCAGGAAAAAGAAAAAAAAAAGGGAAACAGTGAGTTATTCCCATTGTTTTCATACCATAGTAAGTTTTCAGAAACAGTCAAAATATGTGGTTTGTTTTGTTTTTTTTTCTCAAATGGCTTGTCAAGTTATGGCAAATTTTGAGTGTGCAGAGATAAATTATTGGGACATTTTGCCTGCTTTTGCATGCATAGATATACACATATATGTTTATAGAGGTGTGTACAAGTGTTCATGTGCACATGCAAGCAGATAAATAAGGCATGAGCATGTGTTTGTGTGGATATATACACACACATAGGTATGTTCATGCGTACACCCAAAAATAATTTTCTATAGCCTTTCTGTTGTTTAACAATACTGAAATGCTGGCATTCAACAATCCAAATCCTCAAACGTGTTGGAGAAACGTAGATTTTAATGGTGTTAAATGAACCATTTAGCACAGAGGGCCTCTCACCTTCAGTGGCACACTCTCAAAATGAAATCCAGTGTTCAGATACAATAATAAAAAGAAGAAAAACAATATTACCTGTTTAAAGAGAATATAAAAATCCAATTAAGTTCTGAATTTTAATTTGCTTGCAAGCATGGGTTTGTTGCTCTGTGAAAAGAATGAAAATGTAAATGACATTTCTGTGTGTTATCTACATAATCCAGAGGCCAAAATATCCTGTCATGCTTATTTTGTCTAGTGATGATAAAACTAAACAGTTTTAACTGAATTTCCTGTAAATGGGCAACTAATCAAAAATGAACATCTTTATATTGTGATCTTTCATTAATTTACGTATAAATGCTGCTCCGAAGAGATTAGCTCCTGCAAAAGAGATTGAGTTGTGCCTGGCATGTGACAGCAGTGACGGGCTGTGGCACTCGGAGTGCTGGGGTGGGGGAAGCTGGAGCCACCACTCCCTTCTGAGATGTGAGCTCAGCCGAAGCCTCCGGGGCAGCTCTGGGTCCTGGGGCAGCTCTGGGTCCTGGGGCCCACGTGGCACCAGCCACAGCCCCATGGGAGCTCGTGCCCAAGTGCCACCACCCTCTCCTGACCCCTCTTGGCCCTGGGGGCTGTGCCATCACTCCTGGCTGTTTGCTAAGTCATGTCCAACAGGGACTGGTGGCACATGCTGAGGGTGGCAGGGTGGAAAGGTGGTGGCCTGGGCGTGCAGGAGAGACTCAGTGTGGCAGGACACTGCAGGAGTGAATCTGTTCCAGCCGTGCCAGGGGCAATAATAGTGCAGTAAACTCTGCTTCCCGTTGCAACTCAGTATTCCTGCCTTTCCTTCTTCCTTTAGATTTGCTTTATTTGGACTAAACAACGTAGGAAAAAGCATCTGCGCCTGGACTGTAGGTATCGAAGCCAGCAATTAAATTTGTGCCTACATAAAGCTGTCACCCACCAGCCTCGCCTAGCAAAGAGAATGTCCTGGTGGGGGAAATAACAAAATACACCTTAATGCCACCGTGCCTCTGCAGGCTGGGGTCGTCCAGCCATGCCACACCCTGCACCCGTGCTCTTGCTCTGCAAGGAGCATTGCCTCCTCCGGAATGAATCAGCACAGCTTCAGACACTGAGAACGCAAAAAAGCGAGATAGTTTGTGTTCTTTATATTGATATTTAACACATTGTTAGGGAAAGGTATTTGACAAATTGCTGGCTGAGTAACACAGAACAAACCAGTGCAAGTGCTGCAGAGGAATAGGTGCTACATCTGGGCTGGTGTAAATTAAGTTACTCTCAGACAGTACCTCTGTGTAATTTACAAAGCTAATTTAGAACTGGGAAAAGGTGCAATGTCCAAACCCACGTTATTTCAACAGACTTTTGTGCCTAATGGTGGGATTAAAGATTCAAACAGAGGAGTCTGTTGGGTGTTGATCAAGACTGAAAACTCTTGGTGTCTGAGTTTTTAATGATGAGTGCCCCGTCTGAAGGGTATCCAGCCCTCCAGTGCTGGGAAATCGGCTGCTTCTGAAACAGGCAGAGAGGCTCTTTATAGGATCTCCAGGTTTGGATATCAGATCCAGCATAAATTATTAAATTGCTCTTGTGAGTTAAATTGTACAGAAAACAGGGCTGTAAACCTACCAGATCTAACAGGTGATAGGAAGCAGCTTTGACTGTTTTTTCTCTTTTTTACAAGCTGTATGTGCTGCTCCTGGCCTTTAATCTCGCTACAGATTCTGACACCTTTGAACTGTTCATTATATTGCAGCTCTACAGCAGAGATGGGAACAGCATCACCTGAACCCAGACCCTTTTGTGCTTCACAAAGTTATGCACCCATTCTGCATTTCTCCCAAGTTCAGAAAGGTGGCAACTTTTATGGCTCTTCAAGTCCTGTGAAGTTATTAAAGGACAGCCAGGTAAGTTTTGGATGGAAGTAAAAACTAATCCTGCCTTTTATTTTCTGTATAGAGAATTTCATTTGTATTATTTATATTGTCTCTACTGTGGTCCTGGAGCACATCTGTTGTTCAAAGCCGTGTTTGTGAAAATGAAAAGAAGAATTATAAGTGTATGCAGAGACAGAAAACACGTTAAGCATGACAAAGCTAACACTGCATGGTTTTAACCTTGTTTCATTTAAAGCCTCAAAACCATCTCAGGGCCTCATTCAGTTTCTTACAGGCAAATTGTTATGCAAGAAACATCACCTTCAGCATCTTGTGTGAAACCACCAGGTGTTGTTCAGCCCTTCCATGTTAACCTCCGTCATCCCTCTTCAAAGGCAGCATGTGAAAATTATCCACACGTGTTTGCAAACATCCTATAAACGTGTTTTCATATTCATAAAAATAAAATTACCAAAATCTGAAAAGCTGCGATGATGCAGGCAGAATTTTCCCCAGCACTTGGGTGTTTTTGTTCCTGCACACGCTCCCCAGGAGCGATGCATGGCAGCAAACCCCAGCAGGTGCAGTCAGCAAAGCTGCTTTGCAAGCACTTCGCTTGCTGTTCGTGCTCCTGGAATTTAGGAATTTGAGCGTGCCCTTATTTTAAAAGGCAAACACTAAATCTAATCAGCAAAAGATTAAGCAGTGCCATTTTATTCTGATACACCTAAAAAAAAAAAAAATAATAACATTCATCTCATATGAGTTATTTGTGTTTGAATATTGAGTCCCAAAGGGGAGTGGTAGCTATTTGTTGTGATTCTGTGGAGATGGAGCACGCGGTTCTGAGCAGGACAGGGGTAGAACAGGACTGACTGCTGAGCTCCATTCCATTCAAACCCACTCAGTCGGCCAAAAAGCCGTGCAGTGGGGCTTGTCCATTTACCCTGCTGCGTTTAAGTCCTAGCCCAAAGCCTGCACAGGAACCAGCAGGGCTGGGAGGATTTCAGGAGAGCCGATCTCCTGCGCTGCCCCACACCACAGACCGCAGGTCCCTCGGCGCTGCTGGGGACACGGTTTGTCCAGGTGCCATCCCACCCTGCTTGCTGGCCCTGCAGGCCTCGTGGTGCTTTCCCAGGAGCTCTAAAGTTCGCTGGGATGGTGCTCAGTCTGCAGGGCCCCTGGAGCTGTTCCGAGTGCCGGGGGTCGGGACAGGAGCGCGGAGGACTCCGTGCTGCGTGGGCTCAGGAGATGACAGTGGCTCTGCCTGGGCTGGGCTGGAACTCCTCCAGGAGGTTTGGAGCGTGCCACAGTTGCACGGCGCAGCTTTTGGCACGACTTGAGGTCCCGCAGGGCAAACAGGCCCATGATGTGTCTGCTGGAACAAAACCCAGGAGTCTGAGCCCAGCAAACAGCGCTGGAAACTGGGGCTCCGTGGGGAGCTGTGTGGGAGAGGGGTTTTAAAAGCCACGGGGGAGCTCTGTGGTCAGAACCAGCTCACAGCACCACGCTGGATCTGTTCATTTGCTGGTCCTGGCTGGTCCGTTCCTTGGTGGCTCCTGGACCCACGTCCCTGCCCACAGGGACAGGGGTTTCTCTTGCCTCTGTATGTACTTGCAGAGACCTGGGGGTGAGACAGACCTGCTGCCACCTCAACCCTCCTGTTAGAACAGGAGTGAGCTGTCTGGGATGTCTCTGTAATAATCTCTGTTTTCTCCTGACCTCAGACCCTCAACCCCTGCAGATGAAGTGTGAGGTCACTGCTGAGGGAGGAGATGTCAGTGTCCTGCATTTTGATGTCATGCTGGGCAATAAATGCAGGGCACTTGATAAACTGTGAGTATTCTCAGCCAGTAAAGCCTGATTTCAATCACGGATTTTCCTGATATTACCCAATAAACTCTAAAGCAAATAGTCATTAAAATCTGTGTTTGATCTTACAGAACCTCTCAAGTGCCTGAGACAGTTTCAGGCCCAGTGGCTGAAGTTAAGCTAAATTAAGCACTGTTGAAATGCAGAGTAGGCAGGGAGCAGCTTCCCTTTTGCAGTCCTGGCAGTGCAACTGCCTGTGCGAGGGGAAATCCTTTTCAGTGGCAGAGAAACCGTTGGCTTTGAAATCTCCATCATCTGTGTTATCTCCTTTTAATCTATCCCTCCATTCCTTTAGCACTGGAGTTTCAGTGCCACAGTACATCCTCCCAGCCAGTTCAGGTGTCAAATTTTCAATACCAGTTTCTGAGTTCTGGTATTTTTTTAGCTGCTTTTTTTTTATTATTATTTTTAATGAAGCTGGGGTTAGATTCATGTGTACTGCAATGCATTCGTATATAGATCACAAATGACCTGTCTCTAATCATGGTACTGCTTTTGATATGAAAACATAGAGGCAGCTGTAATTTGCACCATTTCAGGACGAAGTGCTGTGAGCATCTGTTTATGTGAAGACAGAGGGTGATTACAGAAAAAGTCTTTTCCACGCAAGTACATACTCTTTTATGCCACTTCAATCTATTTTCAGCTTAACTATATCATTTTACTGTATAAGCAGAACTTCTGGAATTTATTTTAAGAGTCTTGTCACTACCTGATCCTAATGTACCTAAAAACGTGTTTGCAACTTTCAGCTTAACGTTGTGTGAGTTCAATCCTGGCATTAGGCTCACCTGTCTTGGAGCTCAGCATCTCCCCAGGTGAGTGAAAGCTGACACAGTTTTATCTTTTGTGAAGAGCCCTTATTTTCCCTTCCCAAACGGAGAGTGAGAGGCAGGCTGCCCACAGAAGCTGTGATCAGAAATGGATGTGTCAGCTGTTGTCGCCAAACCCGCACGGCTGCAATCACAGCCGCTCCTGTGTGCCAGAAGAAATCGGAATGTTTGCAGCTTTTCGGGGCAGCAGGAAGGAAACAATCGCAAGTGAAAGACAAACATGCAGTCACATGTAAGAAAACACACGGGAAAAGCCCAGGGGTGTGCAAGGTCTAACAGCAGCAAGCTACTCAGAAACACGGCTCTGTTCAGTGAAACTGATGCTGCAAGGACGATGGAAGGGTCTAAATGGAGGCAGGCATTTTCTAAGGGGTAACACCAGGTTACCCTTGGTGATCTCTAGGTTTGTGTCTCCCTGCCACCACCCTTTGTGCCAGTTCACTTATCCCCTTCTCTCTGTTTATTCCTGAAATTGTGCAACCTCCTGTGCACCCTCATGTGGTCTGACCAAGTCCCACCCCCTCATGTGCATGGTAAGTTCCTGCATTTCTTCTGACAATAAGCATAGTCTGAATTGTTTAGTTTTATTCCTGCTGGGATGGGTTTTTTTGCCTATATGCTTCTTGGGAAATCAATGCTCAAAGGAGCAACCTGTCTATCTCTGGCTTACACACAGTTCCAGCTGAACAGCACTAGGCTTCCAGCAGAAGGATTGAAAGAACAAAGAAAAAGGTTCATTTAATTTACCTTGAGGGATAGTTCATTTTTCAAATAGAGACAATTTGAAAACCACAAAGCACTATGCCGATATCCTTAGTCACTCTCAAAAACAAAATTAAGTCTTTCTTGGTAGGAAAATAAATGTCAGTGCTATGTACATTTGCATCCAGCAGCAATTCTGAAACTAATTTTGTACTAATTGATATGCTGCTATATTGCTTTATTATGAGCATTGAAGCTTTAAACATTCCTGCCCAGGCCAGACTTGGCCTGACACCAAAGTGGTCATTTGCCATGTGCCCTGCAGGCTGTACCCAGCAGGCTGACCAACACTACACAACAGTAATCAGAGCTGGCACGGAGCTTAAACACTGATGTTCACTGGTGGCTGAATATTATTCAGAATATATTCAGAATATTATGGGCCAAAAAATCCTAACTTACGCAGGGTTGCTTAGTGAAACCAAGAACTCACCTGGACAATATGAAACCATCCATCAGATTAGAAAAGAAGCTGCCCTTCAAGCGAGAGGCCATTAAGTAGCTGATAAATGGATGTTTCTATGAGTGGGATTTCAGGATGCTAAATTCAAACCAATACCTTCTTTTCTGAGCAATGCTGGTAAGTATCTTTACTATGTATGAAAGTGACTGTGAGAATAACCTTCTGAGAAAGGTGCATGGTGATTTATCTGTCTGTTAGAAGGCTGTGTCTAGGTAGGCTGCATTCAGGCACGTGTGATAACTCACTTTTAAATGCAGAACCCCAGCCAGCTGGGCTGCAGTGGGTTATTCTCACTGTTTCCCCCAGGACACACCCACTGACCGCTGCTGGTGCTGCAGGGGTGCACAGCAGGCTCTGCTCTGTGCCCGACTGTGCAGTTCAGTCTGTGCCTGCAGTACTGCTCTGCCCGCTCGGGGCTCCTGCGGGCCAGCTCACCTGCTTCCTCCTGCTCCTTCTGCTGGGAATTTCTGCCAGGGGCTCATTTCTGCCACAGGCTCTCGTTATGTTTTCTACAGCCCATCAGCTGGACACCCCAGACTCCGCACCAGTGAAGCCTCCTGCTGATGAACTCATCCTTTTATGTTAACGAGGTGGCTTCAGAGTGACACTCCTGCTGCAGCTACAGTGACAGCCTTGGCACTTTTGGGGCCGGGGTGGAAACAGCCCTGGGCCACTCGCTGCAGCCTTCGCTTGAGAAAGCCCAAAGTGAAGGAGGAGAGAGGATTTTTCCTCGCAGGACACAGAAGGACTCGTGTGCTTTGGGCTCTGTGAAGGGGCTTTGCCAGATGCCACTCAAAGCACTTCCACTTGGCTCCTGCTCTGAACGGATGCCAGGAGGAGGCTGTTTCTCCCCGTGGACTGCAGGTGAGGCTTTGGGAACCCTCCTGGTCATATCTAACTTCAGCAATGGGGGCTTTGTAGCTAAAAAATTACATCCACGAAGCCCTGCCTGCAACCTGGACTGGCATAAGGACGGCCTATGGGATTTCGTCACATTTGCAAAGCGCTCCTCACCAATTCACACAGATTCCCTTCCACTTAGCAGATCCTCTTCAGCTTTCTGCAGCAAGCAGGTGTTCCTCCATATTTCCAGTCTGTGAAGTTCAAGAAATCCTAAAATAATTTGTCATTTTATAAATAAGTTATACAAGCTGTCACCACAAATCTGTCACCACGCAGACAGATGCAAACATGCGCAGTTTGCACTGATACTGAGATCAGAACAAAGGCCACCTAAAAGCAATTACACTTCCAGGTATTAGGCAAACACAATTATTTAAATTGCTAGTCAAAAACAGTTGATAAAATAGATAATTAAAAAAGATTGACCTAAAGCTGATTTTAAATTATTCTGTAACGTGCACATAACTTGTATAATTGCTCTCATGACCCAGCCTCCATTAAAAAGAAATTTCACCTAGGAAAAAAATTAGATATGCAGCACACGGTGATTAAAATAAATACTTATTCTCTTGAATGTTGGAAATTATGTGAGGAACTGTATAAAAAAGTAGGAACAAATTAGCCCTGCATTGAAGACTCTAGTGTGGTCTGTCATTTTAATAAATCACACTCAAGTGTCACTGAAATAGAACATATGACAATGCGTTAGCCCACAGAAATAGTAGATGACCTAACATATGCAGATATATAAAAACTGAGCTGGAAAAAGACTGAATAAGATCATGGCATCTTTTAGTTTGGAAAAGACTCTTAAGATTATGGAGTCCAGCCACTAAGCCAGCACTGCCAAGTAGATGCTGGGATAATGGGGGACTTAGATTTTCTTGTTCAGAGTAAAGGGGCTCCTAAATGGCAGTGGGGATCCTCTCCTGCCAGAGCACAGAGCTCGGGGGAGCAGCAGCTGCTGTGGAGGGACTGCATTTGCACTGCACTAGACAGAAAAGAGGCAAAGAGGAGCAAGAACTGTGGCGCAGGCAGGTTAAAGGCCAGATTTCCAAACGTGTTTAGTGCGTCTTGATGGGGGAGATGGAAAACTTGGAGGAGTCTCAGATGCCCTTTGAGACCTGCTGGGGTCCCACGAAGATGACACGAGATGAAAAGCAAGGGTGCAGGCCTGAGGCCAAACCCGTGGCCGTCGTGCTGGGAGGGTGGTGGACGCGTGGCCACCTGACTGAGCTGGACCCAGTTGGGATCAGCAGTAACTGCTGGAGAAGAAAAGCAGCTCTTTGGCTCATTTTGCACTCAGCACCCCTCTCTGCCTCCTGTGCCATGGGAATGGCTCACAAACACGGTTGGTTTGGGCAGTGCTCTCATAAAAGAAGAAAATCTTGCACTGCCTCTGCCGTAAGGCGATGCTTCTGAGTTAGCTTTTAATGTCTGGGTGCCCAGCTGGAGCCAAACAACTGCCGAGGCAGTGAAACCACAGCACTTTACACCCAGTTCTGATGGTTTTGATCTTCATTTACGTTGATGCCTTTGGCACCTATGGCCGAATATAAGCACCGACAACAATACCATCAAATGAAAAATAAGTGAATTTTGACCTATGTCTACAATTTGCAGAAACCGTTTGAAGACATGACCAGCGCCAAAGAACATTTCTTGAGGAAAATCCTGTAAGACTCTGGTTTTAATAGCATGTAGCTCTGCCAGTCTCATTGCAGAAACATGAGAGCTTTCAATTTAAAATGCTCTCCTGCACACGAAGTACTTCTCCAAACCTGTCACTTCTCAGGAGGCTCTTTCTCAGGCAGTCTGCATTTTAAATTGAGCAGTTATGACAGTTTTCACTGCAAAAGGGGACAAATTAGTGAAAGCAGAATATATAGAAACTCGGTTATGGTAACAGCTAAACAAGAGTAACCAGCTCCTGGGAAATAACTGGCTTGGATTTTTGCTGTGACCACCCATAGGAAGAAAAGAAAGTCGTGTAGGACTAAACAAGCTCACCAGCTTTGTGCCCAAAGTAATGGCACAAGCTGAGATCATTAATCCTGAATTTATTGACAAGTTTGAAAGCCCTGGGTAGACATTTGTTAGGAATTCACCTGACAGTTCAGCCTGCTCCTTTGTCTGTGGTGTTTTGAAGCCCTCTGCAGTTTTAGATATGTTTGTTTTCCCGGGATGTCTTTGAGGCAGGGGGAAGTGGATCCCATTTTTGGGGACAGGATGTTGAAGCTCCCAGGCAGGTACGCTGAAAAATGACTTGAAGCCAAATTTTCACCAACTGACCTCCATGCCCCTTCTTCCCCCTTTGCAGACAGCTGCACTTGCAGGGTGGACACAGCTAATTTCATATTGCAGGTTTTTTGTATGGATTCAAGGCTCAGTCTGTGACTTACTGAGCACCACTAGAACGGAATGGTTAGGAAGGAGCTTTTTTACTAATCTGCTTTTAGAGTCCAATTTTCACATCTGAGTCTTGTGATAGAAGATCAAAGTCCCTCATTAGGGGACTGAATCCAATATTTAATACACTTAATGCCACTTTATATACCCAAAAGATAGTCTGGTTTCCGCATAACACAACATCCCAGCTCCTTGTGACACTTAATGAAGGGACAGAAGGAGTGTTTTTAAGCCCTCATTTTCCATGCTGTTACATGGTGGTGGAGCAGGCCTGACTTCAGTAGTTAGGCTGTCATACAAGCAGCCTGTCAAAAGCAGGATCAGTCTCCTCTGCTTTCCATGAGGGGATACAGAAGTATCCTTATTAATGCATCTGTCTTTCAAAAACTGTGCTGTGATATCCTGCAGTAGCATCTTTGAAACATCCCGGACTTGGGGAATGCCAAAACTTAGGATTCGAGTGCACGCTGTTGCCCTGTAAGTTGTATTGGAACTGATTAACCTATCAATCCCTATTATTCAGCTCCTGGAAACAAGACACATGCTTCTCCCGGGGATTTACCTGGAGTGAGATCAAAAGGAAACTGCTTTCTCCCTTCCCGGCATAAAGGTTCAAAATTTGTTTTGACTGGTGGTGTTGAAAATAAATAAATATATCGAGTGACCTGAATAGCTGGAGTGATTCCCTGGTGATGGAGGCGGGAAGCGTTTGAAACATGAAAAGTTGCACCCGTGTTCAAATGAGAGAGGTCCTGGTTAATTATTTAGAGCAGCCGAAAGCTCATCAAAAATTTAACCAAGATATATTTCTCTGTGATTGTGCAGGCACCACAATGTGCAGAAATGGAGGCTTTAACTCTGTTAAATGAAACCCTTGAGTTTTCACCTCCCAGCTTTCCATTGCTGGCTCAGGGCGGGGAGGGGGGAAATGCATCCTTTTCTCCCATCTCCCCTCTTCCCCAAGCTCCTACAGAAAATTGCCTTTGGCAGCAGTGATGCACATTAGTAAGGTGGATTAAAATAGCATACCCTGGCAAATAAATAGCTTAAAGCATTGGAACTGCTGCTGGAGGGGGCTGCCTTGGCCCGCAGCAGAATGTAGCTGCAGCTTTCCAAGGCTAGGGCCTTTCCCCCTTGGTAGCCAATGGCAAATACAAGCCAGGCTGCAGCAGAGCCCCATTCCTCTCCCACCTGTGGTGTGGCTGCTGGTTCTGAACTCGGCAGAGCCTGAGGAAGGGGGGGAAAGCACGGACTGCCTCCCAGTGCCCTGCAGAGCAGGTAGTGTCCATATTCCCTCCCCCTGTAGCACTGGCAGGAATAGAAATGTTCTTGGTGCAGGTGAGGAGGGGGTTTTACAGGCTCAGAATAAGCCCCAAGGGTGATAGCTCCTTGGTTTTCCACCCATCATAGTGGGAGAGGTGCTGCACTGAATGGCACCTCTGTGTTTGTTTTCTCTCTCTCCCATCGACTCTCGATTCCCACACGTGAGAAGTCAAAGCTTTGCAGCTCTCAGGCTGTTTGAAATTCCCTCCTGCTGAAGCTTCCCTGTCCCGGGGATGTCCCAGTGCAGCTGCAGGAGCAGCCCTGCAGACAGGTCCCTGCCAGCCCAGGGAGCAGCAGGTACCCACAGACCTCGAGCCTGTGCTCCCTTAAATAGCCGGTGCTGCAAACCAGGAGCTGTTTTTAAGCAATTTAGTTCAGATCTTGCCAGTTTCGTGCACACTGCCTCAGAGCTAGGTCTGGGCCATTGCCCTTTTCTTTGAAGTCCATTGCAATTGTGATTTTCTTTGATCAGTGCTGTGGAAATGATGGAAATGTTTTTCTCACAGGTTTCTATGCACACAGGCATGAGAGGGCTGAGAACTTCAGTGAAGGTGGAATATCTGACCTTATCTTGACTTGGTTAAGATTAAAGTAACATTAAATAGGCCAAAATTGTGTACTAAGTGCCTTGAGAGACTGATGAGGAGGGAGCAACAGTATTCTGTTTCTATCAATATACTCAATACTTTAAAGAGCTTTGCCACTAAGCTGAGAGAGTTTCGGGGATTTAAAAATGCCAGACAGTACCTTAGGATTTCTAGGGCACCTTGTTACCCTGAGCTCCCAGTGATGGCTCTTGATACCTAATATCCCCAAAAGGACAAAAGGTCCCTGAAAAAGAAAGAAAGAAAGAAAAACTAAAAAAAAAAAAAAACCAAAAAAACCAAAAACCAAAAAAACCCAACAACAACAAAAAAGAATCTATTATTCTACTTTTCACTCTATCTCTGATCAGAAAGGTCACAAAAAACCAGCAGGTGGGGTTTCCTGGAGAAGTCCTGGTCTTGCTCTATTCTCCCAGTTTTCTGAAGCTTCCCAGAAGTGTTCTGTGCACTGAGCCATGGGAGAGAAAGAAACAACTCTGCCCCACCTGCCTGTTCTGATTTGGTTGATTTCTTAGTCCACACAGCTTTGTTATAAAAACTTATTTAGGTGAAAGATCTCTGAGTCCTTGTGTATAGCTCCTGCAAAAGCCATTCAAAGATGAGAGGAGAGCGACCAGGGGAACAGTGCTGGGAATAATGTGGAAAGTGCTGGAGAAGAAAATAATGGCATTTCTTGTTACAATTCTATCAGTCTGTGGTGGGCCAGCTCATAAACCCCACTCATGATCATCTTCTCTGGAAAAGATGAGAAAGGAAGGAAAAAAGGATGGAGAGCAAGAAAAGAAGGTGGGTCTGGAAGGAAGAAATAGTCCATACAAGGATGAACATCAGACCCTCTGGACTTTCAAATCGTGAAAGATATTGAGAACATTAACGAGGAAAAATTGTTCATCCTTTCTCACAATACATGAAATACTTTCTACAGGGAAAAGATTTTTGGTGAACAGCTAAAATAAACCCCCCAAATCAAGCTGGATATTTGGATGCCTTGCAAGCGGCAAGTAGGGAAAGGATCTGCGCAAGAGTTGAATTTTCATTTGAAGTATTACTGTATATTTTGACTCCTTTGTCTCAGTTCATGATATAATGGAGCATAACTGATATAACTCGGCTTGATGTGTCTCCTTGTTGCACACACTGGAACAATATCTGCAGCAACATCCGAAATTACACATTTTTACAGGCGTCTATTTTAGGGATCAGTAGCTTCAAACAAGCAGAGCACTTAGGCATACTTTAAAGGCTTATTTCCTGCAATCATTCGTGGGTCATGGCTTAATCCTCATCAGAAAGCACACTTTGGGATCCTGATTACAGGAGGGGGCAGTGAAGGAAGGACATAGAACAGCAGAATTAGCAGAGTTTTCAAAAAGAGCTGAGAGATCTCGTACCCAACCAGTAAATCTTTGATGCTAATTTAGAAAAGAGCTGATTTTTTAGAATTCTGAAGGAGGGAACCCAAGAGGCAAAACAAAGTTGATGATTCAAAGTATCTGTTAGGAGAATTAATGTCAGTGCTCAGCACTGTGTGACCATATGTGACACAAAGGACAGGCTTTGGAAGAATCAGCTGTCCTGGCAGGGAACAGACAGTCTAGAGGGAGAAGCTGCTAAATCCAGCATTTCTTACTAAATTACTGAATTCCTCTAGTGCTTTTTAATATGGTTTTTAAGAAAAAAGGCAGGTCTGTGAATTATTTTTGAGTAAAAAATTACAGGGTGGCTTTGCTTGACCTTGTACTTCTGTGAAATGAGATGGGGTGTGAAAGGATCCTGGTGTTACACCTGAGAGAGGTGGGAATCCAACAGCTTTCTGCAGCAGATAAGAACTTGGTTCTGTGCCACTTTAAATCAGTTAAACAAGTAATTACCTGTGAATAAACGACTCAGGGAGACAAATGCTAAATATAATAATTTATATACATATGTTTTTTGCACTTTTTAACAGAAGGTTCATTACAGTAGACAGCTCTATTCAGGAACTCCCAGTCACACACATTTCCTGCATATATTCTGTGCAGTCACCACTTAACAGAACACTCATTTAGTGGGTATTTTTAAAAATTACAATCATTCCTTCGAGGTCTGTGAATAGATAGCAGAAATCTGTTTATTCCTTTCAAGTACACCTAGCTGAAGTGTCAAACATCCAAATTTCTTACATAATTTAGTTCATGAAAAATGGGTCTCTTTGACAGTTGAACACAGAGGCTTTTGTATTTTAAAATATGAGGAAGAGAATTCCCTTTTCATTCAGGAGTCACTGAGATGCCACTATTTCTGGAGTATGGGAGTAAGATGCTCTGTTATTGCAAATTATTATTATTATTATTATTATTATTATTATTAAGAAGTCTTCCAAAATGCCCTGAGAAGTGCTCATGCTCATTATTGGAAGGGCTTCCCCACCTCCTCGTACCTTTCTGTTTTGAGATTTTTTCAGTGGACGTGGCTTGCAGAAGCCTCCAGGCTGCCCTTGTTCGTGCTGGCAGAGTGACCTGGAACTGGTCGGGCAAACAACAGAGGGGGCACAAATCTCGCCCTCACTCCTACCCTTTGTACTCCACTTATTGTCCATTATCTCCCCAGAGACTACTCCAGAAACTGAGCTGTGGTTTTCCTCCCCCTTCACATTTTTACCTGGTGCCTGCTAATGTCCCGAGTGGTACCCAGGGGTTCCAGCTGCGCTGAGCAGAGCCCTGGCTCACACTTAAGAAGGGTAGCAAGCAGAGGCAGCACTTTAAGGTCTATTTAATAAGCCCAGTAATTCAAAATTTGATTTGAGCTTGAGTTGCTCATGTAACGAGACAGGATTCTGCTTCCAGAGGGGTTCTGGCCTTGCAACGGCAGCGGGAGAAGGAGAAATTTTCCCAGTGTTCTAAAAATAAGGGAGAACTTTGGGAGGTATTTCAGCTGTTCTGCAGGAGCGTGGTGAGTGACCAACCTTATGGCCATAAGGTGGGGAGAGAAAGGACCTGGCTGTGATGCTGTGGGAGCCATTGGCTTCGTGTGCATCTCTGCACATGCTGAGCCCTGAGCTGCTCTGGCTGCTCCTGCAGTCTACCCAGACTGCCCCTGATTGATTCCTGGTGCCAGGTTTTGTGTCCCACAACGCCACGACTACGGCAGGGGTATTTCTGCTGCAAATCCTGTAGGAAATGCTGGAGATGGTTTGTCTCAGAGCACCACTGCTGGATTTGCCTGCACCAGGCAGCGTGCAAGGCTGTGCCTGGGTGCTGTTAGGGTGCTGTGTTCTCTGAACTCCCAGAGTGTTGATTGAGTCTTGTCTCACTGAGCAGCTGGCAATTGTCAAGGGTGTTTAAAAGCCTTTCACAAGTGGACGAAAAAACCAAAAAGGACAAGGATGCACATTTTATCGCGCTGGTTTGTAAATTCAGGATTCAAATATTTTGATTTTTGAGATCGAGTTTAATCTCACTCCTGTGAAAAGCCTATTTCTCCCTACCTGTCACACTCAGGAGCACTTCTGCAGGTGAAAACCAACTTTCCATCCTGCAGCCTCCCACAGACATATGCAGGCACATTATGTCCTGTATTTAACTGCCGTTCCAAACTGTCTTATCTTGGCAAGAACTTGGCTTTGGTTTATCTCTGCTCAGGATAAATGCATACCTAATCTTATTACTGGATGCACTCAGAGCAGACAATCTCATTAATAGCCACCCTTAAGGGATTTTTATCCATGGATCAATTTCATAATTGGAACACAGCTACATAAAATATAAATACACCCCTCCAATGGCACAGCCGTTCTCAGGATGTTCACTCTTGCACATATCATGAGAAAAAAAAAATTAAAAAGGATCCAGGAAGAAAGAATGTATTTTTAAAATGGAGATTCTTCTTGGAAGCTTGTTAGGTTTTCAGATCACACCACAGGCTTACAAGCTTGATTTGGCAGGTTCATGATTGTTAGTGGATATGTGAGTCCTATCATTTTTAGCCTGGATAGTCTCTAAGAATGGTTTTCCTTATTCTTAGTGGCATTGCACAGCATTCTGTATGCTGTTTGCTGTAGCATATAGAATTCTATAATTGGAAAAACCTATCGTGTTAGCTACATACCATTTTCAAAAGCAGCAGGAGCTATACAGCTTTTAAGAATTAAATTATGTTCATTTATTCAGTGACTGCAAAATACCCTCCTAAGAGTGTAATAGCTTAAAGGCTTCCTAATCAACTTTACTTCATCATTAAATAATTATGCTTTGTGTATCTGAACTACACTTTTGTCACATCTCATATACAGGCTAGTTAGTGAATGTGAGTCATTACCAGGGCTGAGTGAACCATTCATAATTAAACCTGAACCAAGCAAAACTGCCTGGTTTTGAGTCGTGTGAAGCTTTTCAGCATGTCTGGGCTGATTTTCCAACGAACTTCGATTGAATTATATCCAAGCCCCAGCAAGATAAAACATATTTACTGCACAGACCCAAACCACAGCAAGAATCATTGTTTGGAGGATTTTGCCCTCACCCTGTCCTTCTTTTAGGATCCAAAGGGATTAATTTTCTTTCTCCCTCCCACTCTGTAGGCACACAGTGAGGACGGGCACCACTGAGGCTCTTGGAGTGCAAACACAAGAAATCAGAGGGCGAGGGTGACAAAGCTTTACCAGTTTGTAGCTGCAAGTCATGCAACTGTACACAAGGTTTCCCACAACGACACCGCTGGGCATTGCGAGCCAGCTGGTCAAAGGGGGAGAGAAATTACTGCTATAATTCAAAAAGTGAGTGGTGGTACCAGTGATAAAGGTGATAATTAAAAAAAAAAAATAGCAATTGTACATTCGTGTGTGTGATTATCAGCAGATCCCAGATCACTTGGAAAATCAAACGTCCCTCATCAGCTGCCCACAGTCATCTTTTGATGTTGTCAGCAGCAAATCATCCTGTCTCTGCTGCTGTGGTGGGAAACAGGCTGCAGTGAAGGCAGGGACATCCCTGGCTGTGCTTTGCTCCTGCAGTCAGTGTGGGGCTTTGCTGCTGCAGGGCTGAGGACAGGCTGTGCTCTGAACCCAGATCTCAGGAGATAAAACTGCCCCGCAGCAGCAGTCAGACACCCAGTTTAAATTGTGATGACACCTCACCATCAGACTGAGGTCCTTAGGGACAGGGTGGAATACCTGCTGCTGGCTGTCTGCAAATCAAATCAAAACAAGAGCCACATTTCAAATAAAATCACTACCTAAAGCACACGGGAAAGATGAAAGTGTTGGGAGGACAGTTGATTGATAGGGAGATATCTTTGGAGTGCACCATTCAATTGCATCATTTATATTTCATTAAGCACGAAATTATGTTTATAATTGTATTAGACAACTCTGTGAGAGATATTAGCTCATAAGCCCAGACTGAATTAAAACAATTATTAATTATTACTCTGTTTTTTCATTTTTAATGAAATTATGCTTCTGAATTCAGAGCACCAGTGAAGGTGTCTTACTTCAATTCATAAAAATATCACTTTGACTGGCTATTGTGTAACTGAGAAAACAGGAGTGCATGTTATTTAATACAAACACTCTTTCATCCAAGGACAGACTTTTTGTAACCTGTGTGGAGAATGGACATTCCCTGCTCCAAAATGGACAAATGGTCAATGGCAGGGAGATTGTGCAGCCTCAGTAACGGGGTGGCCATGCAGTGTGCAGGGAAACCATCACTGCATCAACCATGCAGTGATGTGGGACCAAAAACACAGGGAGAGTTTATAAAAAAATAGCATAAAATAAAAAACCCCAACCCCTGCCAAGAATTCTGGGAAGCAGAAAACAACCTGCAGCCACAGGAGGGGTGAGGAATTAGCAGGAAGCAGCACACAGGGAGGCAGAGGGCAGGTATCACCTGGAAGCTGGAATGTGTGCGTCCGTGCTGGGAGGGAGTCTCAAGCCCAGTGCAGCACCCCCTGCTTTGCTGTGCCCTCAGCCAGCACCATCAGCCCTTGTGATGATGTGTCACAGTGCCAAAAGTGACACAAATGGCAGGCTGGGGGCCAGCCCTTCTTGCTGGGGTCATCCACAAACCCCTGTGTGATGGAGAGGGAGTGAGGGCTTGCAGCAAAATGAGACCCTCCCCGTGGTTTGTCCAGAAATGAGAGCTGAGAGGTTTTGTTTCATCTCAAATCCACCAAGACTGTTGCTCCCTGCTACACTTTTCTACTTCATCCAGTGATGTTAACACATGCAAAAAAATCCCTTGGACTTCAGAAGGCCATACTCACCTGGTGTGAGAGCTGCAGGATGTTCCCTGAGGTCTACAACTTCTTGAAAGGTGGTTGTAGTGAGGTGGGGGTTGGTCTCTTTTTCTGGGCAACAACTGACAGAACGAGAGGACACAGTCTTAAGTTGCACCAAGGGAAATATAGGTTGGATATTAGGAGAAAGTTTTTTACGGAAAGGGTGATAAAGTATTGGAATGGTCTGCCTGGGGAGGTGGTGGAATCACCATCCCTGGACGTGTTTAAAAAGAGATTGGATGTGGCACTCAGTGCCATGGCTTAGTTTAGTTGAGGTGTTGGGACAGAGTTTGGACTCGATGATCTTGAGGGTTTCTTCCCACCTGGTGATTCTGTGATTCTGTGATTCTGTGTTGCAGATGTGGATGACTTACATAAAAAAATACTCAAATCTTTACGCCAGTGCCGTGGCACACAAAAAGTTCTTCAGTTCACCTTCATGTATTTTTCTCTAGATTTCCAGCTCTCACACTTTTTCTACTAATGATTAAGCATCTCAAGCACTTTAAAACAAAGCTTTTCCCCTTTAGATTTTTTTTCCCTCTGCATGTGAAGGACAGATTCTTTGCTGGCATTTATCTTCCAACATGCTTTCCGGCACCCTGACCAAAAATATTTTGAAACACGTTCCTTTTCATCTTGGAGCTTTGTGCGTGCCAGGCAACCCACTTTTTAAATTTTTTTTTATTTAAAGGCTGATTTTTTTTTTTTTCCTTCTCCTTTTCTACTTTCTTCTTCTCCGTGTGCAGCTGACCACACGGTTTCATTCACCGAAGGAGCCGGTTGCAAAACTAGACAAACACTTTGACTTTGCCGCTGGCTTTCGTGGTTGCTGTACCTCTGAAGACTCCATTCACCTCTAATTACACGTCCATCGAAATCCTGCAGAGAAGGAACAGTGTAAGTCATTAGCCCTCCTAAATGAATGTGCAGCTGAGTAGCTAACAAAGGGATTAGCACTTGACAGGGGAAGCCTTGCACGCTGAAGGAGAGGGTCGGGGGGTGACTGCCTATTACACAGAAATAATTGCCACCCAGCGCTGGGGGAAGAGGTGTCCCCAGGCTGTGTTTGCTGCACAGGAGCATTTTCTCTCAGCTCTTACCCCTCTGCCTGATCTGCCTCTGCACACGCCAAGGAGAGGAGCTGGCAGTGGGCAGGGGAGCTGAGAGCTGGGGCGTGGACTGGCTGGGGAGCATGGAAATGGGTGGTGGAAATGCAAGGTGATTTGGAGTCCAAGAACCTTCCAGTTGGATAGAGAGCTTCCTCCCGTGAACAGAACCTGGGCTTAGTTTTAAAAAATTACTGCTTTGCTTAATCCTGCATTGCCTTAATATGGCAACGTATTTTCTTTGTTTGTTTTGAGCTTGGGAGGTTTTTTTAGATCTTTAACAAAAAGAATATAAAGACATCCTGCAAAAATGTCCCCTTGCTCCACCTAGCCTTTTCTTAATTAAAAGCACTTTATGATTCAGGACAATATTCACACTGCAGTGAGCCCTCCGTAGATTAAGCTGTCCCCAGACAACTAATATTTTTTACCTTTTTAAGAATACAATTCTTATTCCTGGAATTTAACAGATCTGTTAACTCTGTGGCCACCAAGGAGGGACACCTATGGAGGGTTTCAAAATGCAGTACCAATTGTGAGATGCAATGGGTAGCTGAGTTTAGGGGATCGTGGTCATCGCTGTCGCTGCGGTGCTGTCGACAAATTGTGCCTGCTGGAAACAGGCCACTACATCAGCATAATGTGGCATGGAATATCCTGTTTGGCAGTAAGAGGGATCTTGCAGTTAGGAAAGATTCTGGGTAAGATTTCCTGCTGGAATAAATGCTCGTCACTCGTCATCGCAGCTGTTGTGATTCGAACGCGCTGAGATTCGCTGCCTTGTCTTGGAGCAGCCAAGGACAAAATAACACCTCAAATGATTGGGGAGCATTCAGCACGTGTTTGGAGTTGAGCAGAAAGGGGCTTTATGCTCCATTTCTGAGTAGGGTGACTTTTTCTTTTGTGCTCTACCTTGAGCTGAGATCACACAGAGGATTTCCAGGTGAGCAGGTGCTGGGTCTGGAGTTTGTTTGGTTGTTTTAACCTTGCCAACAATACACGGTGGAAAATCTTTTGGCCTATTTTGGAATAAAAGATGCCATTTTATAGCAAGTTAGCTCAGTCAAAGTAATCTAACTGGACTATTCATAACTAAACTTTGATGTCTTTAGACCAGTTTAAAGACAGTGAATTTTAGTGCAGGCATTTTAAGTTATCTAATCAGCCCCAAGAAGAAAATACCTTAGAGATGCATAAGTAAGTCTGAGAAAAGACACAATAGCAGTGGGGTGATATTGTGCAATGTGAAAATGTTGTTTATATCCAAACATCACACGCACAGTTGAGCATGAATTCACATTAAATCAGCTTGAGCTTCAAACATATATTTATTAGATATGGGTAGAAAGAACTATTTTTCACTCATGGAGTCCTAATATCACAAAGGTTTTAATCTGGTGAAATAGATGACTTCTGAAAACCTGAACATGACTAATATTTCCAAAGGGTTGTTGAACAAAAACAGCTGAGCACAGGGCTGATACCTGGTGCTGCTATTGTGAATTTCTTTTGCGGCTTCATTTCTTTCTGTATCTTTAGTGGGCTGTCAGTTTTGCCATGACAAGCCCTGTACAGGTTTGAAGTGACTGAAGCTGAAGACAGGAATCCACCTTTTTTTTCCTCCTGACATTTTCATGCTTCCCTGTGGTGCACCAGCCGAGCAGGTGAGGCATCACCTGCACACAGCCACCACCTCCTCAGGGCACGTGGCCACAGGCCCAGCTGAGCCACAAATACACAGACAGGAGCCCTTTCACCTATCCATGCTGCTCGTGAGCAAAGGCTGGGGAAAGACCACAGGAAAAAGTGATTATGGGAATGAAAGGAAATTTTTGCATGAGCCCACAGGCATCCCACAGACTGTCTTCCATTCACCACGGAATGCTCCTTCCTCTTGTCTGATAAAGTGACATCTGGTTAGTATATTTCCCTGATTGTTCAGTTCTCTGCATCACTGGGAGCAAAGTAATCTCTCTAATTGATACAGAGAATTTTTTCCAGTGTGGTTGAAACAGCAGATTCTGTGTCGAGATCCCTTCATGGCTGTTGTTGCTATCAGCTTCAGAAACCATGGAAAAGGAACTTAATTCTGTGTTTATTCATTCACAGAGTTAACAGATTTGCAGCCTTAGAAACAGTATATAGGTCTACTTACGAAGGGAATAAAATGCCCTAATTAATTTTCTGCATCACTGAAATGGATCTTCAGTCAAATGGGGAAGGCACACATTGTGGATGTCAGAGAGCTGTCCTAGGACCAAGCCTCCAGCACTATTTGGGAGCAAAAGGTAAAACGAGACAGTAGATGAGATAAAAATGTTAATTAGAAGAGGGTTTTGGGTGAGATAGGCAAATCTCCTTGTAATCTCAAATAAATCTGAAGTTTTCTAGCTGTGTTCTCATCCCCATCCCAAGTTTGTTGTGCATTTGGTTCCTGAAAACAGCCCTCAGTCTATTTGGATCCTTCAGGCAGGAACAGTCTGGCTGAAAAGACTATTCCTTTTCCTTATTTGTTAAAACCCTAAAGGTTATTTCCTAGGGATAAATAAGAGGGTGGTTGCTGTCTTTACAGTGGCACAGGTTCTCCCTAATACAAACAGGCCTGATCTATCTGGTCTGGAGTGATTTTCAAAGGCGAGGCAGTAATCATCCCCTCAAGGGTGTGTGTGTCCTTCAGAGCTGGATCACAAACCCAGCTTGGCTGGAAAACCTCTTGGTCAGGAACAGGCCCCCAGAAGGGAGACCTGGAGACGGAGTAATAGTGCAAACCTGCTGGAGGTCAGTCGAGCAGGATTGTGTGTTTTGGGCTGTTTTCCCTTTTGCTGTAATCAGCTGTGTTGAAGCATGGAAACTACTGGTAAAAGTGGTATTTCTCAACAGACTGTATTTGCAGAGTTAGACTTCTTTGTACTCTGACTGCCTAAAATACCCTCAGGAGGCTTTTATCCCAGCATGAGTGAACATTTTAGCAACATTCATTAGGCAGGATGACATCCCAGATACTGACTAGGAGAGCTTGTGATGCCCCCTTCCCAGAAGTGGTCATCCAGAAATACATTTAGTTGGTGTGAAAGGGACAGTAAGGGCTAAAGTACCCCTGGTTCCAGGAGAGCAACAGGCATTATAAAGAAGTTAAGAAAAAGTTCCTTTTCATTAATGATAAAATTGAAAGTGGTGGGTTCGTAGAGTTTTGAAATAAAAAGACTTGATAATGGTCCTCTAATTCTCAAAAAGTCTGCAAAGAAGGTGCTTCTGAAATGCTGTCTTGGTCACCAAAGGGGCAAAAACGGTTCCTGGCTCCACGTAGAGCAAAATTTTAAATTAGAGATTTGGAAAAGCTTCCTAATGAAGGATATTTAAACGGTGAACCTGGCTGCTAAGGGAAGCTGTAAAATCTATGTTAGAAAAGACCAATTAGACTAACACCTGTCTGGAATGGGCACAGCAGGATTCTGCCTCTGTGCGGTGGAAATGGACTCAAAGCCACTGCCACGCTGTGGTGCTTTTTTTTTATCCTCCAGAACCCCACTCAGGTCCTGTGATTCCATTTTTGCTACACATGTACATCCCTAGACTGTCTGTAAGTCCTCCAAGCTCAGCTGCGAGGGCTTTCAGTCTGTCTCACTTCTGTAGCTCGAGCTTGTCTGGGAAAAAAAAATCATAAAGCTGAAGTACGCGAGATCAAAGTCTTCTCACGAAGTCACGAGGATTAAAATTAATTTCATTACTGTGGGTAGAGCAGCTTTCCCTAGGGAAAAAGGTGTCTTTTTGGCTCTGTCAAGTTGGTACCTCAGCTGACCTCAGTCAGGGAAAAACTCCACCCCATAACCACCTTTTGGAGGGGCTGGGGGTGAAGGGTGAGGATCCTCGAGGAGAGGGGATGTTTCCCCACAGTCCTCAGCGAGGTGTGCAGAGATTCTCCTGGCTTCCCACAGACACTGTGGGTATATTAACTCTGCAAGGTTCCCTTCCTGGCACGCTGCAGGAGAAGCCTGGACATGTCACTCACAGCTCTGGATTCCCCTCTGGAAACCAGGATCCTTCGTGCCACAGTCAGTGCTGCTTCCCGGGGTTCTGAATTCTTGGATTTAATCGTAGCTACGAGATGCAAGAATGACACCCAGCACTGTAAGTCAGCAGTATCCCCCAAATAAGTTGATAAAGCAGCTGTGTTGGCTCTAGAGCAGCTTAACTTTAGGCTTCTGAGCATGATGAATTATTGTTTAAGGACATGTATTCATAATTCCGTTCCTTCCAAGCAGGTGGTTGATATTTTGAGATCCCTGCTGTATCAGCACTATGTATATTTGGCACAGAAACTGCATGAATATTATAAATTCTATATTTAATTGAGTCTCATAACGAAGTCCTGTAAATCATAGTCATCCCATCAAACAAACCAGGAAACTGACGTGGTGAGGTATTCAATAACACAGCTTCTTTTTGTCCCCAAGGGATAGACAAAACTTTGTTGTTTCCCTTAGAAGAAGAAGAATGATGATAGTCAGGTATCTTTGATGTAGTTCTGTTTATCTGAAAATAACATAAAATCCTAATTCTTGGTATAGAAATCAAGTAATGTGAGAAAATGCTTTTATATCCAACTGCAAGCCTCCGTGAGCCAGCACTCAGCCAGAAAGGCTCTGTTCAGGCTTTAGGCAAGACCACAACGCCACTATTGGGTCAGGTTGTGTCCTAAGCTTTCTTGCTTCTTTACACCTTCCTTGAAATATTTCTTTGTGTTTCTCTGTCTCACATATGGTGGCAGAAAATAGCAGAGCATCGTTTGCTATGCGGTAGATGGTGAAACTCCTTTTGTTGACATTTGTGGATGGTTGGTGATATTATCTAGGCCGGGGTGGGGGGGTGAGAGTTAATGTTGTGTCAGCTTACTGGGACTGCTAAAATCCAAAAATCCTGCTGTGTTCTGCTTTTCCTGAATGAGAAAGAGTCCAATAGATCTTTCCATAAGATAGACTCTGGGGCTTTGGTAAAGGATCTAAATCACAATAAATTAAAGAGGGACTGTTAAAACAAGCATGGGTCTCACCTAATAACAAGGGTAAAAGACACACGGCAATGCAAGCAAAAGGAGATTTATGCCCAGTTGCCTCAGGTGGGTTTGAATCTGCACAAAGCTAAAACTGCTTTCATTATTAGTGTGCTGTTTCAAGTTCTCCGTGCCACTGACTCACAATGAAGCACTATTTGCACCTGTTTAATCTGTAATACATCTATCACATCAGATCGACAGGAGGTGAGAGAGGCTGGGACTAAATGAATGCTGTTCATTATTTAGCTGTATCTGGCAAAGTGAACAAAGGCAGCGGGGGTTGATTTTGGCACCTGACCCGATCTGGCACCTTTTTCCTGCAGAGCCCTGGTCGTGGGAGAGAACAGTTTGCTCCAAGGAGCAGCAGACGGGCCAGCGAGCCCTCGGAACGCCCTCTGGAACTCCTGCACGGCCACGTTTCCCTGACAGGCTGCTTCGAGTGCTCTCCAGAGAGATTTGATCAGGTCCTCCAAACCCTCTTCACAGCGCTTCTCCTCGCTGCTCTTACTGTGCCATTACACAGGCTGCTTTATCTGGGCACACTCGGGCTTGAGTCCACGCAGTGCATCTGCACAGAGACTGCTAGGCAGGTCCCTGGCCTCGCTTATCAGAGTGATAAGCTGGGGACTGCTCTCCTTGATAGGCTGAGGTGATCTGGGGCATCACAGCCCGGGCAAGTGCGAGCCCTGGCAGGCAACAGGGGGGCGTGTGCCCTCGCTGGTCACAGAGCAGGGCCCCGCTGGAGGTTGTTGGTAGATCTGTGCTGAAAAGCCTTTGTGGTAAGAGTGGGTAGTCCAGGGATGGCAGGAAGGGTCCTGGTGACAGCGCTTGGACACGGCAGCTGCGTGGCACGGCACAGTGGCAGTGCTGGGGAAAAGCCACCCAAATTCACAGCTCCTGTGCTGAGTGTGAGGGGAACATCTGAGCGAAGGGTGATCCCCCTGCACCTGCCAAGGCCAGTGCTTGTCACTGCCCCACTTCTTGTCCTCCACCACAAACGAAAGCCAGAGACAAGCTGCAGTTCTGTCTTTTTGGGGTATCTATTTTGATCTTGTTCAGCAGCAAAGCACACCCTCTACCCATAAGTTTGCAGAAGTTTTAGAGAGGGAAAAAGCAATTATGGAAGATCAGAAGGAAGCTGGTGAGAGAATGAGCATGGGAAATGGTGCCTGCTGCTGGTTTCCAGTTTGCTCAGGGAAGTGGAATGGGTAGCACAGTCTAAGAAGTGAACCCGGTTCCATTAAGCAATAGACATGATTTGCTGTATTTTCCCTCCTATCCAAAATCATCCACAAAAATTGGCCAACAGCTCCCTTTGCGGGAGCAGGAGTATTGTCATATGTACCAAGGGGTTCACTGAAAGCAAAAATAACTCTAGAATTAAGTAACTGTGAGTAAGATCCTTTGAGCAACCAGGATTTCATGGACATGGCCGAAGGAGGCCTGAAATGCATTGGAAAGTTACTGTGTTCAAATGTAATTTTCACATTTTCCTATTACACAAAGTAAAAAATACTTTGCCCACCATAAAAGGGCCTGAATAGGAATAGAAGTAATAGAAGCTGAGAAGTAACTCTGCTGAAGCCATTGGTGTGAGCTAATGAGCCGTGAATATACTTTAATATGTGAAACAATACCTGGCCAAGGTTTCCTGTTGATTTCAGAGGGACTATTTGTACAGCCAGTTACTGCTCTGTACAAGCCTGTGAACATGTGGGTTTCTGCTAAAATAAGATTACATGTCTATTAGACTATCCAGAAGCTACAACACTGCAATATATGGTATTACCATGCACTGGAGATAGGTCCTTGGGAAATTATTCAATAGAAATATGTAGGAGACCAATTTCCTCAGCAACAGCAAATCTTTCAAGCACTGCAGTTTAGGTGACGATTCAGCTCTTGGAGTAGAATCCATTTAACTTTGGATTTGGAAAGGACACTGCTGGAAGTTAGGGAGCGGCAGATTTATGTGGCACTGGATTATAGTGGTGAGGTTATTTTGCAAATAACCTGCCCTCTGAAACTGCTGACTGTAAGATGCTTTAGGAATATTGACATTTTGCCACAAGTAAAGAAAGCTCACACTCAACTCATATCATCATATGGCTTAACAACACATTTCCCTTGCATAAACGAGACAATCCCCGGGTCCTTATAACAATTATAAAAACATCTTTCAGTTATTATGCTGCCCTGCAGCAAGGAGAAGGGAATTGATCCAGGCCTATGTTTCATCTACAAAAAGAGATTTTCTGGGGAGAAAGCAGAGGATGTGAAACACTCTAAAACGTTAGGCAAATGGCTTCATCTCAAAGAAGAAACACCCTTTGAAGAAAAGTAAAATGCTCAAAGTATCTCAAGAACAAAGAAACACAAGCACCTGGGTCTATGAACTGCTCTGGAGTGAACTGTTCCATACTGCAGCCACAGCAGGGGCTCAAGCAAGGGGAAATCTTCCTTAACAAAACAAAACAAAATCATGGGAGGTCACTGCAGACAGTTTTATGTGGCTTTGGCGTGGGGAACTCAACAGAGACAGGCTGCATTTTTTCCCCTGTGAATCACAGGGCCCTTGCTGGCACTGCGAACTGACTCAAGAATTCCACAGCCTCCGTTCAGTCCTGCCACCCCCGCTTCAAAACCTGGGCTTGACAGGGGACCTGCGATGATGCCACAGTTTCCATACGAGTGCTTTGGTCACTTTTCCAGTGCTCTACAGCGTTCACTCCTGAATTTGCTTTGTTGCTGGCAGGAGGACAAACTGATGCCTTTTCCTGGTCTTAAAACCAAGAGGCGAACACGGTTAGAAGGGGAAAAGGGCATTACCTTGGTATTTATTGTAAGGATCCTTAGGTGCACCACGACCAGGTCGAATACACCTCCATGCACCCCTGCAATGGCCACCCCAATCCCCCTCCTCTATATCTGGTCTTACATTCTAGGTCTTACTAATTAGCATACCTATCAAAAATTCCCCAATGAGAGGCTCGAATGAGCCCCCCTCTCCAAGGAACCTTCCCCTGGATGGTTCTATCTTAGTTTACAAAATGTGTTCTGGAGAGAACCTTGGGGCCTGGGCACACTGGCACCCTGACTACAAAGCCTCTAAAATGTTTATTCTCTTAGCTTAACAAACAAGTCCAAGAATGTAGGCAAAAAGCACCAAGAATACAGAAGTTGCAAAAAGGTATAACAGGGGTATAAAAGAAAAGACAAAAATCCTCATGGCATCAAAACAGGAGCACAAACAAGGGCAAACAGGCAGTGCACGTGCCCTGGGACAGCGTCCTCTTGACTCTCTTTTCAGCCTTGCTCCTTCTCGTAGCCAATTCTTCTGGTACTGGATGAAAAAAACTGGCTATAAGCAGGGACAACACTGTGGAGAGTGCATTCAAAGCAGGAAAAAGTTGAGTTTCACAGCTGAAAGCGCTGCTGAGAGACCTGAGACCTGTCACTGCTTAGGCAGAAGGCCTGACACCAGTGTCCTTTCGAAACACTGCAAATTGTGCCCTGCCTGCAGCACCAGCCCCATCCAGGGCACGTGGGCAGCCATGAGAGCGTGGGGAAGTGCTGCCCGCCTCTTCTCAAGGGGTGGCTCGTCTCCCCTCACCCAGGAGGTTGCAGTATTTTTATTCCTGCTTTCTGTGTTGTCTGCTCAAGGTGTGCAGCTCTCCAGGAGCGATCTGGGCTCCGACTCCTTTTTTATGTGTCAGTGTCATTCTTTAGAATTCAGTAGCACTGAATTCTAAAAACACAGTTTCGGTTGCTGCAGCTCTTACTGCATTCAGCTTTCCTCTCTTTCTGAGGTTGAGCTGTTTAATTTCCTGAAACTCAATAACAAAATCAACACAGAAGGCCGGAGCTGTTCCTTGTGTTCTAAATACATATGCAAAAACTCTCAGCTAATTAGTGCTAAATTAAAATTCAAGAGGAATATCCTTTATTTTTAGGTTATATGGATAAATCACTTACTTCCTTGACTGTTTCTGAAGAAAGATCAGCCCCTGCATGCTGTTAGTGCCACTGAGAATAATAAAAAAGTCATCACAAAATGATATCTTGATAAAACACAACGACCTTTAAAGCTGAAGCTGTGGGAGCGAACCAGATAAAAAATGTTTTCAGAATGCACACGAAAAGGTCTGCAATGAAAGGAAAACTGATTATTCTCACATTCCTAATTATTTTAAAAGATTGACGCAATTAAATTAGGTATTATTTTAAAACAGTGGGATTTCATACCATGCTGGCTACATTATTCATTTTTGAATGAACTTTCTTTTTTTCTGTTTAGGAAACAATGCTGATTTTTGTACGCACGCTTTTCATTTCTCCACACGTGCTGTAAAACAAGGACAAAAATTTCCACAGCAGGAATTGATTCCTAACTGGTCACTGTAGGCCATGTGGTCTTCCTCCCTTGTAATTACTGACTATGTCCTTATCCATTTGAAAGGTTTCTAGCAGCATACAGCAGCTGGGGTCATTCTTATTGCTCCTGAGTAATCTTGTTTGGTACAAACGCCCGAATTCACAAAGGAGCCAGCCACTGTCTCAAGGTTTCTGTGTGCAGAAGCTCTCATGCAGGGGAAAAAAAAATAAAATTAAACCCCGAAGATCTTTGCTAGCATTATTTCATTTTCTTCTCTTCAGATTCTTGTCCTGATTTTTAAATTACACACAAGTGGTTTCAGAGAGCTTGAGCCAAGGTCAAATTTTTTCTATGTTTTTGCATAATGCCTTAAAAAATGAATTCCTAATCTCTTATTCTGACTGGGTAGGTCATCTGACCTAAATATAACAAATAATATTAAAATTCAGGCTTTACTGATGTTGAAATTAAATGAGAGACTGTGAGGATGAGCAGGGTTGAGGGGGTGCATGTGTGACCTTTCTCAGTAATCCCAGTTTGGATCCATAGATTAAATCTAGTGTCTTTGAAGAAATACATTACCACAAAACCCCCAAATCAGCCAGAAAATACACAGCGTCAGCATTACAGGGTTAAACCTCGAATTAGGCTGTGGAACCAAGTCGGTGGGAGGGGGTCTATTCTTAATTGAACTGAAATCCTGCTCCCAGCGAGGAGGAAGCGAGCGAAACACCCGGCTGGGTTTTAAATGTTACTCACATTCCACAAGGCTTTGCCGGCTCTCGTGGATTGAGCAGGCACGGGAAGGGTGGTGAGGGGCTGAAATGTGAAGTTCAGACCCACATCTGCTGAAAACTGCAGAATTCCTGTGGCTGTTAACTGAAAGGTTGGTGGTTTGAGCCCACCCAGGGACGCCAGTTTGTGGGAGTTTGGACTCCACACAAGTCCTTTATCTCTCTCACCTCTGTGAAGCTTTACCTTCGAGCCCAAACATATGAGAAACGCCTGCAGATGTTGTTTCAANTCATTCCACCAATCATTTTGTGCCACCATCACCAGAGAAGATGGAGGAGAAGAAGAAGAAGAAGAAGAAGAACAGGGTAACGCCCAAAATCCTCCATCTTAAGTGTTTTATCTTTACTCTAAAAATCCTAAAATCTATCTTTTTACCTTGCAACACACTAAACCACTACTTATTTTAAACTCTCGTGTTTTGCAATGTTTCTCGCAGTGTTGGTAATTTTTCCCATGGACTAAGATCGAAAACTCCTTTACTCTTGGCTTCTGGCCAGGGTCTGGGACCCCCTCGCTGGGGCTCCGGGGCTCCCTGACCTGCCAGGGCTGTCAGAGGCACGCCTTGGACTCCAACACCATGCTGCTGGCACAAAGGTTTTCCCGGAAAAAATGTCATTTTTGTGTCCTTCAGATGAGCTGCCACAGGACTCAATCATCATCTGTTTTCTGGATTCAGGGAATCCTTGGATGCAGTGCTGTTGCTTGCTTTCTGTTTCCTGGAGGGATTTCTTGCACTTTTCCTCCCTCTGAGCCCCATGGTACACCTTGAACTCCTGCTTGGCCAAGTGAAGCTCACCAATGGGGTTGCAGGAGGGAGAAAGATGGGTTGTTTATTGAAAAATACCTGTGAAAAGAGTAGCAATTCTCCATTCCAGGGCAATAAGCAGAGAAAAAGAGATTTTTTTTTTTCTTCCCCCTCCCCATAAAACTGAACAGAAGTTTCCTTCTTGCCTGGATGGGAAGAGAATCTTGGTCCTTTTAGTCTCTGCTCCTGCTGGGCTTTCTCAGGGCCACATGCAAAATCCTTTCCTTGCCTGTCCCAGGAAAATGAAGGCTAAAGCAAACTTCTCATGCGAGGGATCTGCATGTGATGCCATCTATATTCCTGGTAAAGGGAATTTGAGTTTTCTAGCCCCAAAGTCTCAGTGATTCCCACACACCTTTGAATGTGGAACAGCTGGCAGGCTTGCAGGTAAACAAAGTTTAATCTTCCTTGAAAGACCAAACCTTCCAACTTGGATTGCTTTCTTTGCCCCTACTCTACTTCTGTCTGTGTTTAATAGCAAAATGAAAACAAAGAGAGGAAGTTACCTGAAGAATTTGAAATTGGGGCATTTTTACTGTCTTCAGCTCATTCCAGATAAAGATGCCAGTGTTAAAACGGGGGAAAACCTTTGATGAATACAAAGGGATTTCCAAAGCAAATGTCTGAACTGCAATTGCAGATTTTTACTCAGGGTCAGGTTTTGAGAGGTGTGGCAAGAGCTCCACAACCCTTTCCAATTCATGTTTAAAGTGAAGGAATCTAATGAACAACACTGAGGTAAGTTAACTCTTTGATGTTAAAACCCTGATCAGCTCCTCCTGTCCACAAAAGTGGAAGTTGAGAGTAGCTGAAAGGGAAAAGGCTCCTTTTGAAGCTTGTTGCAGCTCCGTGGAGAGACTGGTGGATGATGATTTGCATTCTTTTTGGAGGAATTCCCTTGGGATTTGGTTGTATGGGACCAGTTTAAAGGGTCCCAGTTTGCTTCCCTCTCTTTCCTATCCCTTTGTACAATTTCCTGAGGAAAGGACCAGTCTCAGCTGATGCTGCTGGTTTGTGCAGCAGGATCTCAAATCCCAGAGCAGTTTGTCATAAACCCCAAGGCACCCACAGACACCTGCAGAAAATACACTTGTTACATCCAGCCAAAGGCAGATTCTGTAAATAATCTTGCCAGAAGCAAAATTCTTGTTAATTCTCCTGTTTCACTCCACATGTTATTAAACATAAAATATCAGTGCAGTACAAAGCTCACAAAAGAAAGACACAGAGACATTTCTAAGATGCTGGGAAAAACAGACTTTAAGTTCACTTAAAGTAATTACTGAATTCCTGAAGGAGAGGCAGCATGTCTTCTGTCTTTCTACATATTTATTATTTCTTTCTCCTCTGCTCTTGTTGAGCTATTCAAATGAGGTAGGAAAAGGTTCATCTGAAAACACAGAAGTTTTTTATCCAAATTTTTCTCCAACATAAATTTGTGAGAAAGCGTCTTTGAACACACCCACTTGCTTGGTTTTATTTTTTTTTTCAAATGTTGATGTCTTCCTTTCTTCTTTAACTTCTCTGCAGCAGCTGGCAGTACTAGTGCCAGATGCCACCAAAGTCCACAGAGTATTAAAAGCAGGCCAGCCCTAACCCTGGGCTTGAAAGAGTGATGATGTCTCAGCAGCCAGAGGACACAGAGGAAATGAGTGAGACAGAAGGAGCTTGTCAGAGAGCTGCAACGTCAAGCTAACAAAGTAACAGACCTGAAATTCAAAATGCAGCATGGTAGCTCCAACAACAGCCAGATGTACTCACACATTTCCTTTTTTTTTTTTTTTTCGTCCTTTGGTGGAAATTAGTTTTCTTAAGCAACTCTTGGACTTCACACATGACTGCAGGATATGTCTGAATTGTATAGGTAAGAAAAAAATTGGGTCTGGAGTCACCATGAGCAGAAATACCCAAGCACGGGCTTCTTCCTTGCTGATGGGCAAGGCAAAGGCATGATTTGTAGATGAGGGATGCAGCGTGGCAGATGGCCATTCCCACTCTGGATACCTCTCACCTGTCTGGTGAAGTTAAACCACCCTGGTCCTGCAGCCAACGACATCCAACGTGATACAAATCCACGGGTTTGTCCTCTCTTGGTGGAATCAGTGGAATTACAGCCTTTAGCACAAGTTCAGAGTGCTAAACCCCCTCCATATCTGTGCATCCTGGTGTCTTTGCTCCACCAGGAACTGCTGTGCTTATACCTATTAGTGGCAGCCATATGATAGGGCAATGTGATTTTCCAGCATCTGATTTGCACTGAAGATTCATTTTCGCTTCCAGAGGCTTCTGGAAGCTTCCAAAGGAGCAGAGTTGCCCCTTTTAATTCTCTCTCTCTGAGCTGCGTCTCGTGGTGCACTGTTGAAGCCAAGTAGCCTGAAATTTAGCAGGGGATGATTTCCAGGGTGTTGGCCATTCACTGAGAGTTAGAGCTGAGGCAGTGGCTACTGAGGAGCCAACTGGAATTGCTGATGGTGAGGAGCTGAAGCCAAAGCAATCCAAGCCAACAGAATCATTGGAAGCCCTGTCTCTGGGGTCTGTCCTACTGAACATATGTTTGGAACCTGAAAAAGGAAATGAGCGTCTCAAGAGACGTGAATCACACCATTTGAGCAACACTGGAAACTTGAACATTGCTACAAAGCCAAAACGTCTTTCTTTTGGCAGATCCAAAATTTATTAAAGCAAAATACAGCAAAATAGCAGAGAAACGAAATCTGATCCAAATCGATATTTGCAAGAAAACTTTGACAAAGAGCATAATCTATATGCCAAGTGTTCCCTAAGGAGCAGACAAATTTCGTGCACACATTCCTGAATGGGAGATACATTCCTGAATGGGAGATACATTCATAAAAATGTCTTGTCACTGGGTTTCAGCACAGCATGGGAACTCCTCACTGAATCAGTTTCCAGCCACGACCCAATCCCCTCCTTCTCTCCCTCTCCCTCTCCTGCTATGACCCATTAGGAGCAGCCTCTCCCTCTCAGTCTCTCCATGGGGGTTAAATCATTCTTCTGTGATATGCAGCCACTGGGATTGCCCTGAGAATTTCCAAGGTAGGAAGAGAAAGTAGGAATAAAAACCAGCTCCCTGTGTGATTTGTGAAACATGCAAAATACAATAGTAATAAAAATAGTAATGAGCTCATTATAACAGGAATGGTCTCATTAGCAGTGTGAGTGCCAATCATATACGTGGCCAGGTTCCTGATGGTGCAGGGAGTCCTTTAAACACTGTCCTTCCCTGCTCCAGAAGTACAAATCCTATTTAAAAACATCTCACTTGTCAGATTCTTGGGCTGCTGTCCCTCGCTCTGCTCCCCAAGAGGTCACTGCAGCATATAATGCCCGGACCTACGGGATGTGGGAGGTGAGATGCACATCCCTGTGCCCTGCTGTGGTCAGTGCCTGCCCTTCCCCTCCAGGCTGCCACTGCCACAGGAGCAGGGAGAAGATAACTCCATTTCCTGGCAAGAGATGCCTCGAGCATACAGTGGGAAAACGTATTTGGAGATATTTTAGTTAGGAGGAAAACAGTTTCCACCAACACGCTGGTAATGAATTCAGGTCATTTGCAGATGCACAGTAAGAATGGGGATAAAAACACGGCTGCAGATGTTTTGGGGCAGTTGGAGCACAGTACTCACAGCTGTGCATGTCCTGCAGCTCCAGACATTCCTCCCAGGAAGCTGCAGTGCAGGATGATGGCATCTGCCTGTGGCTGGAGCGTGGTTCACCCCTGCTCTCTCCTCCAGACAGGTGGTGTGGCTTCTTCCCTTCCAAAGGTTCAGGCAGCTACATCACCTTGGCTGAGAACATGTTGGCCATTGGACATTCTGGGGGAAGAAACTGCCAACCAGTACACCCTGTAGACAAAATCCTTGTTTTCATTTGTAATCTAGGGTACCAGAAAAGCAGAACTCCATCATGATGTGCCAGGCAATAATGAGCCACGCTCTTCAAAAATGGACTTAAAATTGAAAGTGATTAAAGATGCTCCAGCATTGCAATTGCCTATTACCCACTGGTGCTCTAAACGGTTCCTTTTTCACATCATTCCAGGAAGCTGTAACTTCTTAAAGCAATGTTCCTGGTAATTAGGGGAGAGCAGCAGCAGCAGCAGCCCCGGAGCATTATCTGTGCTGCAGCAGTGTCAGGAGTGACAGAACAAGTGTGGCAATGTGGCAAAGAGAGGCAGCACCTGGTCCCACTGCTCAGCATCTCCTTGCCCAGGAAGCGACCGCTCACCCGGACTTCAGCTTCATCAGAGAAATGCTGGAGCTGGGGAGGCTTAAGCTGGCTTGGTCTGAGCTTCTGAGATCAGTTTTGGACTCAGAACAAAGGAGCTCCTGGTACAGTTCAGCAACATAGCACTCCTGTAGCGTGAGCAAAACTCCTGCCTCTCTGAAGCTGGCCCAGGAATAAGAAAAGGCTTTTAGTAATCTATTTTTAGGCTCTCTACTTTTTAATTTTGAAGCATAGTTAAAGTGGCTCCCACAGACAGACACATCCTGCCACTAAACCTCAACACGCTGCCTTTGCCTTCGTGGCCTTTATTCTGTGCACATTTTTGATTTACCCCTTTTACTTTTCAGACAAAGTTAAATGAGACCTGGGGTTTTCTTCTGTTGCAAAAAGTAGCGCCACTTTGGTCGATAAATGTATCAGAGAGCTACCACAATGCTCAAATAAAGTAGGAATACAAATAAATAAATAATTTTTAAAATCCCAAGCACTTGAGACAGCCACTCCATACCAGACACAGTAATTGCAGGACCAAGTGCTGTGGTTGTCCTGGCTGCCTCCATGCACAACCCAGGGCACGGAATGAACCCTAATAAAGGCTCAAATAGTTTGTGGCAGTGAAGAACATAACTGTTACTTGTCTGGGCTCCTCTGGTTGGAAGCTGCCTCTCTGTAGAGATGCCCCTACAATACACAAAGTGCATTATTTTACATGTGCTGCGGGGTGCTTTTTGTTGTGCTTCCCATTTTGCTGCTCAGGCTGCCACCAGGGCACCCTTACCCCACCTCTCCTCAGGTTGCTGTCACCTATAGCACTACTGGACGGGGCCAAACCTCCTGAAAAGAGTGAATTTTATTGCAATAAAATAAGAGCAATAATTCTTACCTGTTTGGAAAGAACTGTGCACACACAACAGTGTATAAACAGCAAGTGGCAATATTACTAATAATTACCCGTGTTACTAAAGACAGGGACTTATCTCAATATTAATAAGAATAATAAGCTTGTTCAAGATGACTTCATCTCATTTAATCTCAAGAATTTATCTCAATGATAAGGAAAAACAGAAATATAAGCAGGGAGATGTATGCAAAGACTACAGAGAAACTGTGTCATAACTGTGGTGAAAGAAATGAATGTGCCTTCTTACTCTGGTATGTATGATTAAAAACACCCCAAACCTGAACTTACACAGGATGTATTTGTGCAAGGAAAAAAGCTACAAGGGTGAGGATTTTCCTGGGCTTTACAGGAACACTGAGCTCCCCAGCTGGAGGCTGCAGCAGCAAAGGGGACACATCTGTGAGCTTGGGCAAGGGACAACTTTTCAGTTCTGAAATGTCATCCCACAGCAGGAGCTGGTTTCCTGGTGAGGAGCTTGTGATGGCTGGAGCTGCCCCACATCCCAGGCACAGCTAAACCCCTCCAGGTGCAGCAGGTCTCCCTTCCCACGCAGAGGCTGGAGCTGCCCCACGCTGCTGCCCGTGCAGGTCAGGCAGAGAGATGTGTGCCTCAGAGCAGAGGAGGACAGCNGCTAAACCCCCCCAGGTGCAGCAGGTCTCCCTTCCCATGCAGAGGCTGGAGCTGCCCCACATCCCAGGCACAGCTAAACCCCCCCAGGTGCAGCAGGTCTCCCTTCCCATGCAGAGCCTGGAGCTGCCCCACGCTGCTGCCCGTGCAGGTCAGGCAGAGAGATGTGTGCCTCAGAGCAGAGGAGGACAGCTGAGAGCACGAGTTAGCAAAAGGAAATGGAAGAACAGCAACTAGCAGATGATTAATGGCACCGATATGAACCCTGCTGACAGCGCAGAGCCCGGGCACCTCTGCTGAGACAGATTAACTTTGTCTCTTGAAACATGGGAACTAAAGGAAGAGAAGCTACCCACTGGGAAATGTCTGAATCCATAGAAGAGTAATGAGGATGTTTGGGCTGAAAGAATTGGCTGGAGAAAATTTTTGGCAACGTCTGCCACTCTTTATCTGAGTGCATAACATCCACTCAGCTCGGCATGCAGATTTTGGGTTACCAGCACCACGGCTCCTGGCTGGAAAGTCAAAAGGCAGTAGCACAGGAATTGATCTTCATTTTTTCTGAAGCAGTTTGAAAACCTTCCTGGGTTGTGTTTTTCCACCCTGACCTATATTTCTGGGATGATTCATTTCTCTGTTCTTTCTTTCCAAAGGATGGCAGAGAGCACAGGCTTCGCCTCAGCCGGGTTTTCCCACCCTCACTGCCCATCTCTGCCTGGTAAAACCATGGCCACACTTGGGGGCAAATCCCTGCAGGACCGCCAGCCTCCCATCTCCCTTACAGGACCCAGGGATGTTCTGGAAGCTTCAAAGGCAGAAAGAAAAGTCAAATGCACATTGAAATACTTGTTGCCTGAGCACATCTCTGTGTGTGACACACGCCGAGTTTTCCATCAGGGATTTATGGTGTATTTACTCACATCATAAAAAAAGCTGCCCAGTGGCGAGCAGAAGTCACTTGTGGGTTAGTCCTGGCGTGAAATTTCCAAAAAGAGTAAATAGGAGCTTTTCCCAGGCCTTGGGGTTATGACTGGGATCTGCACCCTCCTCTTCCTGAGGGTGCTGGACTTGCATTTTCAAGTGATGTGAAATACAGGTCTGTACTCTGAAGCCACTTGGAATTACCTGTCTGGGCCATAGCACAGTGTGCACTCATAAACAAGGGCCTGGTTTCTCTTTATGTGGCCGGGGCACTTGCACCCAAGCAAAGAAACAGAATATAATTTTTATTACTTCCCACATTTCCTTCCCTCACCACCCTCCGGCTTCGCTCTGCTGAAGAAGTTACAAAACTTCAGTATTGTGTCAAAACACTGGAGACCAGCAGGGTTTTAAGGCCTGATTCATAACTCACAGAACATCAAAGGAAAAGTCCCAGTTTCCCGAGTTTCTTTTTCTCATCTCTGCATTCGGGGTCTGGCCGAGGCTGATTTTTTGATATGCAGAATAAGCACAGCCCAAGCTGCCTGACTTTGGTGGCATCCTATTGGGCTGAGGCAGGGAAAGCCTTGCACAACATCTTCTAATGATTCATATTTTGGGGAGGAGGAACATCACCTCTAGGAATTCAGCTTTATTGGATACTGTAATCCAGAAGAGATAAAAGCACTTACTAATTACTGCTGGGTTTTGTTTCTTTGAAAAATTGGGTTAAATCTCTTTAGAAAGAAGATGTATGTTTGTGCTTGTTAGATGTATAATTTAATTTCTTTAGGATTTTCTCCTTTTCTAGGGTTTTGTTCTAATGATATCTGTGCTTTTCCTTCTCTTCTTTCCTTCTCTTTTCTCCCCAAAGGTATGAACTTTTGATACACTCTAGATTTATTTTCTTAATATAACAATCATCATCCCCAAGTTGATGCATCCTCTTTGGGGCCTAATTTTTTCCCTGTTTTTTCCCTGCTGAAAATTCATTCCCTTAAAATAAAAAGGAAAAAAAAAAAGGGTGTTGCTATTTCTTACCTGTTTAATAATTCTGAGATTTATTTGCTTATGGACCTTTCCTGGCTGAAACCTGTATTGGTGCTACACTGAAGAGAGAACTCAAAATAGATACTTTAGAAAAGGAAAAAAAAATTGTAATATTATAACTTATCTGTCAACCACTACTATGCAATACTGCAGAAGCAGAGAAAATTGGGCTGAAAGGGAACTTGGGGCTTCGTTTAATTCATAATTCTTCCCCAAGCCAGGACCAACTCTGCCTACATCATTCTTGACAGATGTTTTTCTAACCTGTTCTTAACAGCCTCCAGTGGCACCGGGTACACAACCTCCCACAGCAATTTCTATTAATATGCAACTGTTCCCACTGTTAGAAAGTTTTTCCTCATGTTTACCCTGAATTTCCTGAGCAGCAGTTTAAACCTGTGAGTTCTCATCCTGTTCACACGTGTTTGATCTTTTTTAAGCCAGTCCAGCTGAGGGAAGCGGTTCAGTGCAGCTCCCGGGAGCTTTCTGCACTTGTGCTCCTCTGCAATTTTAGACACATTCTGAAAAACCCACCCACGGAGAGCCACACCCAAAATGCAAATAGAAATCAGCTGTTTGCCCTGCCCGTGTCTGACATCTCTGGAGATTTTGTTTGTCCTGGCGGGGAGAAGAAAAAAAGAAAAAAACCTGCACTAGGTTACACACTTAGGTTACAGCCTTTGAGTGTTGACCAGGTACTTCTGCACTGACCACATTAGGATTTGCATGATTTATTATAAATTAACTCTTTCCCCTTCCCCCCGCCCTGAAAACAATGCCCAAAAATAGGTAACACTCAAAAATAGGTAATACTTCTAGCTTGCTGTGCAAATAAAGAAACACTTTGATGGACTATCCTATTTCTTATCTATAGGTTGGGAATATGGACACTGCTATCGACTCCTAGAAGCTCTCATGGCTCTATAAATGAAGACTAATGATGCAGTCAGCTTTGCCTGGTAGAATCATTTGGGTCAGACAAATAACCCTTCCTTTACCTGATTTCCTGTGTTAAAGGGAATTATCAAAAAAACCTCCAATTTGCAAAATGCTCTGAGGTGTAAGTCTGAGGCGTGCCCCGTTTTATTGTTCTCAGATTTAGGGATTATCAGGGGAGTTGGTAAAACTCCTGGGTGTAACACACTGCGTGAGGGGAAGCAGCTCAGAGGCTTCACACAGGAGTTTCTGACCCCCCCAAGGCAGGAAGGCTGGGAGGGATCTTACTTCTGGCAGCCACTGGTGCCCCCCAGCCTTTTCTCTTTCTCTCTGAAGCAGCAGCGTGAGCTTTCCAGGGCTGTTCCACAGGCAAAGGACACATCTGCTCACCAGGACACAAAACAGCTGGGTCACAGCTCTTTTGCTGCTCCTGGCAGTGGCAGTGATTTTGCCTGCCCCTGGCACTGGCCCTGTCTGCCTATTAGAATTTGTTTTCATCGTTATTATTTTTACTACTACAATTCTAAATAACAATGGAATAAATTCCTTCTCAGAAGTGATTTATTGATTTTTTTTTTAAATTACTGCAGCCTGCAGCAATGGAAAGTGAAATATTCATATTGTATTGGGGTGTGATTCCTCCAGGCTGGATGAGGGGGCACGGGGAACTACGGTCAGAACACGGCGGGTGCTGGGATCAGGACAGGACAGGAAGGGGGTGCCTCAGGCATTTGGAAAAGCTGGCTTCTCCAGTTCTGGAGAGCTTGTAGCCTTGGAGGCACAAACCCTGAAAATGTGGAGGTCCCACAGCGTGACAGACCAAACTGGTAGGAAAGCAGGGAGGATCTATCAGACCACAAACGGGCAAAGAATTGAAAGCATTTTTTTTTTTGATTGATGCCAAATGATTGTGTTGCTGGCCTCGGGAAAATGAAATGCTGAACAACAAAACACCATCATTTGGGGCTAATCAAAGATTTCTTGCGTGGCCTCAAGCTGAAACACTTTTGGTTTGTTTGATCTAGAAAAAAAATGATAAAACTATCATGGACACATTAAAAAAGAGATGTTTTGGACTGGGGAAAAAAAATAAGAAGGACTAAATCACTTTATTTTCTTTTCCAAGTTTTGACCAGCTTTCCTGTGTGAAACTGTTTCACAAATTTGCCTCAAATAGCTTTTGTCCAAGAAAAAAAATACAATCACATCTCATGTTTCAACTCAAGCTATTTTCCCTTTGGCAGGGCACCGTAAATGCATCACAAGGACTGCGTTTCCACTGCCCTGAGATCCCGTGGATATCCCAAGGTGATGTGTCAGGTCCCCCTGTGCAGATGGAGGTCCTGCTGTGCCCGGAGTCATGGACAGGCAACAAAATAAACCCCAGACCTACGGAGCTCACGTTGTGCTTTCGCTGCCTGCTCAAAAGAGCTGCAAGATCTTGGCCTGCGAACCCTGAGACCCCTCTCCAAAAGGACGTTTGACTTTCACCTCTCTGCAGGAGATGCGGCCACAGCGGGCGCCGTGCTGAGGCCACAGACACAGAGAGACCTCGGCCAGCAAGGAGTGTGGCTTCTCACGTCCCTCCTCGGTGACAAATCAATAAAGCCTCTTCAAAGCCAAGCCCCAAAGCTCGCACTGCAGCAGCAAGTCTGTGAGCACTCGTGGCTCAGTCTCGCAGCAGAGAGACGGGGAGCAGAGGCCCCGAGCTCCCCGAGCAGGGGCCCAGTGCTGCAATATTGAACCTCAGAAGCACAGGGCCAAAAGAAAGCAGCGTAAAACCAAGAAATGCACACGAATTTCCACAGAGACTGCGCTGTTTGCAGCACAGCCCTGAGGCAGGAAGGTGCCAGGTGGAAAATGGTTTCTAGAAGGTACCAGGTGCTGGCCGGCACTGCCCAATCACCCACAGCATGGGCAGGACACAGTGACTGGCTGAAGGGCAGCTTCAGGAACAAGATGCTTTTGCAAATGGAGGATTTTAGGCTGGGCCTGAACTTTGAGCAGTCAGAACAACATTTAAGAGGCTGATTAGCTGCCCTCAAGCAGGCTGAGGAAGTCCAAGCACAGCCCTGAGTCAGGCTCCTCGCTCCCACCCACAGGGCAATACCCCACTCGTGGCCTCACCCCAGGTGAGGTGGCTCTTCTGGCTTTACTGAAATTATAGTGTTTAGCAGTCTCTTGTAAATACTGAAATAGATCTAATTATTCATTTAATCAGGGGAAAGGAATCTCCTGCTGCTTTCCAAAGCCAGGAAAAAGGGCGATTTTGCCAAATTGCAAAAAAAACCAAACCAATTGCAATGCAGGCAAGAAAGGCATGTGGCAGCCCAGTCCCATCTGGAGCACGTTCAGGAAGGTTCTCCCTCGTTCTGAAGGCATCTGCCAGCCCTGCACCTCTCATCACAAGTGTTTGTACAGCACAGCAGAAAAATCAAGGGGTTTTTTTTGCTACCCAGTAAAACCCACAAGCCCCAAACAGCGAATTCTCCAAATCCAAAAGGTACCAATGCAGAACAACCCAGCTGTGACCTCTTCCATCAGCTGCCCTAGAGGAGGGTGCACCTCAGCTGTGCCCAGACAGCCTGGTTCCCGTGCCCTCCCCTTGCATTGCTGTGCTCCTCTGTGGCCCATGGAGCAGGAAACAGGAGCGACAGCAGCGTGAGTGGCACTGCTCCGCGCTCCGTGCCTCCCCGGCAGCTCTCTGAGGCACGAATGAATGGGAAGTGAAAGCTCCTTGGGCTGACAGCCCCAAACAGCAGCTGTGGAGTCGCAGGTTTCTCATGTAGCTATCAGAGGACGCGGGGCAGAGTGCGAAGACAATGCTTTTGATCACCTGGTGTGTTATCAGATCCCCTCCTGCCTGCACAGATAAGACGGATGTCTCTGGGTCGCTGGCTCCTGACAGCGCTGCCATCGTTCCTCCCTCTTTGAGCTTCCTTTCTCAGTTTTGGGGTTTTTTTATGTCACTTTCTTTCTCTTTTCTTCCTGCAGCCGTTCTGCCTCCGTGTGTTGTCCCCACAGCACGCAGGGACAAGCTCTTTGCTCCACAGAGCCCTTTCCCAAGGGAGCAGCATGTCTGTGCCCACGGGAAACCCCTTCCAACCTGCTGAGGGGGATTCGGAAAGCCAAATTTTTTCCTTTCCCTCTCCTTAATGAACTATCACTTCCAGCCCTTGCATGGCCCAGGGTGTTGAACACCTCCTCATTTTGCTTTGGCCTGCCCTGCGTGTGGCTGAGTGCCCAGGGATGCTCCCAGGCCGTGCATGCCTGCGGATCCCGGGCTGCTCCCTGGGTCATGCAGAGCAGGGGGAAGAGAAAGCACAAAGCCCAGAACCTGCCATCCAGCAGGATCATGAGGCAGGAGGGAATTCCCTGAGCAGCTTACAGGAGCTGAACTGGGGTGGCTGGCAGTACAGAAGGGAAACTCTCCTTTTCCAGACAGAGCAGGAGTCAGCTCTGTCCCATCAAGGGACAAGGGAATGGTTCCAGCAGCAGAAAGCACAGACAGTGGAGTTGCCTCTGCAGTAATTGCATTAACTCCTCTATGGCCTGTTTTCAAGCCCAGAAATAATCAGTAGAAGCTGCAGAACATATTAAATTATGCTTTGCTTATTTTTCTAAAATTATGAACAACTTATAAGCTTGTTGTCAACACCTACTGCCAGAAAGGCAAACTAGCACATTCTGTAATCTCTGCTTTAAGAGTCTGACCATTCCGAAATTTCTTTCAAAGTCATGAATATTTTAAAACTAACATAGCCTGCGGTTCCTTTAATTTGATTTTTTCGTAGTATTTCTCAATTTCTCAGCCATCCACATACCCCTGCATCACGATTTTAGACTTCTCTCTGCTTTTTAATTACAGCTTTTATTGTGTTCCAGAAATGGGTGCTGTCAGTCGATATTTGAAAGTTCACAGTGGGTTTGTGACAGAGCAATCCTGAACCATCTCAGTTTATGCAGGAATTCAGGCCGTGTTTCTGTTACTCCCATTCAGCAAAGCAGATGTTGTTACGAGTGTGGCCGGCTGAAGTCGCAGCTGCTGGGTCAGCTCAGCTCCTGAGTCAGGGCTCGATGTCTTGCTGGTTTTTGCAATGCCTGGGCTGGTATTTCACGGCCAGCCTCAGGTCAGCTCTGCGCTGTTGCAACTCACGAGTGCACAAATATTTGTGATGGTTTGGATCAGAGTCAAGTCTCGGCCAGCATCAGTCGCAGGGTGGGAAAGGCCTTTTCCTGTTGCACAAGGGAACACGCACAGGAAGAGCAGTTGGTGCTGTGGTCCAGCCTAAATCAGCTCTTGAAATCAAGATTTTGCTCCAGGGATGACTAATCTCTTTGCACAATTCCCCTCTGGGTGTTTTTGGATACAAACATGTTGTTTCTCCTGTAGTGCCAGATTTTGGAGGGGTCTTTCTTACTCTTCATGTCAAATATAGTTGGGCTGCAAGTCTGTCTCAATAAAATGAAAAATTGCTCATATTTGGAGACTTAGACACATAAATGTTTTCAGAAGAACGAGTCTCCCATTTTGAAACATATGTTTCCTCCTTTGTATCTGTTTTGTCTTCGGGTTTTTTCTCCAGGCTTCTTAGGAAATGTGTTGGCATGAACAATATGTTTCAACCAAAGAGAGCAAATACTTTCAGAAAAGAAAAAGTTTTTAAAAGTCATAATGTTTGATTCATCATGGTAAACATCTGATTTATTTACTGTCCCTCCAGGAAGGCCGTCATAGTATTGCCCAAGACTGAAAGGCCCAATAAAAACAGTTACAGTCTTGAACAGCAAGTGCTGTAAATTATCTGTATCATATGCTACAGCCCAAAAGCTGCTCACAGAAGGGTTTGCTAGGATGACTCATTTCCAGGGAAGCTGTCTTCTGCTCAGTAGAATTTTAGGTGGCCAAAGGGAAGAAAAGATGCAAAATTAATCAAATAAAAATTTTCAAGTATTCACCCTCTTCTGACTTCCACAGAGGTGACCCATTGGCTGGATACACCCCACTGACTCTCTGCGGGGCAAAAGAGGAGAGGTAAAAGCAGAAGAAGACTTCTCTGTTCCTTGGGAGCAACATTTATTTGTACTTCCCCAAACCATCACCTGCCAGCATGACAGTCACTCATTTCCTAGACTTTCCACCTAAAAGCAGATGCACTTGAGGAAGTGGAGGCTGAACAGAGCAGCTCATTATTACAGGAGTGAACGGGGATTTCTGAGCCTGTTCTGCAGTGGATGCTGCTCCGCTCCCTAGAATGGTTGAGGTTGGAAGGGACCTGTGGAAGTCATCTGGTTCATTCCTCCTGCTCAAGAGTCAGTGGCCAGGACTGTGTCCAGATGGCTTTTGAATATTTCCAAGCACGGAGAGTCCAAAACCTCCTCTGGCAACCCATGCCAGTGCTCAGTCACCCTCACTGCTGTGCTGCCCATAGTTCAGGTTTGCATCAGCCATGAAAAGCCTGAGACAGAGACAGGATTGTCAGAGAAATTAAATTCACACCTTCAGCCCCACCTTCCCAGGCTAAAGCAGGAGCTGAAACAGCCCATGGGCTTTGGTCAATAAGTGAGCAACCGTGAATTTAGGGGGTTTAGTGGATTCCTCTTCTGCAGATTCAAGCCCGCTTGAGAGGTTTGTTGTTATTCAGGGAATGCCTCTAGGAATCTTTCCTTTAAAATCCTTACAGCTTATAACTGACATGGTTCAACAAGCCAGAACATGGTCTCTGCTCTCAAAATTCACTAAAAACTTTGAAAAATTAGCTTTGTTCCAGCATAAACTGATCTTTTGTATGGGACAAAGTTTCCCTCTAAAGTAATTTGTACCAGGTCCAACCCAACTTGTGTGACCTTTCCAGTTTGTATCCCTGCTCTCTGTGCTCTGGATCACACAGCTGGTTACAACCATTCCCTTGTGGAGAACACCTCAGCCCTGATAGGAACAACTCTGCCACCATTTGTTTGATTTCCACTGTCTGCTCCCGAGCACTTTCATCAGAGGCCTCGAGTTAGGAGTTAATTAAACTGACAGCGCTGCTTCGCTGCAATTCAGTGCGAGACAATTGAACTTTTATCTGATCCAATTTCTCAGAAGTGAAACCAGGCAGTGGCTGGTGAGAGAGGGAGGTCTGGAAAACACAGCCACGGGTCAGTGGGGTTGTGCTCCCCGTGTATCACTGCACCCGGGACACCGAGCACATCAATAGCAGGAGTGTGGCTGTGCTGGGTGTCGGGCAGTTTGACCTGGAGGTGGTGATGGCAAAGGGTCAGGGAGAGTGAGGAGGCATAAATGAGGGAATTCACTTGAGACTTGACCTGGGAAAATCCTGTTCGAGAGAGTTATTTGAGCTCTTAATTAGAATCAGGGAGAAATGCCAGTTCAAATGTTTTGAGGTGTTGGGGTTTTTTGTACAAACTGTTTAAAATCACAGAAGCCAACATCCCTGTTTAATATTTTTTTCCTAATGAAAAAAAAAATCCTTAAATTACATCTTAGAGCCACAGCTCAGATACTCAGGAATTATCTGTTGCCAGCTAACATGGGCATGTCATTGCTGTTGTAAAATCACAGCTTGACTGAGCGTGGTGGGGTCACTGTGCTTCACTCACAGCCTCCGTGTCTGGGGCTCTGGCAGGTTGCCTTTGAAGTGAACTTGTATTTTGACTCAGTGGTGAGTCAAAGTGAGCTGACACTTGTTCCTCAAAGAACAGAATGACACGAAAACCTTATCATCATATTGAGATAATAGCCAGGCTTGGGCAGCATACGGTTTTTCTGTCAAAGTGAAGATGCAATTTTATAATGTCAACTCACTTTATATGAAAAACAACAAAAGAAATCTTGGTCCATCTCTATGGAGACATTTCGTTTTGTGCTTAAAATGTGTTCCAATTGAATTTCAATTTTTTAAAAAACCCAAATAAATCACTGTCCCTTTTCGCCTGCATTTGCTTACATGCATCTGAAATTTTGCTTAAAAAACTTAAAAAGAGAGGAGACTTTTTCAGGTCAAGCGATCTAGCTGAGAACAGCCTTCTTTGTCAACAAATTGTGTGAGGCAAGAGAAGTTTTTCAAACAGTGCCAGCAACTATGAGTAATTGTTAATACCAATGGTTGTTAAAGCACCAGCAATCAGTGTGATCAAACACAGCTCTAACACAGCCTTGGGAAACAATTCTCTGTAATTTTCGCCCAACAAAGCAGTAACAACAACCACAGATTTTAACTCTATTGAGTAAACAACCTCTCTCCTTCTCGCTTGGCCACCAACAATGCAAGCACGCAGCAGCAAGAGGTCAGGTTTTTATGGGCACCTGATAAGACCAGAAGTGCCACAGTTGTGCTCATTTAGCTCTTGGGTTGTGACCTACCCAGGAGACACCTCAGCCACCACTGCCCTGGGTTATTTACCACGTCTGTGTGGGATGTGCACTCTCATACCCGAAACTCCGAGAGGAAACCCACACTGTGTTCATGTGTGAACGCTCTTTCATGTTGTTTAACCATTGTCCAGCTTGCCACAATCAATCTATTCTTCCACCCCTTTTGCAGCTGTAAAAACAAACTATTTAAAGGGTGCTAAAGGCTTCCAAGTTTTTATTTTACTTTTGGCTTTATTAAGGTCACATTTTTTCCGTAGTTTACTCATAAGGACTTTCCACTGTGCAGTTCACTACCTCTTTTGACTAATTATCATTTTTCCATAGTTAAAGATGAAGAACGAGAAAAAAATTATGCCTTAGCCTATTGATATAAGATAGTAGGAACAGATAAAGCTCTGCTTTTACTCTGTGCTGGACCCAAGCTGAACAGTTCGTAAAGGTAAAGGTACCTCTTCCACCACAGTTACTAATATACTCTTACTAAACAAGTAACTGCAGACTAAGATAACAGGTGCATAAATAATGTCTGTGAAGGAAATAGCATAAAAGAATGGCAGATTTCTACGTTTACATTACCATTTTTACATGGGTAACCTATAAATGCCATGTTGGTTTCTTACTACGAGAGGATTTTCCACCACATTGCTCTACAAACTGTATGGTTTTTTTCCCTAATACAGCATTCAAATTGTATTAACTATTCCTATTAAATCTCTGTACAATCAAGTAACAAATCACTGCAATGGCAAACTGCTGAAAAAGTTCTTTGTTACTGGGTTATAAGCAAGGATTTGAGATGCAAATCAGGGATTTCGACCTGACCTCTAGAACGTTACAATAAAGGCTCTACCAAGATCATAATGCAGCAAACACAGCCACTCCTCTGAGATGAGACTCTTAAAACACGTTGCTGTTTGGTTGTACTGTTTCCCCACAAGAGATTCTCCATATAAAAATCCCTTTGAAGTTATTTCAAGAAGCAGCCAAAGGGATCAGGGTGTTTTCTCTAATTGTGCTAGCAAGGGAAGGCATGGGTGGGAGCTGTGCTGGGGCTGGGCTGGTGAGACCTGCTGGGAGGGAGTGATTTCAGCTGCGTTGCTTTGCTGAATCAGGGCCTTAGGACTGGTGAAAATGAGCAATTTGAGAAGCACAAGCTCAGTTTGTACTTCTGCTAATTGACGCAACACTCTTCTTGCTTAATATGGAAAGTCATGAGCTGGGAGATCTCTTCCCTTCTCCATCTGAAACCCAACAGGGATGGCTATCCTTGTGTGGCTCCCATGAACCAGATACACGGATTTAGATAATCATTTCCAGACCTTTTCTTGTACTTCCTCACACAGACTTTCCTACAGATGACCTTTGGGAGCTGGAAACTCTGAGTGTTGTGGAGAGAACATGATTTCCTGGCTGCTACTGTAAGTGAACCTTGAAACAGCAGTCCTGCACCATAGCCCAGCAAATGAAAAATGTGAATAGCAAGAATGAACAAGGAATAATGGGAAAACAAATAAAATAACTGTGATCAGGGGAAGCTGAAGAGTCTGATCCTTCAGGACAGGAGGAACTGGTACTCTTTTTCAGACCCCATTTTTGGTTTTGAAAGCACTTTCAAATCAAGATTAGTAAAAATGGGGAGACACTGTCTCAGGCAAGGAGAAAAAAAAGTGAAACTGCAGAAGTCTTTCCCACTGCACTAGAACAGATCATTTTTAAGTTTTAAGATATCTTTTAATACTCATCACAAAGCACTTGGGTCCAGGCGAGGGGGATCCCAGCATTTCACAAAGCATTTATGCAGGAAATGGCAGGAATAGGAAGGCCTATGGGGAAAAGCTTTAATATTTCAGTTGAAAGAGGTATTAAAAACTGGAAGGCAGCATGTGCCACTTCCCGTCACAGTGACACTCAGCTGCAAACACACAAGCAGAAAGCACAGGGAGGGGAAGGGACTCCAACAAGGGAGAGGATTAAGCGTGCTGAGGACAGGATGATTTCAATTAAGGAGCAGAGCTGATCCAGGCGTGCGTGAAAATATCTGTAGCAGAGAGGAAAAATCTTGGAAATTTCCCAGCACGTCTTCTCCTGTCCAGGCATGGGCTCTGGTGTCCAGCCTCCCTCCTGGGCACGTGGGCTGGGGCGAACGCCTGAGCAGAGAAACTGATGCTCTGTTGGTGCTGCACAGCCCAAGTTGTCCTTCTCTTGGTCTTTGAGAGTGGTGGTGACACAAAGAACAGTGGTGGCTGAGCTAAAAACCTCTGAAAGACATAGGAGGCAAAGGGGTAAAAAAAAATCAGCCTCTGTCCTTGCACCAATGGCTTTTTGCCACTGAGCTAAATGAGGAGTACAATCAGCCTTCAGAAGTGTGATTAGCATAGCAGGGCAGCAACAGGCAAGCACGAAGGAGGGAGAAATGCTTCGTGTCTCCTGAGATGTCTGACTGCACTGGGAGGGTTTCCACTCCCTCTCCTTGAAGTCTCCATCTTCGAGCAGAGCGCCACAATGGGAATTTCTGCCCCTTTGAAAGGCTGCTTTGAAGAGCTGTACTTGAATAAAGACATCTGATAAGTAGCACAGATAACTTGCTACAAGTACGTCCTCCCAAAACCTCTAGTGTGCTCTCCTAATGAAATAAATGCATTATTTCCACACGTGTGTTTCCAGAGATGCACGTCAGGAGCATTTAGACACGGGGAACTCTGAGCACACGAGTCAGCTGGGAGAGCACAGAGCAGCAGGGGCTGTACTCTGCTCCTCAGCTCTGGCACCAGCAGCTTTTCTGCCTAACCCAAGGCAGCTCTGTGTGCTTCAGGGAGGAGAGGAAAAAAGGGCGACCAAAACAAACCATAAATCTGTCACTGTGGGAGCAAAACAGTGGTAGACAAATCCATCCATCTCACAAGATTCATCACAAGATTCCTGTCAGCATCTTCTCTACAGCTTTGTGTTTTTCCCCTTTTCCACAACGTGTGAGCTGAGAACAGCAGAATGATGAAAGATGAAATAAGGATGACTTGACTGACAAATTCAGTAGATATTATGTAGTGAACACGTTCTCCAGAATTGTTTAGCAACAAGATTTATCTTGTATAAATAAGATGGAGGGCTTCAGCATGGCATGGAACCATTTCTGTCCATCTGGCTTTGCAAGGAAAATATGTGGGGAAAGTAGAATTACAATTCAAGCAGTAAATAAAGAAGCACTGAAATGGTATCAGTAAGATTAAAACAAACAAACAGAAGAGAATCCTGACTAGTGCTATTTAAAAATATGGAGCTGTTCTAGAAAATATAAAAAGAAGTGAGAACTGATGGAAATGAAGATCTAAGCTTTGGATTTAGTAAACGATGCTTACTTGATTACACCCATATGCAGTCACTGATGAGCTCTTGAGCAGAACTGATGAAAAATTGGATTGTTTACATGCATCAAACCAAGCAAATGGGAGTCTGAACTCAATGTGCCAAAAAACCTTGAGAGTAAAAATGCTAGCAATAATTGCTGCATTTTATGTGTCAATGGCATGCCAGCAAGGATTCTGCATCAAACTCTGGCCAATGGAAAAAGGTTGGGATTGTGAAACTGTAATATCATTTATCTAGCAAGCAGGCCACCTGATGACTGACAACTTTAATTTCAGTGTGAAATTGGCTGACTGGCTGCTGAAACATCCACCCCTTCTGACAGGGATGGTAGTCTCTGGATATTTACTACTAGAACCTTCCAACAGTTGTCCTCCTGCTCTACCCATCTTCATTTCCAGCAGCAAAGAGAGCGGCCTTGACCCAAATCACAGCTCTCCATCGAGGAGTGGGGCGGTGGTGGCTTCTCACGGTCTCGATGTCACATCGTCTCTGCCTCTGTGGAAAGGTCCTTGTGCTCATGAGAAAATGTAAGTACTTAGGGGTTGTGCACCCAGAGAACAAAGTCAGGTCTTTGAGGTAGGTGTGGGAGTAAAAAGCCAAGAGATTTTATTTTACATGGAATGAATATGTGGGTCAGGGGAGCAGATTTTGGACCAGAGTCCTTTTTGTTTTCTTCATAGCCAGAGAATAGGCCCACTAGAAGAAAAAAGCTTGACAGCCTGTATGTGCATGACCTTGCATGAGAAAGAGATGAATATGATCCTGTGTTGGGTTAATAGTACAAATTACCTCACAGCACAGAATGCTACAATCTGTCTTCTCAAAATAAACACTCATTGGAAGAGAGAATAGTCAAAATAATCATGACTACTGCACACTTGCTGAGTAGTAATGTAGTGATATTACTACTTCTACCTGAACAGAAGAGATATTTATCTGATTATTACCTGTGATTTGGTGAGCTGGAAGAAAACTGTATCTCATTTTTAAGCTGCAGTCTCAAACACAGAAAGACCTGATGTGGTCCTGAAGCCAACTGCTTTGAATGTCTTTTGCTTATTTAGGATCTTCATTAGTACTTGCAATCATTTAATTATTCTGATTTTTTTATATTTGCCATCCACTCTGGATTGAGGGAATGTTTACAGCTAAACAACAATCAAAACAGAAGCCAGAGAGCAGATTCCCAAATCCTTCCAAATCAGCCTTGAATTGTGAGCTCCTTCCTCCAGGGCAGACTTCTACCAGAGGAACCACCAACAGTTCCAGGGGCTCTGCCACAGTACCACGTGCATATTTTGCTTGCCCTCCAATGCTGTATTTAATCATACTGAGAGTTCTCCAGAACAGTCCAGGCTCTTCTGAAATATTTGGTTTCACAGTGAAAAAGGTGCATAGAAGACATTCCTCCATCAAGTGCAGCGAGGGACATTCCATCAGCCTATGCCTCAGAGTCCCAAACAGCCATTCCTTGGCAAAAGGTGATTAAATAAACCCCAAACTAGAAAACACATCTGCCTAAATAAAAGCCATTCTTACAATTTTCTGGCTATTAGGATCCTTTTTGCCACTGTGCTTCTGCTGTTTTGGCTGCCCAGTGCCCCAGAGCAGCTGCAAACCTTACCCACAGCAGCTCTGGAGTGACTTTGCCGTGCCAGAGCAGGACACAGGATACTGATGGTGTTTAACTTCCCTAAAAACACCATCCCAGCGAGGGCCCGAGGGAATGGTAACGTGCATATGAAGCCTGAATGCTGCATTGACTTTTGGACTGCAACAGAAGGCTTCCACAGAATTGAAGGATTACTGCTAATTTTTATTCAAAAAGGAAGAAATAGAGCTGATGAGGATAACTCGTACACACAGAGCATGCTGAACACTGCACCAGCCCAGAGACTATTAGCACATAATTAATTGAAATGGCTTGGCACGGTGGGCTCATGCCACTGACACTATGAGAGTTAATGTTGGCCCACTTTCCGTGCTCATTACAATCCATGTCAGTAGGATGGACACGTTTGAAACCATTTCCTGCTCTTTGTTGCAGTGTTTGCCAATAGCAGGAGAAATTGATGCTGTGGAAGTGAGAAAACATCTCCAGCATTGCAATGGAGGAATAAATTATTCTCTAGTGCACGATATAATTGCACCATAATCTGGTCAGAAAAAATTAGCTCCTTCTTCTGATATGGTCCAGGGCATTGTTTGGTGATGCTGTGAAAGGATGCTTTGATTTGTGGTGCTAAGTAATCATGAACAGCCTTGGCTCTCATAAACACATGCTTGGGGGAGCTTGAGGGGCTGCCTCTCCCTAAGCCTGTAAGTTTGTAAATTTGTGAAGTCATCCCCCAGCAAGAAATTTTCCCCCTTTTCCAGAATCAGATCTGCAGAGCAAAACTTTCATTTAACCTTTCAATTTTTTTCATTTTTTTCATTTCGTTTTTTCTTGAGGAAAATGGGTATTCTCTAAAGGATGGGTCTTTAAATTCTTGAAAATCTATTCCTGAAAAAATAAACCCAAAAAACCCCAGGTGTGCAGTCAGCCCTCAGTGCCTGGTCAATAGCAGAGAGTGGTGGTGAGTACACCAGAGAGCTGCCAGGACTTCGTGCCAGAACATCCCACCAAGGTCAGCCTTGCGCAGAGCTGAGTGTCTCCTGCTTTGGAAAACGGAGCAGGAAAGGGCAGGTGTGTATGAAAGTGAAACAAAGATTTAAATAAATACAGTCAGGTTTCTGTAAGCTTCCCGAGATAAGAGTTTCAACTTCTATACCGGTGTGAAAATTTAGCCCCAATAATTCAAAATTAGGCTTTCTGTGCCAAAAAATATTTTCTTCCCCACTACTGTAATCAAAGACTGTGGGAAAACCCAAAGGGCTGTTGTTGCTCGGGTTTAAGGACAAGGACTTGCTCTGACGTTGCCGGCAAGGGCAGATTGTCAGTGTGGGTGCTCCGAACCCACGGGGGGCTGTGCTGCCACCCCAGCTCGGGCTCCATCCACAGCACGGCCCTCCCCGCAGCACTTTTTTCCGTGAGCCTGAGCATCGCCTTACACGCAGCTCCCGAGGGTTTGTTCATGCTGCAGTGTCACCAAGAGCTGCTTAATTATCAGCACAGCACCTAGAGGGAGAGGGGCTTTGAGGAGCAGCACCGCGCACGCCAGCCGTGCAGCACGGCGCTAATTATTTCTGCCCGTGTCACCGTCGCTGCCATCGGAGGGGACAGCTGGCGCTTCCCCAGCTCCTCGTACTCCTGCTAATCATGAGGAGTGCCTCAGCATGCTGCATGTTGGAGGGAGATTTAATGTGCTGGCTGAACACTGTATTGAGTTCCTGATTTGTGTCAGCAAGGCCTGCTAATTCGTAAGAAGAAGTGTCACCGGAACTTCTTTGCCATGCGTTTAGACGCTGGTAAATTACTCTGGAGAAAGCCTGGCTGGAGCCGTCAGTACTTACTGCAGATCTTGGCTGACTTGAAAGGTTGCCAAGGGATCCACTGAGGTACAGACAGAGCTCAGAGTGCAGCAGCCTGCTCAGGCACACCCCTCCTAGCATACCTGATGGTGTCCTCGAGGAAAGCTCGTGAATCTTATTCTTGCTGTGCCCCCTTGCAGAGAAACCTCCTAAGATTCTATCCCTACCAGCCTGTGCTTCCCACTCCTGTGGTCTCTGCACAGACTCCTGCTTCTCCAGCATCCCTGGACTTCCCAGCAGCTTTGCTGATCCCATGGTGCTGCTGGGAGCAGTTTCAAATGGCTTTTGCATCTCCCCTCGCCTCTCCTGTTGGGTGTGTGAAACAAACCCCGCATTCCTCACCTGAAAATCATTCACAGAACGTGGAGGAACTCCGCTGACCCAAAACACTGCGTTCCCATTTGCCACCGAAAAGGAAAACTACTGAAACCTGGCGTGAGGTGATGCAGTTGGGTTCCCTCGTGCACTGGGGGCTGGAGGGACCCCTCTGCTCTGAGCTGCAGCTCTGATGGGCACTGAGGGTCACACAGAGGGGAGCGAGTGCTCGTGTGGCTCCGCGCTGGAGTCTCCAAGGCTGCAACGTGTATTCTGATACCACAAAATCCCAGAACCCCTCATCAAATATTCATCGCTTTTTTAATGCCACGTCTTCTAATTTTAAAATTCAGCCCCTAAATAATTTAGCAGACTCATGGAAAAAAAAATAAACAAATAAAACCCCCATCTAGGCTGTGGTACAGTTACTAAACTTGTCAAAGGTTCCCAGCACGTTACTTATTTCTTGAGAGGGGTTTTTGGCTGTGCCCAGTGTCTCCAGGTACTGAGACTTTTTGCTGCCTGAAATCCAGAAGCTGGTGCCAGTGGTCTGATCCTGCCAAAGGCGGGGTTGTGCTTAGGAGATGTGCAACACCACATCTGCAGGTTTGTGACAAAGCAGCTGGTGAGACCCTGCCCCAGATCCCACCTTCTCCAGCTGCTACAAACTGCAGTTTGTGCCATAAATCTTAAAATGCAGCTCCTCACTCGATGCCCCACATCCCTCCCATCCCACACACATCCTGGTCACAGTCCCTCAGGGCCATCTGGGCACCCAGACTGGACTCTGTGTTACAGACCTGAGGACACTGAGAGGTGGAGAGTCCGGACCCTTCCTCAGCCCTCGGCTGCATAATTAAAGCCCCTAATTTGGTCTGAATCTGTTCTCTATGCTAAACTAAACTAAAAGGCCACTGCACCCCAAACCTTCTCTTTTTCCTTGTGCAGGGAATGCTGAACAAAAAAAACCCCCAAGTGGCCTTCTCGTACCTATTTATCAATGCACAAAGAGACTCAGTAGTCTTAAAGATGAAATAAAGCTGTAAACCTCTCTAGCCATGTGGCTGTTTTTCAAACACCAGGTTTTGCCCCTGTGGTTTGCTGCTGTTGAGGGCTGACTTTGGGCAGGTTACTCTTCTGAATGCAAACCCAATTCACCTCTCACTGCAAAAATACAGCCTGGCCCCTGAAATAGTAAATATGCCAGCTAGCTTTCCCAATTTAATTAACTTTTCCCCAATGGCCTTGCTTAAATAGACTTCAAAGTTCAAAGGAGAAAGAAAAAAAAAGAAGAATTACATTTTAATAATACTTTTGACAAAAATGAGGAGAAAGTTTCCATTATTCAGTGTTGAAGTCATGGAAACTCCTGTGCCTAGCGGCTGTTTTGCCTTTTATAACATCAATAATTTAACACTTAATTGTTGTGCATTATTTGGTTAAAGCAGATTATGACTCTAACATTTGCATTTATTTTTCAGTAATGGTGAGATAGCTCTTCCTCAGTAAGAATATATTTGGACATTCATTTACCCTGCAAACAAAATCATTGAGTGGCTCATCTCTAATGCTACTATTTAACCACTGAGAAATGAAGCCTCTCTCTTCTGGTGTGTGGTGAGAAATGTCTGTTTATTACCAAGCCATTTTGATGACTTTTCCGCAGTGCACTTTCAAACCATTTAAAACCCATATTTTTAGGCTAAACTCTGGGATTAACAACCACGTTATATTGTGTCTAAGCTAAGTGAAACTTCTTGGTGTATCTTCAAAGGGCAGGAGACGTTTCTTAATGCCTTTCATCTATCAGAAGAAATTAAACCCCCTGGAGCAGTCTGGATGCAAAGGACAGCCCTGTCATCCCTCAGGACAGCAATGGCACCCTGTCACTTGTCACATCTTGGAGGACTTTGCCGACTGCCAGGCTTGGCACTGTTTTCCCTTTGAATCAAGGACCACACAGAGCCCACAGGCTTCATCTGAGACTGGTGAAGGACAGGTAAAAACCTACTGAGTGCCTTGAGACTTTTCCAGGGCTGAGAGAACATCCACCATTGCATCTGCAACCCCCAGGGGAGACTCCCTCGTGCTTCCCAGCTTCCCTGCTCCAGGTGGTTTGCTCTGGGAGCTTCTGCTCTCCCCTCTGCCCGTCGCACTGACCTGCTGTGATGGACAGCCCTGCACCAGGACAGTCCCCCCTGATCCTCTCAGCTCTTGAGATTGTAGGTGAAAATCCCATCCACCATTACTTGTGGGGGATTTCGGTGTTTTCACCTCAGAAGAATGAAGGCTTGACTTTTCAAAAATACCACCTGCAGTCCTGCAAAGTCCTGCAAAGGTGGGAGCTCCTGAATGCTCACTTAATGCTCAGATCAGCATCACAGCAGCATGAATGATAGCAGAGATCCAGGAGGGAGAAAGGGTCTTTCAGGATTAGAAAGCAAAGTGTGAACTCTGCTGGGATTAAGTGGCACAGAAAATTCACCTGCTGTTTTAAACCCAACAATCTTGTAACTTAGAGCAATCTTGAGAGCCTAATCAGAGCAAATCACTTTCAACTATTGATAAAAAAAAAAAAAAAAAAAAAGGGGTGTTAACCCCAAATGCTTCTTTTACCAAGATGTAAAAAAGAAAAATCCCAGAGAAGGCTGGAGGTAGAGATTTCAAAGAAAGCAATTTCGTTGCTCAGATCCTGTGGCCCCTTTCTATATTCTACCCTTTTGAACACACCCTGATGCAGAGAGGCAAGAACCAGGGACCACGGCCCCGGTGTATAGATATGTAAATTAGAAAAAGTTAATGGCTTTGAAAAGTTGGCAGGTTCAAGAGGAGCACGGGTTCTGTGACATGTTTGATAAGGTTTGAATCTGAGAACGTTTGCACACGGAGCATAACATTCCCACGGCCACACCAACACAAATCTGTGCTCTGCAGAACTCCGGTGAATTCAGCTCTGACAGCAATTAGTCTCACCACCTTATCACACACTACAAAAAGCCAAGTCCCACCGAATATGAAACTAAAGGTTGGGTTTTCTGAGGTTCCTAACGCCTGCTCAGGCATCTGTGCAGATTTTTAAAAATGTGCATTAATGAGACTCCGCGGAACACTGGAGCTACGGCAGAAAAATTGACTCCCTGAACTGCAGGTTATGATCCTACTGGGAATGAATTTGTTTGTGTGTTTTGGGTGGTAGGTACACCGCCTGCTCTCTGGAAATAAGCAGCCTGAGCAAACTGTGCTACTCGCTGAGCCAGAAGATAACATTGCAGGTTGATTACGAGCATCCGTAATAAAAACTAGAAATCCTCAGGAACAATAAATACCCATAATACAGCCTGAATCCCCTTCAGCGATAAGAATAAGCAATGACCTTCTGAGCACCTCACGTTAGAAATGTGTGCAAGGTGGCAATCTGTCTGCGTGCAGCTGGCTGGGGTGTGATTAACAGGGACTCTGTGTCAGCCTGCCAGCTCCATTTTGGGTGGGGAGCTCTCCTGCTGTCCTTTTACCTTTTCAGAGAGATGATACCTGCAGAGGTGTCAGGAGACGATCTTGCCCGTGGCGCAGAGCTAACAAGGATCATTAAACTCTGATGAACATCCATTTAAATTGATCTTTTTTCAGTCAAAAACTTGGCTTGTGTCCGAGGCAGCCGCTTCTGAACGAGTGGCTACACTGGTCGGAGGGGGCTGGGAAGGCAGGGTGAGCCAGGCTAAAAGCACACAGGATGCCTGTGTCCAGGAGATATCCCATGGAAAAGGCAGTGCCACGGCCACTGCAGCCAGCCCAGGAGTGGTGCTCCCCAGACTCTGCACGGCAGGACCAAAGCTCAGCCTCTCCAAAAAGGCTGCTGCTCTGCAACCCTCAGAGGGGTGGGCTGGTAACAGAGAGACACAGGCTGGTCACAGGAGTTGCTGTGTTAGGGATGGAGAGCTGGCAGGAATCCACGGCTCTGACCTCAGAACAGTGCACAGGCCCACACAGAAAGAGGGATTCCATCTGTGTGAGCCCGTGGAAGGTGTCGCTGGGGGCCCTGTGGAGAGCAAGCCCACATTTTGCTCAGCGCTTGCTGTGCTTTTCCTGTGCCTGCTTTGCAGTGACCCTGTGGTCCCTGAACGCTGGCATTCAACAGAGCTGGGGGACGTGCCACAAAGCAGCTCTGTTCCAATGCTTCTGCCCTGAAAACAGGAAATACTAAGTAAGAATCCAGTAAGCCAGTTGGCATTCCCCTGCATATTGGGTGTCTATAAAAGTACTTGCATGTGCTTGGCAAAGCATTTGATTAAGTGGAGCTGGGAGGTAATATTTACTCAGCTAATGCCTCGTTATTGGCAATTGCTTTCACTTGTGCAATGGTCCTGTCCTTTGTTTTTAAAGGCCTGTGTTTTTGTCACCACCACTTGCTCTTAGAAAGAATCCAAAATCTTTTGAAAATGACTGGTATTCCAAAACCTAGGGAAAAATTACCTGCTTCCTAGATAACCAGTGCTATTTTCTGGCTGCAAAGAATACAGACTGCCCTAGAATCACAGCCAGTCTATAATCTGCTGTTCTTTATCTTATATTTAAATGCTGGATTTTCACATCACTCTCACCCAGTCATTCATGGAGGAACACTTTACCATTCATTACTGCCAGCACAAATTACAGCTGCAAGTGGAACATTATCTAATTATTGTTTTAGGGAAAGCAAACCAGTAAAAAACCCTCTTGAAATCCCAAAAGGTGATTTGTGGGCAGATTTAAGGGGAGAGAATGCTTCAAGCTATCTATTATTAATGCTCAGCTATGCTGACCTTTGACAAATAATCTTAAGTCACACACAAAGAGCACAGAAAGACCTGAAAGACCTGACCCAAATGTCATTGAAAAGGCTTACACTGGGTTTTAGTGGGATCTAGATCAAGCTCAGCACTAAATTAATTTCTGGGTTGTTATAATCTTTATACTTGACTATCTTTCATGTTGTACCATATGGTTATCAAAACTTATTGCATTTCCATCATGAGCTGTACATTAACTCTCAGAACTGAATCTTCATTATGAGAAGAAAGAGGGTGATTTAATAGCTGAGAAGGTCTAAAGGTAAAGATCCACCACGCAGTGAAATGTTCTCCTTGGTCTGTTTTACAAATGGTCATGTTTCTTGATTTTTCCCCTCATTTTCTTTCATGCCTCCTGCTACTGGATAATGTTTACTCTGTGCCACTTTGCACCCTGTAAACTGGAAGGATGGTTCTGCTGAGAGAAAAAAGAGGAAGAAAAATCCCAAATCACAAAAGCCCATCAACCCAAGGCAGCCTCGTGTCCCTGTCACACCCACGGGGTTTGGCTGGAGGATGCAGAGCTCGGGGATGGGATGAGCACTTCCCCCTGCACAGGTACTCATCTGGGAAACTCCCGTGTTCCTCTGGCAGGGTTTCCTGTTCCAATGGCACGCTCCTTTGAGAGGGAGGGTCCAAGCTCACAAGCAAGATTTTGTTACGCTCTGGCTTCACAAACAGGAGCTTAAAACATCAACAGAGCCTTTTTATATCCAGGGTAAACAGCAGGGCAGTGAAGGAGCTCCCTGTCTGCTGCAGACTCATGAAGTGAGAATGGGCATGGTTTTCCAGCAGATAGGAAGTAATTCACTGCCTTCAAAGTTTCTGGCTCCACAAAGATCGGAGATCCAGATGCCTGGTACCATTTTCTGCAACTACAATCTGGGAATTGTGGTAATGCAAGAAATCTTTCTGTGCAGAACTCGAGTCCTACTCTGACAAACTCCGGAGCACACGGCCCTCAGTGTTTTAGATTTTTCTGAGCGAGGGTTGGAAGGGAAGAGAGAACATGCAATAAATGTCATTTATTTATAATTCTGCTTTAGTTTAGAACCCACTCAATTTATACCAAAAGCCCTTGGCTCAGAAACACTGTGTCTTTTGCATAATACACAAGTACTCAGAAAAATGTAGTATACAAAAAAGTGGCCAACATTTTTTAAAGTGACTAATGATTTTTAAGTGTTTAAATATAAATAACTCTAAAGGGAACATAATTTTCATAACCCTTGAATAAACCCTTTCAGCTCTTCTTGAAGTAGATGCTACACTGCACTGTGGAAGCACCCTTAGAAATTTGGGCAGCTTCTCCTTTTAAAATTCATTCTTTTAAAATTATGAGTTTTTTCTCCTCCATGAGGATGGTCAAGATGCTGTCCCTATGTAATATAAGTCCATTTGAGATTTCTCCAAATAGCTTACAAAGGAGTGGTGTTTTCTTAACTTATTGTCCCAACCACTCTATTAAACAGCCAGGACATTTAAAAGCTTTCTTTTTTTATCATTTTGCTTTGTTGTTTTCCTTAAAAAATAAAACCAAGTGGATATGAAAAAAGGGTTCTGTAGAGAGCTGTTTGTGCCATTCTCCAACTGCATCTTCTTGAAAAAAAGATGGATAAGCACATAACCTTGGGGACAGCAATATAAATTCTGAGTCTTGGCTCAATACCTGCTGTGCCAGGAGACAGGGAAGTCAGTGGGAGACCTGAGCGTGGTCTGAGGGCACTACACAGCCCATGGATATTTTTTGACCTCCCCTTTCTTCTCCCTGCCTGCATGACTGCTGTTGAAATGAAAAGTGAAACCAGCCCAAAATACAACCCTTACATTTACATTTTTTTGAAAGTGTTCCAGCGCTTGGTTCCATCTGTGCAAATCAAAACCCGTGGCTGAATAACACACAAAGCCTTATTAAAAAAATTCTAAGCGGAATTATATGCAAATTAGGGTTTCATTGTCTTTCATCTCATAAAGGCTAGTAACACTACAGAGGACAACCTTCTTATCAAAAATAGTTTCTGATACAAATTGCCTTTGACTGTATTTACAATGTCACTTCTAATCAAGTAAATTGTCAGGCTACTGCTCCTGTGCCATCTACATGACACAAAAATATAATGAAGAGGGAAGAGGGTACGAGTGCTTTCAGCTTTAACTGGCTGCCCACTTCATACCAATTACTACCTATTTAGTGAGCTTGCTCTTCTGTTCTTAGAAAAACACTAGGAATAAATGTATGAGCTCCTCTGAAGGAGACACCGTGCAGAAAAAAAGCTCATTCCACTTACCAGGAACATTTGTCTTTGTAATTACACCTACTTTTCTTACTCCTATGCAATTAGTAAATACAAGCTAAAAATAGCCACTTGAATGCCAATACGGCCCCTGACTGTTTCTCTATTATGTCACTTTTAGGTTAGTTCAATATTCCATTTGTTTGTAAGTTAACAGCTCTATTCAGACGGGTTAACTCCTGCAGGTGCATTTTCACTCCGAGCACATACTCCCGTCTCCACATGCAATTCCCACAAAGACCCAGGCACAACCAGCTGTGCTGTGCCCTGCTCTCAGCATTCAGCTGCCATCCTGCAGCTCAGCCACACTCTGGCACGTTCCCTGGGCTTTCTCCCTGGGCATATTGTGACACATTTTTAAATACAGATGGAACTATTTCCACATTTTGTGGGGTTTTTATTTGTTGGTGATGCTGTTTTCTCTTTTAAGCTCTGCGCAGAAACAACAAGCATTTAAAAGCAGAGACTGAGTTTTTCCAGGGCAGGTGATGCCCATCAGCTCACCTCAGCTGCCTGCTCTGGCTCAGGATGCCCTTCAGAGATTGCACTGCCCAAACCCTCTCTCTACAGATGTTTGCTGTCCCCACCTTGCACAGCGGAGCGAGCAGGAGCTCCCTGCAAAGCCAGGATGGAAAGAGTTCCCCTTCCAGCCAGGAGAGAGCACTGAGCACGTTGCATCCCTACACAGCCCCTGGAGATACTCCAGTGTTTTCCCTCATTGCTGGCTGGGTAGAAGCAGAGGGAAAGCACTGGATAATGTTTGCTGCCCACCACAGCGGTGTGTCGGGATCCTCAGCTGGTGGACAACCATGTATTTTCGTTGGGAGGAAAGGAGGTGGGTTGATTCACACAACTGTGGAACAGAGAATTGAGGAATAATGAGTCCAGGCCTTCACTGGTGTAGTTTAAAAGAAGAAATAGTTCTGAGAGCAGTGGAGTCAAGGTCCTAGTTGCCATATGTGGATCCTGTGATAGTTAGAAAAAGTGAACTTATTCACCATTTCCTCTCTTGTGGATTAATAGAGGTTCTTCACTGAGGCCAGCTGTCTATTTACACAAAAGGTATAAGAACTTCACACAATTCCATTGCCAAATATAGGTGAAATACTGGGTTTAAATGTATTACTGAAGAACTGACAGACAATGTGGATAGGCACATCTGAGAAGCTGGTCTGAAAAAAAGCCTAAGTACTAAAATGTTTCAAGTCATAAGAAGCATTTTTCTTTCTTTGTTCGTTCTTTGCTCAAAAGACAGGTTTCTGCCATCAGAACAAAATTATTTCAGCTGGAGAAAAAATACTCTCAAATTTAAGCTTGTGCATAAAAAGCCTCAGAGCCTGATGGATTATTAGGCTGAGGGAAAGAGCACAGCATAAATGCAAAGAACAAGAACAGAAGCCTAAACCTGAGGAAATCACGGACAAATCTCCCTTGGTTAGTATGGATCAGGGGTCTCATTCCCACGTTCTGAATCTCCAGCCTCATTTTCAGAGATGTCTGTTGAAAGCTCCATCCACTTCTGCCTTCTCAGAGCTGGACATGTTGGAGAAGCTGGCTTTAATCTGGGATTCTGCCCTTGAAATCAGGACAGTGTCAGGCAATGCTGTTCCTCCACACCCTGTGAGTTTTCGCTACGGGCAGAGAGCAGAAGTCAAATGGCCAAAGTCTGCAAACAGCCTTGGAAAGGTGAAGGAAAGGCCCAGCATTCACAGGCACAGTCATGAGGGTCTTGCAAATGGCCTGGTTCCTGATCCTTTAAATCAAACCTGGATGTCCACTTCAGCATTTTTTAGATATTTTTTGCATGTGAACAAGTGGGCTTAGAGGGAACTACTGGAGAAAGTTTCAGTAAGAGTTGAACAGGGTCACTAGCTGGCTTCTTGATCCAGTTGCTGGATCAAGGCACTAGGAGAGGTCCACTGTAGATTTTGGACTGACCTAAAGCCAATCAAACTTTTCCACAAGATCTTTCATGCTGAACCCAAAATGAAGCTTAATTTTGGGGGGGATTGTTTATTTGACGTTGTTTTACTTTCCCCTAAATATTTCCTCAAAAGGAAAGTTTCAAGTGCTTTGTTTTGAACTGAACCCTCATTCACCCATGTTTTCTCCTGGATGAAGCTTTGCTGTTTAATTCAGCACAGGTCTGAGTATAATTTCTGCCCACTCAGAACTTGTGTTTTGGGGGGAAAACTGATCTGCTTGGCTGTAGTTTTGTACCGTGTGTGACTTTAGCCCAACAGAAAGAAGCAAAAATCAGCAGAAAACCAAACGCCTCTAAGTGCCAGAGGCAGTGATCAGAGGGCTGGTGACAGTCCTGCTCTTGTCACCAAGGGGTGCCAGTCCCACCATTTGGTCCCTCAATGCCCACCCACTCCTGCTGTCCTGTGGCGAGACAGGCTGGAGAAAAACAAGTTGCTAAATACTAACCTGGCACTAAGGAAAAGAACCTCACTACAAAATATTACTGATCAGAGAACGTCCTCCCTCATTCCAAGGAGTGGAAAAGGGGAATTTCTTCCATACCTTCCAAAGGCAAACTTTGAAAGCCAGGTTTGCAAAAGTCGCTTTACGTGCAGAGCTGCCATCCTCCACCTGACAGCTCTGGTCGTAAATCCGGAGCCCCAAAATGAGGACATAAAAGTTTTGATTATATGCACTAAATTTCTATGATACTTTTCATCTCTTTCCTATCACTGGGAACTGTTTCCTGAAAACAGCCTCATAAAAAGAGTGGTCCTATCAAGTCTGGTGTATTATCTCCAGGACATGCTGATTTGGCTCAACACCTTTTTGGTGCCAGGGCCTGCAGCAACCCCTGGCCCAGTGCCCTGGCTCTGTCCTGCCTCAGGCCACCCCACTGTCATGCCAAACAGCCAAGCTCTTCTCAAGCAGGTCATGTCCTTTTTATTTAGTGCCAGTTCTCCTCCAGCAACAGCTCCTCTATCACTGGATGTGCCCACAATCACTATTATCTCCTTCAGCACTCACAGCATTTAAGGCAGCCACAAAAAGCTTTTGGAGTCTGGCTACAGGACGTGTCACCGTCTTTGTGTTCACCCTGAAGAGGTTTCTGCTGCTTTGTTAAGGTCACTAATTCTCCTGACCCCCTTAACCTCTCTACCAAGGGCTGATGTAACTGCTTCACTGCCCTTCCTCACTCCTCCTCACCTTCCAGAGATGCCAGCCCGAGAAAATAAAGCACTCTGGGGTACTTGGGGAGAAGGGTTCCTCCAGCTCCCGCTCTCTGAGGAAGGAAATATGCGAATTGTTTGCACACTGTGCTGCTCCTGATGGTTGCTGCTCGCCCCTGCAGCACAGGCATCAGTTCTGGCACCAGGAAACCAGCCCCGAGCTTCAGCTTCTGGGCAAGTCCTTTAATTTGCCAGTGTCTCTACCTGTTGGCAGCTGAGTGGGGATACAAATTGCTTTTCCCACCCCCTTCCCATGCAGGGCCATTGCACACAGAGATGCCTTAGCTGGGGGCAGCAGCCCAGATGCTCCAGGAGCACTTGCATCCCACTCCTGCAAAGCCAACTGTTGTATTCCCATATTCTCTACATAATAAACAACAAAAGCTGCCTGAATGGAAGAGCTAAAAAACACGCAATGAAGAGGAATAACATTTTCAAGACCCACAGTCCTAAAATTCCCTTTTATGTTTAGCCACCCCAACCCTCAGGGATCTGAACCTTCACCCTTTTTAGGGAACAATTTTATCAGCCAACAAATTTGAAAAGAAGTTTGTAGGTACCAATACTAAGCAATAACTTCATCAGAATGTTAAAACATAGCTCCTATAGAAAAATGTACACATGTGCACAACTCCACCTATCACACATGTGCAGGTTTTGCACACAAGTCAATTCTGTGTTAGTTCTGTTGCTTTTTATAGAACAATTAATTTTATCTATAAGTAACCAGCTTTGCTTATTGAGAAAATAGTCTGCAGAACAAAGAATATGCATTAAAATACTATAAAATGAGAAATGAAGTATCAGTTTAATGGTCGGATTGCAGCATTTCTCTCCCTAAATACAAAGAACTTAGAACACTGAGAGGAAAGGACAAAAGAATGAAGTTAATATATCTAATATTCCTTCAGGAAAAAAATATACTGCAGCACTAATTTTCTCAAACCCCAAAAGAGTGAAAGCTCCTTTCTCTCCCCCCGACCGTTTCTCAATGCAATTTTCATTCTTTTGTTAAATTAGAAAGGCTTTAATTTCCTTTTTCATTACAGTTTGAGTTATAAACACAAGCAGAAGCTCCTGGGGATTACACGTTAAGCAGGAAGGCACACAAACCATTGATGGCAGCCCCAAAGTGCCCCTGCCCAGCCGGAGGGGACAGCAGGGCAGTTGCAGAGCTTGGCCAGTGGCCCCAACGCGGCCGCTGCCTCCTCCTGCCCAGGGCTCGCCGGGCTCAGCACCCTTCCCGTGCCATTTCCCAGCCTGGAGAACAGGGGGCACCGTGTCCTGCCGGTGCTGCCATCCTTTGGGGGCCCTGCCATCCTTTGGGAGCCCTGCCATCCTTTGGGAGCCCTGCCTGTGGGAGCCTTCCCGTGCCCATCCTCCCCTCCAGCCCCGCAGGCCGGAGCGCTGCCCGAGCACAGCTCTGCTTTCTCTCGCTGTGCCGACTTCGCGGCCCTGGTCCTGTGCACAGGAAAAGCTTCCCCTTCCTGAGAGCATTAAATGCGACCTTTTCACCCTCAAATGTTTGTAAAGCCCTGAAACCAGGTCTGGAACTACCACGCTGCGGGGTTTTCTTTTTGCCAAATGATAACTGCTGGCTGTAATGGCAGGACTGACCCTCATCATAACAAAACTCTCTTTTTTTCTGTGTTACACCACGAAAAACCCATTAGGAGTAACAGCAGAAATGCGCTGACTTCTTTGGGGCAAAGCCACCAGCTTTCTCTTGAGTTAGGTTTCTGCCTTCAGGTCAATCCCTAAGGATTTGTCTTGTGGGCACTTTGAGCAGAGGAGAGGTCTCCAGGGTGCTCCGAGCCCTGTCCAGCCTGACCCTGAGCACTGCCAGGCGTGGGGCAGCCACGGCTTCTGTGGGCTCCCAGGAGGGTGGGGAAAGCTCCCTGAGCACCTTCACTGACACCCACCACTGCCCACCTCTGCCCTCTCTGAGAGGTTCTCTACTTCACATCACACTTTTATAAACACTGCCAAGGAAGAAACGCCTTTCTTAGCACCAGAACACTCACGCTTTCCAGCATTCTTTCCCTCTTTGCAAGCAAAGAGGTCAATTTGTGCTTCTCCTGTTTCCGTTCAGCTGCCAGAAAGGTCATCTTAGGATGAAGTGTGCCAAACAACAGAGGGTATTTTGGGGGAGAAAAGCAATGTGACTGTAGAAACAGTCATGTGTGCTGGCCCTCCTTGAGCCTTTTAGCTTAGAAAAATCTAATTAGGGGAAAGACTTAACGTACAGCATGCATAAGGATGCCAAAACTTCTAACAAAATATACTCAGTACCATTTTCTTCATGCTTCATTAATAAGGAACAAAATGTCTCTAGACTTTCTGCAACATATGCACAGAGTGATTTCAAACCAGACTGAGATTCTTTTCAAATGAGGGTTATAATATACTCAAGCAATAACAATGCTTTTTTTTTATTGCTTCGCTTGTAAAGTTGTTTCCATGTTCTGCGAGGACAAAGTTATTTGTCATTTTTGCAAAATATAACTTGTTCCTTTGATGGTTTTTAGGACCTTTCTATTTCAGCTATCGATTCAAGGTTGAGTGTAGCCTACAGCAGAGCTGAGCTCGGGGAATCGGAGAGCAAGAGCAAGACTTGGGTTTTTCCACAGGAATTATATCTTTTTATACAAATTAGAGACACAGGAAAACAAAGGTTTGATTCATCTTCTAAATCGTGTATAGAGCGTAGGGCTTTGTGCCACCAGATCACAGGGCAGCAAAAGGCATTTCTAACTCCTCCTCGTTTGCTTATCTTGCTCAGACTGCGAGCAGAAGAATTTATCCATGGGATAGATTCTGGAACAAAGAACCTCCAAGAAACAAATGCAACCTTTAAGATTTCTGCCAAGGACTGTAGCAAAAAACCCAACGCTGAGCCCTGCTTTGTCTTCTGAGGCAAAAATGCCTCTCTCTCCCTCAGCTCTCTGCATTGTGGGCAGGGCTGCAGCTGTTTGGGCAACAGACAGGTCTGCCCTGATAATGATAAATGGGGCAAGTGTATTTGCTCTACCAAAGAATTTTCCTCTTCATATCCACTTCCAGAAGGAATCAGATGGAGGCAGCTCCCTGTGTGATCTTTCCCTGAACATGATCTTTCCCTGTGCAGGCAAAGGGAATCAAAGTGATCTCATGGGTATAAAATATTTGGTAGTAAGACAATGTGAGGGAGAATATTTGCCCAGGAGATTTAAAAAAAAAATTCAACTTTCTTTGAATATGTTTTGTGTTCTTCTACAGTGAGGTGTTAAATTGCATTATAACTATTGAGACATCAACATTTACCAACGTTTGCAATTCAAATATAAGCACAGAGTGCAAAACTGTGAAACTATTTAGAGGTGTCAGGGTATGGATCTGTAAGCAGAGGTTTGTATATCATTTGATAGCTATTTATTTCTTGTTAACGTTTATGTAATGCTATGATGTTTATGATGGCCTGACTTTCCATGTGATGGGGATCATTTCTGATGGGTAACTGGCATCAAATCACTGTTTTGCAAATACAGAATATTTTCATATTTGGCTGGTGAAACAAAAAGACTTCCTAGTGTGAGTATGCTATTAAAATGCTAATAGGCCCTATTTGAGAAAGCTTACTCAGACCTCAGCAGGAAACATATACAACATTTACAGAGATTTAGATATGTGTTTTTAACATAAAAGGGTCTCCCTTCCCACGGAACTGTAAGAACATTTAGGCAAGAGTGAGGATAAAGTGATAAGCCCCAGGCAAATAAAGAAGAAAGAAAAATATATGGAGGGGTAGTGAACTTAATTATGGTGAAATACAGATGTAATTGTGAGCATGAAGTATGTGCATATAATAAAAAGGTAGCAACCTTTTATGTTTGATGTCCTAAACCAAAATCTAAATGTGAAGATCGCTGACTTTAATGGTTGTTTTTTTCCCCATAAGTTACTTTTGGCTATTTCTGCAGCTCAGCCCTCCGAATTATTCCATGCTAAGGAACTGCTCAGGTGCTGGTGGGGATTTTCTCCATGACCTGCCACAGCCTGAGTGAGAGCAGGGGAAGGCACGAAGGGATGTGCTTGCTCCAGGTTGCGCTTTGAGCGACGAGCAGCACCTTCCAGACACCGGGATGCGTGTGTCAGAACTGCTGGCAGCTGTCACACAAAGCCCAGGATGTGAAAATAAAGAGGAAAATCTTGTTTGCAGCACTGTGTCCCTGGTGAATCGGGGAGCAGAGCTGGTCCTGGCTTCAGCAGGGCTGGCTGGGTGTGTTCTGTATCGAATTATTGAACTGAATCGAAGCTGCAGGGTCAAAGTCAGCAGAGAAGTCGAGAAGCCTCTGACAACAGAGCCCAGATTTGCTGGAGAGCTGTAACCTTCCAGAAATGTAATTAAACAAACAGGCAAGGAGTGTTTGGGATTGAAATCTCTGTTTAAACATCCGCTGTTGCTTTATTTGAATATCAGAGTGGAAGAGAGAGTTCACATGCTGAAAAGGCCAGAAGACTCCTTTTGTCTTCTTTTTGTCATTTATTTTTTTGCCCAGTCCCCCACTGAAACTGAATGTTGAGTAAACACAAAATTAATGTCTGATGGTCAGTAGGGTGACACGATTTGAATTCTTGCATTAGGAAGCAAATTCCTCGTCAGAACCAAATTCCTTTAGTCTGGCTCAATACAAATAAAATACACAAACTGAATTCACTGACAAATGGCCTGAATATTCAAAGTTATCTGTGTTTCAGAAACATCCAATAAGCAATTTGGATTATTTTTTTTTAAGTTTTGGCTCCACTTTTACCCTGAAATGAATGTACATAAATTAGTTTATGCAAATGCCATTACAATTCATTGCCATCAGCTTAACATATTTCCTCCAAATGGTTGAACTCCCTTTCATTGTAGAGAAAGTGCAAGGCTTAAGACTTCTCCCAGTCACTTAAAAAAACAATAAATGGAAGAGAAAATGAGAGATTATTTATCTCACGGATTTGTTTCGCCTTCCTAAAACAAAATAATTTTGGATTCTACTTACTGGAAAACTGCTTGGTTAAGAAATATTTAAATGAAAGCAGCACAGGACTGTTTTGTTTTGTTTTGTTGGCCTTTTGTTGTTTAGGATTTTTGGAAAGGTTTACAGTGGAATTACAAAACCCAAATGGAACAGGAGGTTAGCATTTTGTGGAATCGCACAGAAGAGCGAGGCACCCTGATTAAGGAGGCTAATCCCAAACCCAAAGTGTATCAGCAACTTTATGATGAGCAGTTGACTGCTAGAAAATGCCAGCTGGCCATTAAAATGTCTTTTTCTAGGTACAGACTGGTGATGAGCAATTGTTGTGAGAAATGTCCTCCCACACAGCCACCCTCTGGAGGACTCCCAGGACTGACGGCTGCAGACCCAGGCCCCCAGTCCCAAGCTTAGCCAGAGAGGGACAAAGCATTCCAGAGACCTCACCAAACATCCACACAACCCTTGGACATACCAGGTTCCTCCTGGGAGCCCACCAGGTCAGGTGTCAGCTACTGAACTTGGAAAAGAGGGAGAGCAGCTGCGTGAATCCAAAGTGGAGGTCAGGAATGGGAAAGCCTAAATCTGATTTAGTACTGGCTTAGAGCAGAGCCCCAGATGATTTCCCTGGTGAAGAGCTGCCAGCCAAGCCCAGCTTGGCCACACTCACAAAATTCCCTGGCTCTCATGGCCATAACAACCCTGTGCTGGGCTGGTGGCCAAGTGTCCATCTCATAATCTCCATCCCTTATCTTGACACCATCTCCACAGGAGGTTTTTTCCATCTCCATATAGTCTTTATTCTTCCTGCCCTTTTGGTGTGACTACTTATCTCTAGGGAGAAAGATTATAACAATAATAATAATAATAATAATAGTATATTTCTCTTATGTGGCCCCTGCAGAGATGAACATAATGGAGCCCTGATCTTGTCTGAGGCCTTCAGGCAAATGCTCCTTTAATGCCACTATCTCTTAGAAAATACACAACAAGCAGACCAGAGAAAAACTAATTTTCTGCCTTCTTTCTGTTTAAATATACTGCCAATTCAACAGACAGGATCCTTTCATCATCTGAATGTCTCTCCCATGTACAGCGTTGCGGCGATTAAAGGCAGGGAAAAGCTGAATTTGGGCTGTGGTTTCAGCAACTGCAGCTCATGCTCGCAGTGCGCCAGTCAGTGGTTCTGGAAATAGAAGCAAGTGGCCACAAAATTTTCCCAGAACCTGGAAATCACACAGGTTTCAGAGATTCAGGTGTGCGTGCTGCTGGCTGGCGTGGTTAGCTCACACACGTGTGTGTTATGAAAAATTTGTCACTCTGAATGACAGTAAATACGATTTCCCCATCCTGCACTGTTAGTTTATCCAATAAATTCATGCACTTGAATAAGCTGGAAACCCTGACTGGTAAAAGCCACGTACTGATCTGAATAGGATCAACAGGTTTGGTGATTTTTGCAGAAGGCCCATCTTATACTGCACGATGGAGGTGCCCATTTCACTTCCATCAGTATCACAGTACCTCGAGTGTTGTGTTCTTAATTATAGCAGCACTGAACACGGAAAATACGAAGCACATCATATTAACCAGGGGGCATCCCTCTAATTCAGATATTTGTTCTATAGAGAGAATCACTTAAGAGAGAGATCCAATTAATTGTGTCGCTAAGATGTCAGCACAATCTGCTACGTACACGTAGCAAAGTCTCAGTTTATACCTTCTGGGCTTTTCTGGAATGTGGAGAATCACAGCAATTAATTGCTGCTCTTTAAAGAATATGTGGAAACCTGTTTTGACACATTTTCTGGGTAGCTGGGAGTTAAACACACAGAAGAGAATTAGTAGTGGGTGGGAGTTTCAGATGAGTGGTAAATAACAGAAGTGTGGTGATTTGCAGTCTTTTGACAATCAGAGGACAGATTATTGACGCATAAGACAAGGCAAGGGAAAAGGAGGAGAATGAACCTAATATTGCAAGACACAATCAGTTAAGAGCTGATTTAGTAAAATAATGCTGACTTCTTGTAGATAAGTTACCCTCCTCGTGGCATCCAAATGACAATTAAAAAAAAGGAAGCAAATTCCAGTGCTGCCTTTGTGCAAATGCAACCCTTGTACATTTCTTTTTCTTCCCCCTCTTTATAACATAGGCTGTCAGATAAGTGAAAAAGGAAATTAGCTTCCAGTGGGATCCAGATGCTGCCTGGGAGGTGTCACAGTTGTGAGCAGCACACAAACCACCCATCAGTGGGTGCTGCTGAGACCTAAGTGGGGCTGTTACCCTTGGGTTCCTCCTGGGGGAAGTCTGAGACAAACTGGCTCGGACAAACCCCTGCTCAGAAATGTGGGAAAGCAAAGTGCACAGCCTGGGTTCTCTCCGTGTAATAATACCTCACTAACTACTTAAAATTCACTGTTTTGAAAGCAGCTTGCATTTCCGTTCTATTATTGGGGTATTTTTGAGTTTCCAGTTCGTAATGGCTTTATCCTTTAGAAGAGGATTTGCTTTTTTTATGTCCTTCTGCACATTCCTCATCCAAGAAACACACAGTACAAGAAAACAAATATTTCATCTCAGTCATAACTGGCCCCAGTTCACCTGAATCAGTACTTTATGTGCCACCAGTAGGTACTGTACGGGTCAGAGAAAAAGCCATTTGCTAGCACAGTACAGCTTAATCCTCATTTTCTAAAGGAGTACAGAGGCATCTTCAAACCACACCAGATAAATTATGTACTTGAGACAAGAACTGTGTAATTTTTCCCTTGTGTTAAAAGCAATTTTCGTGTGGCCCTTTCTTTCTAGTAGGGCCCAGATGTCTTCGGCCCTTTCCTAAGCAGGCATAAAGCAAAACCACTGATTTCAGTAGATTATTTGTGTTTTTTCAGGCAGTTCACTGGTGACCTGTTCTGTTGTCACACGGAGTGGCCAGACAGCACCCCTCTGCCAGGCTCAAATCTCAGATCCCCTTCACATATTCCAGGATATGTGCATGCACACACATACATTTGTATGGATTTATAGAGGCCAGTTTCAGTTAGAGCTGCAAGAGAGAAGTGCTAATTTTAAAGAATTACTGGTTTTGTTAACATACTTTGCTCTGTGCGAATTTATTACCTTTTCTTTTTAAACGGCAGTTAGTGTTTCTAGATGAAATCATAGCAACCACTAATCTCTGCCAACCAGGTTGTGTTCACGAAGGAAAATAAAAGCTTCAGAATACAGATGAGCTTCTGGGCTACAATGTTTACAGAGCCTCCAGGATTTTGATCTGTGCACGTCCCTAACGTACCAAATGTTGAAAATCCAAAACCACTGCCAAAACCCACATTTGGCCCTGATTATTTCTTTGTTTATCATGGTTAGCATTCCCCAGATAAGACATGATGCTGCAAGTTCAATAACCACAGAAAGTTGTGAAGACATACTTAAAGAGGAACATAACTGTTACTTTTTAGTGTAAAACTTAGTAGATTTTAATTGAACAATGCACAGCGATGTTCAGGTCTCCCTTGTGAGAAATTCTAGGTAACAAGATAGATGGAGAACTGGAATGTTTCTGTCAAATATGCATTTGTCTTTCATCTACTAAAACTGCTTTATTTTTTTTTTTTAAATCAGCTTTTTCAACTGCTTTTTTCTGTATTGCTGTAAAACAATCCCAGAAATCCCACCAGAAGGTCATTTTGCCAGGGAGTCACAAAGATCTCAGTAATGGAAGTTTCTTGTCCATTTGCTCCTAAATCTGGGTTATGGATATAAAAATAGCAATTATTGTACTGCTGTTTCAAGTCACCCCGTGAAGACACAAACATGGAACTCACGAGCCCTCCTTAGGCTGAAGAGCAGCTTCTAACAGCTCACTCTTTGGTTTGCTCAACAGGAATTTGCAGAGATGAGCACAAATTTTATAGTTTTTTGAGAAAAAGAGCCAGCATCCTTCACACCAAGACAGCACCACACAGCTGGGACTTAGAAGGAAATTACAAAGCAAGGACAGAGTCATAAGGGTCCATTGCAAGGTTTTTTTTCCTCCTTTAAAGCATTTTTCCCAAGCCCTTGCTAGCTCTTGGATGGATTAGATGGCTGATTGCTCTGCACAAAGAGAGCAATCTCCAGATTCATGGAGAGCCTTATTGTTCCCCGTCACTCTTGGCAGGGTGCATCTGGCACGCCTGCTCCTGGGTAGCACTCAATAAACAGGTGAACCAGGCATGTGAAAAGCTAATATTCTGCTGTTTTGACAGTATAATTGTCTCTAATAATAAAGGGAAACAGCTGCTTCAAGGAGTCTTTCACTTCGAAATTGTTTGGATCCTTATACTTTGACTTTTATGTGGTTTATGGTTCTGCGAAATGCTAACATCTCATTTTATGAATGACAGGCAGATGGAGTTTGCTGCAAGGCTTATTGATAGTAAAGCACATAATATCATTCAAGATACTTAACTGCAAGAAATACTGGAGATAACAAAATATTGCCTTCTCTCTCTTTTTAAGACTCCTGTTATTTATTTTCCACGCAATCAAGTTTTCTCTTTTTTTTGGTGAGTTTTCAGTATTATCAGCTGGTAAGTCTAAAACTTTGTGATATTTTGTCCGAGTGCACAGGGAGAGAGGAGAAGCTGTTTTGCAATTAATTGAAAGCCAGCAGAGATGTAGTCCAGGTTTCAGAATAAGGTCTGTTTGCAGCAGAGCCGGGTGCCATCCATCTCTTTCTCTCCCCGTCTCCCTCCCACCCCCTGCATTCATCTAATTGGATTTTCGTGTCCAAATCCTGTTCTCTTAATCAAAAGGCAAAGAAAATCAATCTTTTGGTTTCCCAAAATTTGAGTAAAGCATTTAGTCCAAAAGCACTGAGAGACTTTACTCTGCAAAGGGAGAGAGGACCCAGATTACTAAACTGGTTAACCCTTGCCACTAAAACCATGGTAATCATCCACGAAATCTGCTGCTCTGAGGTTGCTCTTTGTAATTTTGGGAAAGGTTTTGTTTTCCTAAACCTTTGCAAAAATCCATAAAATTTATAAGGGACAAATGGATTGGGGTTTTTTTTTTCCAGTTGTTTTTTAAACTATTTGTCATCAAAACATAACATTTTGGAAGCAGATACTTCAAACACGTGGTGACATTATGCAACATTTGACCTGGAAAGAAAAGCATCTGCAATGCATTTTTATGAATTGCTAGATATTTACTCTGACACACGAAATCCTGGAAAACAGAAATCCAGCTCTGCTGCCTGTCTTTCTCTGTGCAGATTAATGTCTCAGGACACAGAGATGCTGGATGCTTCACACGTTGCTTTTTCTGGGCTGCATCCTTCCAGCAGTGCAGAGATGCTGCACTTCTCTTCCAGGACCCTCCAGAGTGATGCAGAAGGTGTGCACAGCTGAGCCTTGTGACTTGCAGACAGGAAAGTGTGGGATGATAGCTGAAAATCCCAAATCTCATCTGCCAGCCCGGCTTTCTGAGTCTGGGAGACGGAGGGTCCCCAAATCCATCAGCCACAAGAAAAGGCACAAAGCTTCCCCTTGCCCCATGCCCTCTGGCAGGATATTCAGTGCAGTGTTTACCCCATGGCTGAGGTGGCTTGAAAAAATAAATGTGTAAAGCAAAGCTTTGGGCTGGTGGACACATTTTTTCATGGGAATGCTTCCCTGTGCCTCCTATCTGACATAACAAATAAGAGCTGGCACAGGGCAGGCCTTTAAAAAAACAATGAGAAAATGAAGTGGCTATAAGACACAATTCACCAGGCCTGCTAAATTCTGTGATATCTGAAAACCAGCTCCATTTTACAATTCCATTGCTGCACTAAAAATCTGCATATCCGTACTGTGAGCTACGTCTATGCTGAAAAGGAAATAATGAGAGATTGTGCTATCCCCACTGATGCTTAGTCAAAACAGCATATTGAATTTTAATATCAACGATTTCATGAGAATTATTCCACAGGAAAGTAATCAGGCATATATACCATTGATGTTTTATTGAAATGTGTACTAGCAGCATGGAAAGTATGTTTTAATTTCCCCTTTTGTTTTTATGTGGAAAGAAACAAGCTTCTTTTCTGCTCATCCAAATCTATGAATATTCAAGCAGCTTAACTGAAAATCCTTGGAAGGAGCAGACAGCAAAGAAAATTATATTGTATAGGTCTTTTAACAGGAGGGCTTGGAAGAAGGCAAAGTTAAATTTTCAACATCTTACCAGCACCTAATTTAGAGAGAAATGTTTGTCTGCAACAATGTCAGTGCTTCTGTTCTTCTCAAAAGGGACAAGCTCAGTCAGGAGCACAAACAGTGAAAGCTACAATTTCCCCTGTCTGCTGCCATCAGCATCCAGCATGCACTCTGTCCCACGCCCTCCCGTTATTATGCAGGTACGAATCTGAAAATTGCAGGATGCGAAGAGTACAGCCAGAGTGGGCACAGAAACAACCCAGCTCGGGGACTGCAGCTAGCTGCAGATTGCAAATCTCTGTTGGAACCTCCACAGTGAGTGTTCTCTGCAGCCCTGCAACTTCTCACAGGTGCTCAAACAAGGGCCTCCAGCAGAAAAGATGAAAAAACCCCTGAAATCATACCTGTATACTGGTCTCTTACAACAGAGAACCTTGTACTTGAGAGCCACCGGTACTGCTGATCCCAGAACCTCACTAGTTAGGCTGTGAGGGAGCTCTGCTTTCCTTGGGATGTCTCTGTCTGACTCATCCTGAGGCTCTACTGCCATGTGAGCAATGAAGGAAATAATCTCTTTGCAGGCATTTTCGGTTGCTTTCCGGCAGTGGCTGCTCACCCACTGCCTTTCTCAGCTTTGTCACTGAAAGGCTCCTCAGAAGGAAGATCCCCCTGATGTTCTCTCCCTCTCGAAGGAGTGGCCTCCTGGCGTTCGACCTCCCCAGTGCTCAGCCCAGGTCAGGGCACTGCTACGCTGACCTGGGCTGGAGATCCCTTTTGGCATTCTCCATCTAGATCCAGCTCCAGACACCCTGACCAGGAACCTCAGAGTCATGAAAAGCACTTCTTACCCTTATCTGTCTCACAAGAAAGAGTTTTTAAAGACACCACAGTGGCCCCTGCTTGTGCTCTCCAGTTGTGGTGAGGTCCCTACTCACTGCCAGGACCCAGAGGAGACCTCTGGTCCTGGGGAGAAGCCTCCAACCAAGACCCATCCAAGCAATTTGGAGCTCCCTGTCTCAGATTTTTCAGTGGGTCATGGGACAGTCTGCTGGAGGAAAAGCAAAGAAAATGACTTTTAAAAAGAAAGAGAGGAAAGATGTGGGTTGCTTATGTCTCATGATAGACACATAAAGTAGCTGTATCAGGTGTCAGTGTTGACTGCTGGTTGCAGTTCAAGATTACAAGATAAATTCCCAGCTGACAAAACACAACTCGATCCCCAAACAATTGTTTCGCAACAATATTTGCTGGAAAGTCACTGCATAGCTTTGGGAACCCTGTAAAAATTCCTCCAGGGAAGAATTGCCCTCATGCTGCAGCCAAGCCAGTGTTCCCACCAGCGTTTATCACACACCTAGCAGCTTTATAACCTTTTCAAATGTGCAATAGCTGGGCTTGTGACAAACTTCCTGATCTTTTACAGGAGACATGCAACGTTTCTCATCCGTTATGCAAATCCAGATTGCAAAAGAGCTTCTCCAGGAATTGCCTGAATAAATCCAGCAAAGAGAGTTGGGAAGCACTTAAAGCCAACAGACCGAGTCAACAAGGACAGGGTTGGCCTAATCCGTGAGGCAATTAAAGACATAAGTAGGAGATTTGAACACTTATTTATACAGTAAAGTTATGAATTCCTCAGTGGGGAGGCGTGGGGTCGGACCTGAAGAAGGAAAAATGAGCAGAGATGCAAGATCTTTGGTGTATTTGATTGCCTCTCGTAGAGTATTTCTATTTAAGGATGGCAGGCAGGGCAACAGATTGTCCTGTGGGTTTTGCCACCTGCATGTGGCAAACCTGGGGGGCTCCTGAACTCCAGGCAGAGCCGACACTCGTGGGAGCAGAGCTGGAACAGCTGCTGGAGATATTTAAGTTCAGAAGCGAGGGAGGCAGGACATGCAACAACTTGCAGTACTGGAAAATGCAGCTTAGCATAAAGAGCACCAGAAATTCAAAAGCCTCAGCTGAACGGGAGCCAGCAGCTCATGGATCTTCCTCTTTGGCAACTCCCCTGCATACATCAGAGTGGGAAAAACAGTAATTATACCACAGCAGTGCGTGGCTGCCAGAAGACACGGTCTGTGCTGCTTTCCCATGCCAGGGTGACAGGCATCACCCCTGTCCTGCAGGCACTGCTGTACCCAAAAACACACACAGAAACACCACCCTCACGGGGAACACAGCCCAGCAGCCCCTTGAGAAAGGACAGGAGACAGCTGCAGACCTCTGCCTACTCTTCTGACTCCCACCAGGTCCCCTGCACCTCCAGCCTCTCACCCTGACCCCAAGATGAAAGCAGGTGACACCACATCCCAGGTTTGTAGCAGATTCTGTGTGAGCCTTGTGGCTCTGCAAGATGAATTGAGCACTTCAGTCTCCGAAGATGTGAAAACAAAACCTTCTGCTAATATTTTTCAGAGTTCAGTGATCCACGTCCTCCTAAGGGCAATCATCAGCTTTCTGCTCCTGCCAGCATCGCCCCTGACAATTTCTCAATAAAAATTTCCTCCAAGCACTTGTTCAAATGGAAAAGATGTAGGTAAAATAGAAATCTTAAAAACCACCGTAGAGACTGCTGATGAATGTTATCATCTAACCCTGAGCTACTGGAAAAGAAGGGAGGAGAAGTAGGAGGGGAAAAGACAAGTTCAAATTATCCGAGTTAGAAGTGGAGCTAGTTATCCACATCCTGCCTGAAACACATTCGTAGGACTCCTGGAGAAGATGTATTTTTAAAATGTCATATGCAAAAGCGAATGTAAAGTGTTGGTGGCTTGAAAGCATGTCTAAAGTGTGAAAGATGAAAGACTCAGAGACACATCCATTCAGCTGTCCAACAATTTCAGGGGCTGCTGTCTACGGAATGAGCCCTGATGCACCCAGGCATAAATGAGATTCAAAAATTGACAGCTGTGAATAAGTCTTCTCTTAAAATAAAAAATACATGGAGTAACCTGCATTCAAAACTGAGCACCTCTTGCTGGCTCTCCCCTCAAAACACATCCAGTTTTATTTATGTTCAGTAGGGAGATTTGTGTCAATTTCTCATTTTACATAAACAACAGCTGCCTGGTGATAAGATGCACCGGCACTCGTGATCTCGAATGTTTACATCTACAAACTGTTCTGTAAGAACTTAATATATTGGCCTTGTTTTTCATCAGTCTTGTCTTGTTTTACAGGGGCATAAATCAGAGCAAATTACATTTAGGTGGTAGTAAAACCAGAACAGTTTCAGTGGACATTAACTTTTAAGGCTTTTGCAGCTGACAGTGGGGAAGAGCGCACAGGAACGACTCTGCCTCTTGGACACCTCACACAACACCGTGAAAACTGCTGCAGCTTTAAATTGCTGCACAAGCACAGAAAAAATAAATATGAGGAATATTTCAATTCCACATGAGCTCAGTCACTGTTTCAAATGCAGCTTAAATATCTCTGTGTAAAAACAGACCTCGCTCAAGACGTTCCTCAGATGAGGACACATATTTGCAGCTTTCATTGACAAGTTGTGAGATTTTTTTGTTCTCATTCTGGTCCCACATCTGGATGGTTTTAGAAGGCTGCCCCATTATCAAGGCTGAGCATCCCCTGTCTTACAAATGCAGCATTTGCTGCAGTAAAAATTTTTAGTTTGCAAAAAATATCGGATTAATTCAAAAGAAATAGAGAATAAAAATATTAACGGAGTTGGTGAAAACTATAAAGGAAATTATTATTAGCTGCTTCTGGGAAAAAAAATGTAGAACAATGTTATTCTGACACTTGTTTCTAGGAATCAAAAATCCTTTCAGTAAATTGTAACAACCAAGTGTCAAATTATGGATTGATCTCTCTGCCTCAGCATTCCCAATCTTGACAATTCGCTGATGCCTTTTCACCCGGTCTTTGCTTACATTCCCAACACTATTTTTGAGGTATATTGTACAACACTTCTTGAACACACGCTGGTGCTGAAATTCCCACAAAATTACAGTAGGGCCTTAGAGGATTCAGTGATGTCTGCAGAGTTCTAAAATACCCATGGCCAAAACCAATCCTCTACGAGGTATTGGGGCTGAAACAGATAACGTGGCACATTGTGCAAATATGCAGATTAATTACTGAGGAAATTAGGTGGCTTGTCCAAGGCCACACATAAAACTGTTTGCTTGAGAGCTACTCCTACACCTTGGGAGAAGTCCAAGGGAAGAAATCAGCTGGTGTTTATGTACCCAAAGATGTGATGAAGCGACAGCTCACTACAAACCACTGTTTTTCTCCACTTCTTCACAGAGACACGTGGCAGGGCAGGGCAGGGGTTCGTGTGCTGAGCCCTGCACCCTCAGCTGCCTCCCTGGCTGCGAGGGCAGGGGATGAGCGCAGCTCACTGAGGGCAAAGCGGGCAGAAACAAGCGGCAAAATTGTGTTCAGAGCTTTGCAAGAGGCTTGGGAACAAGGTTTGAAGCTGCCCAGAGAGAGGGTGGTGTAGCATGGGCTGAAGGAAGAGACCAGTCTGATGGAGGCATTTAAAAAATCAGGGTGCAGGGTTAGAGACTGAGAGGAACACGGAGAAATTTTATGATCGTAAAATCACACACAGCGCAAAGGAGGAGTCATGTTGAAGTGCACAGCAATATTTTATACACTTTATTTATTAAAAATCCTCTCTCAGAAATAACTATCTGCCTTCACAGCAACTGCTCTTCTCCAGAGAACAAATGTGGTCTATTAGTTTTCCTTTATATATCCTGCATTGTTGCAATATTGAGCAATGCTTGAATCTAATTCTTCTGACACAGTTATGAAAAACGTAATTTTTAAACCTTAAAATATTTACACAGCTAGTGAGACTTACACAATTAGAGCCGGAATCAAATTGTCATTTATATGTGGTATACAACAAAACATTTTTTAAATTCAATCAGTTAAAATAAAAGCAGCAATAAAGCATCACCAAACAAGAGGAACCCATTTTTGTCTGCTGTTTGTTTATTTATGTATTCATCTGCTTAATAAATTTTCACCAGCCTTGCAAATTTGCACATTTTAATGACAATTTTGGAGAGGCAAGGGATGGGATTGGGGTGGAGAGGACACAAGTTTACTTCTCAGCCAGGAACAAGGAGTATTCAACACCTGCCCTTGTATAATGCCTTTCATGAGCAGATTCTGTCCCATGAGTGGAGTTCATGAGAATCTTGGATCAATATTAGGAATACTATTATTTATCACTAGTAATAGTTTGCCAAACTAAATGATTTTGCTTTTCTCACTCTGATTGGTCTTTATTGCTCGCAGGAGCTCCTGTTGGACACGATCATGCAAAGAGGCTTGAGTGCCCGTGGGCACCTGATCTTGGCCAGCAACTCCTTTTCATCAGTGGGATAAAGGCACTCTGCTGCATTCAGGGCTCCACTTTGTGCTCCTGGAGTGTTTGGCTTAACCCTTTTAACATGATTAAAACAAACAAAGATCAACACAGCCAGCATTCCTCAGAATGGCACAGACAAGCCTAATTGCTATTGATACTTCATAAAGGAAACAAAAAAGCTAAAACTTTTCCCCTTTTCGCTTTAAGTAGGGTGGAAAAAATCTAATTGATTGTGATCAGTAAGGCCAAATACTTCGAGATGTTGTCAGGGTTACTGGATTTATTGTCCTTTTTCAGCAGTCTTGGCCATTACTTAACTATTGGATTAATTGTATGCAGAACAAATCATCTGCCATTTCATTTTATGACTCATTAAGCAAGTATAGCAGATAACCATTACTGCTTTTTGGTGTAAGAAGATTTCAAATCTTATGCACTGCTAATGATGCTGGAATTAGGAAAAGCAAATACCTTGCTGTGTGCAAAGGTCAGAGTAAGCGCTAATGCAATACTTATCTGCCCCAAAAGTAAAATAAATCAATTTCCTGAGCCTCGTGAGAGGTACAAAGCCGAGACAGGAGGCTGCAGGGTGAAGAAACTGCAGTCCACTTGCAGGTGGCTCTCAGTGGCACTGTAATGCAGAGCACTGCTACCCACAGAACCCTGAGTATCTGCAGCAGACCTCCCTGGAAGGAGGGATCTGCCTTGGACAGAGCTGGGGCCAGTCAGGAACATGCCTGGATTTTGGGGAGACTGATGTATAATGGAAGAGGCTTTCCAGGGGGTCACACTCGTGGCACACTTTGGAAGGACAAAAAAGGAGGGGAAGCGGCTGATCTGGCCAGGATGGGAGGAGGAGGCTGAGTTTTCTGGGGGTGCCTGGGAGCCCTTTCACTCTCAGCCCGTGCTCTCCCCCAAAGCCCATCACCCTCAGTAAGACCTCCTGAGGTACAGTGATCAGTAAGGCCACCCTCTGCAGTTGTTTGCAATCTGTTTTCGGAGCGTGGCACAGGATGCTGATCACACACTGCACTGCCTCCTGCAGCTCCGGAGGGAAACGGGGCAAAAAAGCAGAGCAGGGAGTGAAAAAAGTGGGAAATGATTGTGTACTAATAAAACTCTTGTTTCTTTGTAAGCAGAGTGTGAATTTGTGCACTTTGGCGTGCAGAACACAAGACCAATTAAATGAAATTGCAGATGTGGCTTCTCTCTGTTCTGGATTTCTCTCTCTCTTTTTTTTCCCCCTGGAGATTAAGTGCTTATACTGTTCTTTTTCAGGGAACTAATAATAAGAAGAACAGCAGTAATCTTTCACCAGTGCCATTAAAAGTATCTTTTATTTTAATGCTCATCCCATATATTTGTTGCAATCTGACCTTTAAAGCTGTGAATAATGTCAATCAAAGCACAGTCATTTATCCTCAACATTTTAATTACTGTTCTCAATATTGATCCCATTTTACCCATTTTCTACACTTATTGTATTAAAAATATAAAATTTGCCTCCCCTCTCACTCTTAAAATATTAAAGACATGGAAAGTTAAATCCTGGTGAAACATGCTGTCAGAGAAAAAATGTTTTTAGGAGATGGAAAGAGACAAGTAAGACATGTAAGAAGTCAGCACAAAGCCCTCTAAGTCTTGCTGAGGAAAATTCTGTGCATGTGGGGTGATTTCCCCCAGGTTGAAATCTGGAAAAGGGGAGAGGACACCTTGAGCGTTCACTGGGAAAAACCAAAGTGCCCCTGTAGGACCTGCAATAGACGGCCTGTGGCAAGGAAACCCACCTTACAAGGGCATTACAAATTCCCAGGAGAACGGAAGGGACTCTTTTGGGTTGGGAATAGGAAGGAGAAGTGCAGAAGGAGGCACCCAGTTCTGGGGTGCTGCCCCACCTTGTCGTACTTGGACACGAAAAGAACCACGCAGACACCGTTCTGTCAGGATAGGAGCCCGGCCAAAAGAGAGGGCAAAAGAGAGCCTGGCCTCTTTATTCAGTCAGTTATATATCTTATTAGAGACAACCATGGATTGGAGGATGAGGTTACCACCGCTCAATGACACTGGTCAGACCAAAAGTCTACCATAATTCTCCGGCCTATGAAAAGAATGAAAACAATAAAGGTCAGTTGGGTAAACATGGCCAAGGAAAACACTGAAAGACTGCAAAACTTAGGGTGACACCACCTCTCTGCTGCCCAGGTTCAAAGGCTGGATGCCAACCGAGAGACCCACAGAGCATCAGAGCAGAAGGGGAGGTAAAAACACTGTGATCCTCTTCTTTTAAAGGAATCTTATTTCTTATCTCCTCCCTGCCTGGCGCTGTCATTTCTGACGGAAAATCCTGGTGATCAAACAGCAGGGAGGCACCGGGCTCGTGTGGCATCAAGGTAACCCCGGGACTGAGCAGATGAAGTCTTTGAGATGACTTAGTGGCCGTGGTTACAGCATGTTCTGAGCGCTTGCACGATGTCTGCGAGTCGTTCGGCTTAATCCTCTCCCTGATGAATGAGTTTTCACAGATCCAGGACAAACTCCTCATTTTTCTTTTCCTTTTAATAGAACTCCACCGTGCAGCTCCTCTGGAGCTGGCACCTTGTAGGGCTGTTTTGTCATTACCCAAGTTGCTGCAGTGTTCTCCTTTGAGTGAATGCTAAATTTTTTCCCCCCCTCCAATTTACTCTTCTCCCATCATTCCGTGTAACTGCATTGGATAGGAAAGATGTCTCAGATGTTTAGCAAGACAAAGGATTGCTTTTTTGTGCTCAGGAATAGAAGCATTTCCTTGTTCTGCCAGCTTTCCTCACTTGAAACTAAACTGTGGACAGTCTGAAGGTCTCAGAGCAAGCTGTCCCCACAGCACAGCAATCCAAACCTTTACAGCTTTATCAGCTACTGCTTGCAAAATGTCCTATATGGAAAAAAATCCCCCAAATTGCTATTATTATTAATTATTTAATATTGTATGTATATTTGTCCATAAAATACATTTCTCTGCCTTAACACCACAGACTCATTCATCACATCAGAGCTTCTCAGTCTTCCTTGTTTGATACTGTCCAAGGAGTACCATGGAGAGCACTATTATTTCCTCAGATGACTTTTTCTCTTTCCCCTTTTCTATTTCACCTCATTTCACATACTAAGTACATGCTAGGAGTGCCAAAAGAAGAATTGCTGTACATTACCATCTGAATGCAATGAGAACCCATTTTATGCTGCCTTAACTTTGGATTTCTAGTGCTTTGAATGCAACTGGGGTAAGCATTTTGCTTAACAATGGGGTGTTATTATTAAGAAAATAACAGTTAATGGCCATATCTTCCTGCTCTAAGAACTCTCAGCTGCACTGAAACATGAGGCAAATCCACTATTTTGCTGTTCTAAATGAAAGCACCACTATAGGTGAAATGTTTAGATTCTGCTGCCAAGCACTTTCCTTCGAGCAAAATTTAAGCTTCTCTAGTAATTTAACTGATAATAAAAATATCTAAAATAATATTAAGCATTGTTTGCAGACAGTTGTAGCTAATTATCTCATGTACTTGCTGAACCTTCTATTTGACTCCCTTAGCGATGCGGGGTCGTTTTAATTGACCTCATGAACATCTCAGGTGCCCAGTGACACATCTGTTCCTGAAATTACAGCATCCCAGGGGCTCACCAGGGGCTGGAATTCAGTTGCAAGTGGACAGGGCTGGCTGTGACAGGCGGTGGGGACCGGGGAGGGTGGCAGGAGCCCCGTGCAGGTGAGTGAGCGTGAGGTGCCAGTCACGGCCGCTGGTAACAAGCGGCGGGGGAGCAGCGCTGCCACAGCCCCAGCTCTGGGTTTCCATCATAATGATCCTGTGACAACTGAAAAACCTCCCAGGTGGCCAGAGCTGTTATAAAACACGCAGGCATTCATAAAGTCGTGAGAGCTTGTGCCTTGCTTGCTGAATGCATCGAGCCTGGCAGTTCCACGGGCGGGGAAAGGCACACGAGTTAGCGCTCAGCAGAGCGGGGCAAAGGACTCCCAGTGCTCACCCTAAAAAGATCTGGCATTAAACAGGCCAAATGAGGCTTCTCAGCAGGGAATGAACATGGATTGTCTATCAATCAGTCATGGCAAAAACGAGCTCCAAGCAGAGGCATTATTGCTCTTCTGGACAAGGATGCCCTGAGCAGCCTGGGAAGCGGGCTGCGAGAAATGTGTTAAGTAAAATGACATGGGAGCAGCAAGAGCAGGGAGAGATGGAAACGAGAGCAGAGATGTTATTAAGGCAGACAACCGAGATAGCCTTGGAGCTACCAGCATATGTGTCAAATAGCTGGTTGGTCAAAGAGTTTTAGTCACTGTTCTCACAGTTCCTCATCAGCAGACCCTGACGACAGTCAGTGAATTAATTCTTTTCAACATCTCAGTGAGTTACTTTTAGAAATGCGACTTTCGTTCCTTTCCCCATCTCCACTTTACCAGCAAAGTTTAAAACACTCCACAGAAGTTTTCAAGGGGTTAAAATATATGGCCCTCTATTCTATTTCTGATCATGTGGGGTAAAGTTTCACGTTCCTGACATATTAAGTGAAAATAATTCCTTTGTATTTTGAACTACTTCCAATGCCATCTGGAGCATTTTAACACTAGATGACTCGCTAGCAACCAGTATAAATCCCAAGTGCTTATAAGAAAGATACATGGCTACAAGTTACCCTATTAGTATTCAGTGGTTTATTTTATAACTTTTGAAGATACCAGGCTCTAATCTGCACGCAACTCCAATTAATGTTAATGGGAATTATGTGAACATCCAGAGTAGTTATATGGCCCTTAAACTCTTGGTACAACAACTCTCATTGTCTACTATTCTAAATTTGCATAAGCAATTAATGTCTCATTAATGTCTCATTAGGAACTCATATGGTGTGAGGGAGGAAAGAGCATAAGTGCCTCTCTGGAAACTGCATTAGGTCACACGTGAAAATGACTTTACTGGTTTAATCTCATTTTGTATTTGTACATGCAAAAAAAAAAGACAAAACTGCAGAGAAGAACAGTTTGGCAGAGTTCCCTGTGGCTGCTGTGGGGTCAGGCAGACCTGCAATTGCAGGAGATGTTTCCAGTTGGACACAAGACATTTAGGCAGGAGCGGGAAAAAGGCCATTGAGCTCCTCTGACAGCAGAGCGAGCTCAGACCATGTGCTTTAGTGTCTGGGATTTGGTAATTCCCATACTTCAACCAGTGGAGCAGCCCCACTGAAGTCAAGTAAAGACCTTTACTTTGCTGGCCTGTAGCCGTCACCCCTTCATCCTTAGAGAAATCCAAACCATTTTGGTTTGGGGTTGCTTTGTTACATTCAATGAATGCAAAAACTGAGCCCAGGATTTGAGGCACGGCCTCACCAGCGCCCAGTGCAGGGGGTGGTCACTGCCCTCGTCCTGCTGGCCACACTCTGGATAACACAAGCCAGGACACTATGAAAAGCCCAAATCATCTGCAGTACTCCATGATGTTGAGAAGCTTTGGTGCAGCAGCTGCAGGGAGGGTTTTAAGGACCAGCATCTGAAGGAGTGTGTGAATGGCTGATCTATTTTAGAGGATCCACTCAAAAACCAGCCGGGAACCGGATGGAGACTCCACACTAAGCACACACTGAAAAAGCTTGATGTTGTGCCTGAGGGAACCCATTCCACTCCCGAGGAAGTCCAATGGGATTCATACTCTGAAGTCAAAGAACATCCTGACTATCAACTGAAAATGTAGCTAAATGTTCTTGGTGTGTTCATAAACGCTGAGAGAGCACATCAGCACTCAGCTCCCGTTAGCTGTGGTACCTTCAGCATCCTTTTGGGCTGCTCCAGCCAGCACAGCTGTAAAGAGCAGCACGTTTTATTCTGGAGAATCCCAGAGGGACTCAGGAGTTCTAACCGGGCTGTGCTCTCATCCGTGCAGTGCTGTTTCTCACCACGATATTCCAGCTGAAGTGGGGGGAATTTTAGTGATGTGTCTTTAGTTCAGCGGGGTTAGACAGCTCCTCCGAGCTCCGGCTCCCGTCAGCCACGGAGCCTTGGGCCAAAGCTTACAGCTGGCACACGAAAGGGAGCTGCACCAAGTGCTCCAATTTTCAGTGGAAAGGGAGATGGAAGAATGTGAACAAGGACAGTGCAGCCCGCAATGGAGAGACACGAGCAGTTAATCAGGAGAGCAAGCACAGTGCTCCAATGCACCTGCGGTAATTTATGGAGAGAGTATTTTTTCTGGATGAGCTGTTTGTTATGCAAGTACATGGAGTTAATCCAGGGCTGATTTGTCAGGATATGGACCATAGCACCTGAAGAATGCTCCTGGCAAATATTTCAGATCCAGCTACCCTGAACTGTACCTCTGATACCACTCAAAGCTGCTAGAACTGATGTTATCTGGGCTGAAGGAACACGTGAAATGAAAAAGACTTTAACCTGGGAAATGGCGAAGATCTGGGAAACTGAAGTGGTTAGAGATGGTTGGATCTGGTTCTGGCTGCTTTGAACCAGTTTGGGCCAGTTGGATCGGGTTTGAACTGGTTGGATCCAAACAGAAGGAACGCAGTGGAAAAATTAATACTTCTAAGCTGTGTTTCCAAAAACATTTGAATCTTCGAGTATGACCCATTTTCACCTGCTGGAAGCAGGGGCAGTTCCTCACACGACTGGAGGTCAAAGCTAGCGTAACATTTTTCTCTTCAGATACTCACCAACTCCGAGTAGGGCTCCTTCCATAAACGTGTGAATCCCTGCTTTTCTAGTAAATCTGGGCAGATTTAACATATTTTCACTCCATATTCAGGGTCAGAGGACCAGCGTACTCAGCCTTGACTCTCTTTAAAGACACTGCCAGGGGAAGGAAAGCAGCACCACCACAGAAATTATGGAATCGGAGTCAGCTCCTACAATTCAAAGCCCTGGCTTCAGTGGGGCTCAGCTTCTCTGGCTGTGAGTAATGTGAGTGTTCCCACCAGCCTGCTGCCTGCCAAGCTCATGGTTTGCATACTTCAGTAGAAATAACAGACGAAACATTAACAGTGTTTATCTCCACGTTTCTGTTCTGCCCTTTTGTAAGAATTGAGGCACTAGTCAATACTTCCAGAAGTGAACATGGTGTTAAAAAATACTTTTCAATAAACAGTTGTACTGCTAGTGGGTTTTTTTTAAACAGAGATTTAAATATTACAGATGATCTGTTAACTTTTAGAAGTGAGTGTGCTTTATTAGGCTGTAGGAGTCACTTTGGACTTCACAAGTAAAATTTTCCATCACCTTTTAATTAAAAGTCTTTCTGCAAGAATATAATTTATCTCCAGTTGAGGCAACAGCCTATGTGAATAGAGCCTGCTTCCATCTCAATAGATCAGCCCAAAGCACCAGATGTTTTCTGTGAGGAATAAAAGCCTTCTGGGCTGGAGATTTTTTTCTGTTCTTAGTTGCAGTCCCCAGGCCAACACACACAGCCATGCTGGCATTGAACAGAACAATCAACTGGATGGTTAATAATGATGATTTCTTTGGGCTTTGATTTACTCAAGTGAATGATCAGAAAAACATTTGCAAAATGGGGGCGAGTAATTATATTCTCCAGCCTGGTTCTAATAAGAAAACTAAGGGAAGAGAAATAAGCACAACACTGAGATACCGATCACCAGGACCGTGTGAAAACATTAAACATAAGAAAAATTTGTTGGTCTACATGCTCTGCAGGCAGAGCACCAAACCCTTCCTTGTAAACCCGCTGACACCGTGCTCAGCTCGGGCTGTGACCCCCAGGCTCTCAGCAAGGCTCGGTCCCCACAACTGCACCTCGACACCCTGATCACGGGCTGCTGGGCCAGGCCAGCTTTGTGCTGGACAAACCCAGGCCACCCCAGGCCCAGCAGGTTTAGCCCTGTCTTTGCTCGCCCTGCAGTGGCAGCTGGGCTGTGACGCCCGTCGCTGATGCCCACACCCGAGAGCTCCGTGCCAGCCCTCCCGGAGGCAGCAGTGGTGGCTCCAAAGAGCTCTCCTGACAGGAGCTGGAAAACTGGCAGCATATCTGCTTCTCGGGCTCAGCACTTCCACTGCCAGCGTGAGCTGAAAGCAGCAATATTTTAATTCAACAGGAGGGACTGGACAAAAGTGCCTGGCAGGGGACACCCTGCTCCCTTTGCCACTTGTGCAGCTGCAGTGGTGTCACCCCGCAGTCAGGTGTGGAAGGGCAGAGGGGGTACAAGGCAGAGCCCTCAGTCTTCTCCTGAACTGTTCTCAGACTGGAATCTCAGTCCCACAGCTGTCTCACTTGTTCCCAGCTGGACACTCAGCCATAAAGCAAACACGTGCGCTGCCCGTGCTGACAGACTTGGCTCTCAGGGTTCAACAGTTCACCTTAAAATAGGAAAACTTTATTTCGCCAAAAATTTAGACCATCTGCATAAGCAAACTTACTGGCAGGAGTTTTCTCCCACATTCCTTCTCTCCTTCCTGCTTAAAAAAATTATCTTATTAGCAGTAAACCGTGTAAAAAAGACTCAGCATTCAGATTCTTGAGTATAAAACACCATAAGTGAGCAACAAAAGAAAGGGAGAACGCTGCTGTGTCCCGAGATACACTGAGGCTCATAGAAATGGCACGAATTTCTAACATCCTGTTTGTTTTTCTGGTGTTGTGGAAAAGCGTGTGTGCAATACAATTCTCAGTGTTTCACTTGATGCCTTGTTAGCAACAATTGCAGTTCCCGGGAGGACTGAGCAGTGGAGTCTCTCGTACTAACTCCATACAGAGTGAATCTTTGGGGAATTTCATACTTCACAGTACAAGCTATCAATACAAAAAATCATAACTGCCTCTGGTTGAACAAATATTACTGCAGTTACTGTAGAGGCAGGGCTGTTAACTCTTTAAAACCCCTTTATCTGATGTTCTCATTTCAAACCACATTTATCTCCCAGTATCTGAGGTTTAGCCAATCTTGTCTGTCAGACTGTAATTACTTTCCTTCCGCCCCTCTCCCCAGTACATATAAATAAAGGCTTTTACATCTTACCTCCCAAGCTACTACGAAATGCCTTTGTTTTTGAACACAGTGGAACAAAAACAATGTTGTATTATTCAGTAGCCGTGGGAAATAGTTCTTTATTTGGATGCAATTAAACTTAAATGGTTAGTTCTGCTTTTTATCAAAAGCATCTATGAAATATGTATAAACACAGCAATCTTTGCCTGCTCATTTATTCACTTTGAATAAACTATGCAGAATTAAATTGAGCTTTATTTCATTCTTGCTCTTAATAAGGTGGATAACTAGCTAGTAAGTTCTCAGGACATGGTACATGCTGTATTGATCTTGTTTCTTTAATCTACTTCCAGAAAAAATAGGGGCAGCATCCTTGATGCTTCCACTGCCACTGTTTTCCCCCTTATTGAAAGTGTAGCTCTGTGCACCAGCTGAAACTGGTGGATTTGGGCCCATTTATTTCTCATTAAGTCAATGGCCATTTTCTCATTGATGGTGACATCTGAGAGCCTCTGGCTGATTCTCATGGCATAAATCCACAGAGCTTTGGAAATTACAATTTAATCTACAACGATTCTTAAGCTTTCTGCCCAAGTTTTTGGAAGAGGGAGGAGTTCTAGCTGGAGTTCTCTGAGAAGTGTTACTGCAAGCAAGTTTTAGGGAAAACAGAGGGCAGCTTCCATAAGAGACAGCCAGTTTGCTACCAAAATCAGCATCCATGGGTGCAAGATGCTCAGGCTGCTCTGAGGCAGAAGCAGAGCTTGCACAGTCCAGCCATGTGGCTCCAAATATTTGGGGCTCCCCCGGGCAAAGAAGAAAATTCTGAACTGCCCCATCCAGTTAAAGATCACTTCCACCAACATTTTGCTTTCTTAACCTCTAAAATTTGGTCATTTTCCCCCCAAAGGAAAAACAGGTTCATTTCCATCATGATTGTGAATGAAAACGAGTTCACAACAAGGGGAGTTCCTGCAGAATGGAAATGCTGAAGATTTCACAGGTTTACCTACCGGAACCATCAGATGGCTGAAGCCACAAAGTTATGAAAAAGATCAGGTTGCCTGGGCAACAATTTTTCCAGAGTCAGCAGATCAGTCTTGCAACTTATTTTTAGCTTTTCTCAAGGAGAGAAATAAACATTGTAGAGGAATGCTGGCGACAAACAAACAAATGCACTGATCCTAGAAGCAGTAAAAATATTAGTTTGATTACACTGGTACGAGAGAAAATACAACCTAGACTTCTGCAAAACAGCCAAAATCCCAGGCTTTTAAAGTGAGAAGTCAGGTTACACACAGCAAACACTCTGATTTTGTACGGATTTGCATGATCACAAAGTCAGCTACTTACACATATAAATGTCTAGTTATACACCTAAGAGAGAAATACCTTTCCCTGCACAGAGCCCAAAATCTGTTGCTACATCCTACAAAGCAACTATAATCTTTTATTTAGCAAGCCCCTGAAATTTATATTCATATTACATGCATTTCAACGTTTGAGTAGTGTAAATATATTTCAGAATTTGCCACACTTCTCAGCTGTCGTGAATTTTATTTTTGAGCTTGCTTATGTAAAGTGACATTAAAAAGAAGCGAAACAAAGGAGATAAAGACATGCACCATTAGTTATGGTGTTCTGAGGTTGCTTTTATTACCATTTGTGCTTGTGAGCAGCAACATGTGCTCAGGAATTCAGGAGTGACACGGGCTCTAGCGCTGCGTTCTGCTCACCAACATGACACCGCCTCTAGGGAAACAGCTCGGGTATTTCAGGGGCAAGCAATGGCCAGAAAACATTTGCTGAAGAACCTGAATCTCTTGCTGAAAAGGTGTGATTTCTACCTCCATGGCAGTGAAACTTCCCAAACATCAGTGAACCAAGTCTACAGGCACTCTGGAAGCAGCACTCATCCCACTTTCATGGATTACGCCCTATTTAGAAGTACACTTGAAACTCATTTTTAAAGAAGAAATTCTCTCTGACAGCCACTTTCCAATCAGCTGCAACTGTTAGCTCTCCAGCCAGCAGAAGTTTAATTTCCTAGCTCAGTGCAAACTTCTGCTCAGGGTTACATGTGGAGAGGATACTCAGGTACATATTTTATTCCTTGTTAAGCTACTAAGTATAGTTCTAAAGAGATTTCTTGTAAATGCAGGCCCAAGTGTTCTCTCAGACATGCATGAGTGCTTTATACCATTAAACAGTCTTGTTCTTCTCAGGCAGCTGCTGAAGGCCTCTGCCTTTCTGGAGCTGTTCTGACTTGCTTGTGCTCAGGCCCTGCAGAGGAAGGGTGCAGGAGGCCAACAGAAATGGAGTTTCAACTGAAATTCCCTGTTTGGAGAATTTCCTGTCTTTGGAGCTGCTGAGGCAGGATGCTCTGGGTTCAGGTGGGTGCCAGTGACTAGCTGTGTCAAAAATGAGGGTCACACATCAAGCCCCTCTCCTGTACAGTAGATGCATCCAAGATAAGCAGATAAATGGGAGGAAGGGGAAAGAAAGTCCAATTCGAGTACCAAGTGTCTGCCCTTGGCCAAAACACACGACGTCACTTGCAGCATCTGTGCAAATTGCCCCACTTTGGGAGCCTTCTGCAGCTCCCTCGCATAATTCGAGTACAACATTAATTAATAACACGCACTAATGTGCAGTTAAACTCCCTTTGTACCCAGATGTTGATATGACCCCTGGCTAGGCACTCCTGTCTAGGTCGATACATCATCCGTGCGCTTCGGCAGCTTGCCTCTGCTCAGAAACTCAGAATCTCAGGAGCACGGAGCATCTCCTCTCTCAAATCATGAATCCCTGGGTATTTTTTGCATCCAGCTCCTATCTGTTATTTCTCCGTAACTGGGACACACAGTGACTTATACCCCCTTACCTGTCACCCTTAATTTGGATCTGAATAGATGAGATTCAGCTGTGTATTTCAGATGCTGCTGGCATCTCAAAACCTGGTGCAATATGAAGGTTTCCTTAGCAACAGCCACCACAGGAAGTCCTTTAAAGATGCCTTTCCTGACTCTTGTAATTCTGCTTTTCAAAGATTTATACAGGTAAATCAAATAGGAAGTTTTGACGTGAACTTACAAAATAGAGGCAGAAAAATAAGTGTATTGAGTTTAAATGCAAATAACTTATTCCTGAATATGCTTTGGAAACACATCTCCCACTTAAGCTCCTGGTACTGCACCCAGCAACTTGCACAAAAGCAAGCAGAAGGGACAACTTTTTTAGAAAAAGTAGTCAAAAAATATTCCTCCCTTCAGAGGAAGCTTGCTTGTGTGATTACCTTTGATAGGAATGAGCCACACTAGATATTTATTATCTGTCATGTTAGGGTAATTACACAGCTGGTTTATGAACCATTGAACTGGTGTGTTAGCTCTTGATGCTGTAGGTTCAGTTGCAATTCGTACCCAGTCCATCTTTCATAATAATCTAATAATGAGACATCAATTAATTATCACAGGTTTGAAAGGAGAGCGTGGAAAATGCCATTGCTTCAGTAATGCCTTGAGTAATATTTTATTTTCCCTTTAATTATACCCCAAAAGCAAATCCAGCCAATACAGCAGCAGCAAAGTTACCACTTGTAAATGGCAGCCCAGCAGACCATTAATCACTAGGCTCTCTGCAAGGGGATGCCTCTCCTGTGCTGAGCAAAACGTGAGTCTGATTTTACAGGAGGCATAAGCAATAAAATACCTACTGCTAATGTCTAATGTGATGATTCCCTTTTACTTGTGCACCTGACACTGTGAAATATTACTGAAATAAGCTGTTTTCAACAAGGATGCTTTCAGCATCAGTAAATCAGCATTTCACTGGCAGGGGAAAAAAAAAATCCTTATTTATGCAAGACCCCTTGCAGAAATGTGCTGTTTCTGGAAGAGGCAGACATCATAAAATGTTTTCTCAGAAAACATAGCTGTTGTCCATGATAAAGAATTATTCATATCTCAAAGCAAGGCAGAAGCACGGAGGGTGAAGAATTTGAAGAGAAGCCTCCAAAGCTTTGTTAAGGCAGGGACCTCGTTATAACTCTGCTCTCTTTGCTCGGGAGGCTGGCGAGCTGTTCCTGCTGCTGTGCAGAAAGGTTTTTATTCCCCAGCAGCCCATGGACAGTGCTCTCTCCCAGCCCTTCTCTTGGCACATTTGCATGTGAGCCGTTTATTAAATAAAAATTTCTTGTTGATGAGACTGTACCAGTGATAAAGCCAAGGCTGCAGACCAGAGGGGGCATAAACCAAAAGCCTTTTTGGGGGAACAGGGGCAGTGGAAAAGCTGGTGCAGAAGGAAGACAGTCCAAGAGACATTGGGGGGAACTGGGAAGCACGATCAGAAATGTTGTGAATATTTTTTGCACTGGGCAGTGCCAATCCTTCGTGCTTGCTGCCCATTTGCCCAGCAGAGACAAAATTTGGTGCTGTAAAGCTTGTGTCACTAATTAGAGCCAAAATACTGGTAAAGAGCCAGCAGCCTGGAAGAAGCCATCCTTTTGGAAGGATTTGCTTTTCTGCATCTTGTAGAAAAAACCAGAGGCACACGGGCAAAAAAGTCTGTCCCACTTCCAGGGGCAGCACCTCCTTTCCTTCCTTCCACAGCTCCCGAGCTCTGCTCTCCCTTTTCCAACCCCTCCTCCCATCCTCTTCTGGGGGTTGGGGGAGCACCCAGACACGGCTGCCACTAGGGCCAGGAGACCTGAAGAAGGTCAGCCCAGGCATTTATTCCCCTCCTCACAGCTGCTGTAGGGCACCAACCACTTCCTGGGTAAATGGAAATGTTTAAATCCGCCCCCCCCCCCCCCCAACAAAAAAAAAATTTCAAAAAGAATCAATAGCTGANGAAGCCTTCAGATATGATCAAAGCAGATTATTCAAAAACATTCAGATTTTTTTTCAGAACTGCTAAGCAAATTTAGTTTTCAAGAAAACGTTGTTTGGGACAGTGAGCAAGAGTCTGGGAGCAGGAGGAGCAGGGCTTTGGCGTGCTTTCCTCACCTGTGCCAACGAATGTTTCTGCACAGGACAGCCACGCTGCTCCCCAGTGGAACCTTGCCCACTGATAAAGGCCATGCCACAGGCCAGCTCTCTGCTGCTGTCTACACACCCTTTTTAGAGCCCACTTATCAAGAAACACAAGTGGGTTGCACAGATTCACTTTTTCGAAGTGGCTGGAGTAAACGACTGTGAGTTTTGAAAGGTCAGTCGTGGTCATTGACTGCTTCATAACAGAATGAAAATCCTTTTCATAGCAGAAGCACTTGATCACTGAAAATATATCGAATCAGGCACCAGAAAATACCACTGTGTGGGACATGGAGAATATTGCAGAGCAGAGGAACTTAAACACACAGAAAAACTATTCACAAAAGCTTTTCACAATTGGCTTTCAAGAAAAAGGACTATTAGGATGTTTGTTTTTTTAATTGCCAGCCAGGAAAACCGCTGCTCCATTACGTTGATTTTAAGGAGAAATTTTAAAATATTCTCCGTGTGCTCTCCCTCTTTGACTTTTCCTGTCTTGTGGCGCTTGTATTCATGCCCAGAGAGGTGACTTCTCTCCAAATCCATTCCTAAATGACACCTAATTTCTTAGTCTTTTGCATTTAGGCACACGACGAGATGAGCTGGAGAAATGGGAGAGCAGCTTTCAGCAGAACATTTCCTGTTGTGCCAGGGCACTGTTTGTTGCAGTAAATATTTCATTACTACATTGCAGGTGATCATACTTGGGACCAAGGGGATGAAGGTAAATTCCACAAAATAGACTGCAATTGCAGGAAACTCTGCAAGCCCCAGAGGTCAGGGGCTTTCTTGAGTCTGCCAACAGACACGGGGCTGCTTCAAAAAGGGGACATTTAAATGTAGTTTTGGACAACTGCACGAGCAGACAGTGCCAATTTGTCCCTCAGGGGAGAGCTCACAGAGCTCACAACTGCAATGTTAACGCGGGATGTCATCCTAGAGATACACAGGATGTTTAATCCAGGATTAAGGGATTACAGTTCCTTCTCCCAGGTTTCCAGCATGTGGTACAGACAGGTTTCTAAAGCTCCGATGGCAAGCAAGGACAATTGAAGGCATGCCTCCTTTAATTCCATGCCATAAGCAGAACATAACTTGTCCCAGGATCATGAGGCATTTTCTGGGGTTAAATCTTAGAAGAGGGAATTAGTTTGCCGCAAACAACACCGCAGTGAAACAGATCACACAGTTATGCACAGCAATATGCATCTACCTCAGTCTGGATTTTTTTCTGGTTTTGGGATAAAGGCATAGACTGACTGATCTGAGCCTTTAAGCACTTGTTACAAAGTCACTAATGGAATAGAAACAGTGTGCATGCAGGGCTCTCAAATTAGATGGGCTGGGGCAAGGGGGAACAAGGGGCAGTGCAAATTCAGTATTTTTCTCTTGGAAAAATCTATAAGAAACACACACACAAAAAAAATCAAAAGGTGGAAGAAAAAAAAGAAGGAATTAGCTGATGTCTACAGAAACTGAATCCACCTCCTCTTGGCTCACACACATCAACACCTAGAGAACATGCCTGCAGGGAATGTGTTAAGTAAAGGATAACACACAGTGTTTCCTACTGCATTACAGAGAAATTTCCATTAACCTGAGAGTAAATGTGGACAACGTGCTTTATGAATTTCTTAGTGGGCACTTCAACCTAGCTGCAGAATGCAGCAGTGTGAGAGCGCTTCAGATGATGCCATTACCAGGATGCAGATCATGGCATTAGAACTGAGCTGTGGTGACAGCTGTGAGTACCTGGAGTCAGCTCCTTCCAACGCTTCAGCGCAAGAAATATCACAAGAAACATAATTAGGACCTGGAAAAACGTAGCTTACGATGCTGAATAAAGCATGAACTTGGCTGGCGTTTGCTTTGAAGCTTGAACAACACCTTATGTTTCAGTGTTTGCTACACAAGATGCACCTTGATCAATATCAAACTAAGATGTCTTTCCCCACGCAACGCTATTCCTGCACGTGCTGCCGGTGTCCATCAGCAAATGCTACTCAAAAACATCTCAGCTGATCAAAAAACTTGAATTTGGGAATGCACGGTGCATCAGTGTTCAGAATTCAGGTGTATTTGCCGCACAAACTCTTGGTGTCATTCCCTAATCTAAACAGCGCTTCCCAGGGCCTGACAGGCAGCAGAACTGCCTGAACCAATGAAACATTCACTCAGTGCTGTTCAAAAATAATCTCTGGGAGTGCAGCTCAGCTGGTTACTGTCACACCCCCGCTCACACTGCTGCAAGAGGCCATTCAGGTTTCGGTCACCAGGGCCACGATTCACCAAAGCCAGAGGCTGCCCCCGCGCCCACCTCCACTGACCACCACGGGAGTGACACAGTCCCAGCCCTCACAGGGCAGCAAAGTCCCTTTCCCAGCCACAAAAGTACCTACTGGGGCTGGACTCTTCTGCAAATACTCAAATACTCTCTCAGAGCGTTGCTACAAAGGACACATCTGTTATTGATGGCAACACGAGCAAAAGGGACTTTAAATGCCGAGTTATCATCAGACCATTCAGGAATCAAAAGATCCCTTAAATCAACACCTAAATCCCAGTGCACTCAGTGCCATACTGGTAGATAAATTAGTGCAGTCTTTGAGACCAGACAATCTAGGCTTTTTTTTTTTTGTGCACTTGTTTTGCTATTCTACTTCTTCCATTACTGCTGTTCCCTGTTTGCCCTTTCTCTACTCAGCCTCACAAATTGGGACAATAAAGACCAGGAAAAATGTCTTTATGCTGCAAGAGTTTCATTTCTCAAAGTGATGATCTTGTATTTAATGCACTTCGGGAAAGGCACTTTCTCTGTCAGGTTTCACCCTTGCTGGTGAAGGGGAAAGACAAGTCTGAAGTTATTTACCTCTGGCCAAAACTGCCTTGCTGTGCATGTGGGAACTGAACCCTGCTTTTTCCTTCCAGAGGCAGGTGACCCACCTGGCACACATGCTTCTAGATGTTATCTAGTCACATGAATGTAATGAGGATCTTTTATTCCAAGCCTCTGGGTAAGAGAGGTAAATGAAGGGAACCACTTTGGAGGGATTTTGGAGAGGACTGAAATCGTGGCTTCACAGACCTCCTTGCCAATTACTCCCACTTATGGAAAGAGGCAAAGATTTAAATCCCAACAAGCCAGCTTTTCACCACCAAAACAAGACCACTTCTCAGTTCCCAACTCACAGGCACAGAAATAATTTGAGGACCGCTCACGTATGGAGAAAGCATTTTTCTCACCAGATGGCAAAAATGTTCTTCTGAAAACTCAAACCATACTCTGTGGCAACGTTGGCTCTAAGTCCATCAGAGGAAGATTAATCACAAGGGGGTAACTTTTGAAGACGAGCTGTGTAGCACTTGGTTTGCACACGATTGTACTGAGCATATGTTTTCTCCTACCGTGGACAGGTGGTACATTTTTTCATCCAAAACAATTAACATCAGGGTTAAAACGCTTGGATATTTCACTTTTCTGTTCCTGGTCTGGAAAAATGTAATTAAAAATAATAGACAGGTGCTTGCTTTTCTTTTTAACTGCGTGCATAAGCAGCAGCTAAACTGGAAGCAGGTTGCAGTATTGATGCTTTAAAAGGCAAATCCACACATGGGAGCTGGAAAGCACTTTTGCCTCTCAAGTGGCACCAGATAACATATATCGTGCCTGGAAGTGCTAAAAAAAACCCCAGCATCCCCCAAGCAGATGCAGGACTTCACAAGATGGTTTAGCTGCCGTGGTGGCACTCAGTCCAAAGTTGGACTTTAAGATCTTGGAGATCTTTCCCAGTCTCAGTGATTCTGTGATATATAGAAATTCATTAGTATTTTTTAGCAGCCTGGGAGGGGACCTAATTTGTTTTACAGAGAGAAGAGGCTCATTTCTCAGGGGTGTCTTAGCAAAAGCTTCCCCTACATTTCTGTGGCTGGTGGTTACTTCACCACTCACAGAGCAATAATGGAGATTATAACTCCTATTTAACTCTGTTTCTTGTTTTCCTCCTCCAGTGAAAACTTAAGAAGCAAGCACAGAATGATTTCTTTTTTCCTGTTCTAAATACTCCTCAAGAATTCTGTGGTTTCTAAAATCCTAGGTGACATTTCCTCTGAAAATCTTCCCCTGATTTTACCAAGTCCTAGTGCCTTTTGCTTATAGAGAACAGAGCACAACCCCTGTCAGCAGGTGCCCCCCCTTTGCCTGTTAATTGTATAAATAAATAAATAAATAAATAAATGTA
>VZRQ01006475.1:2694390-2779791 GCA_013397975.1 Machaerirhynchus nigripectus | reverse complement strand
TTCAAAAAAATAAAAAAAAAAAAAGGGGTTTTGTCTACTTTCTCCTCAAAGAGTCTGGATTTTTATCATTTTTTTATTTTCTGCAGTCAACGAGGATAAAGAGAAGAAATGAAAAGGAAAAAATCCTCCGACAAAGCCATTGTGGAAATGAGTAATAAGGGTAGTTCCAGAAGAATATTTTAAGTGGATTTTTATTTACAAGGATACTCACATACTTCAGTTTACTAAAATGAACCCTTTAAACTAATGGCTAAATAGAAAGTTAGTAAAATACTCAGTTAATTACAGATTATTCTCCAGTCTAAAGCACTTGTAGACTAAATTGAACCAGTTCTTTAAGTGCACTTCTGTCATCTACTGCAGACAGAAATGAGATTCAAGTCCCCATCAAACTAAGAACCCACCCAGTTCATTCGAGCTTATTTACTTCATTGGGAAAAATTTGTAGCCACTACAGAGAAATCTGTAACACGAAACTAATCTAAGAGAATAAATCTCTAAGCAAAGCTGGTCACTGGACTGCCATATTATGATCATTCCGACCAAAACGAATTTTAAAAGTTGTGCTGATTTATGCATTGAACTCCCTAAAACCAGAATAAACCCAGAATAAACCCAGAATAAAGGCTAATGCCCTAATAATGCACATTGCTAGAGATGTGAGAAAATAAACATCAGCGTAATATTTAGCATGAAGTCTCTATTAACGCAGCTAGTAGAACTATTAATTATGTCCACAGCTATGTGATTTCTTAACCAGTTTCAATACAGTTTGGCTATTACCACTGTTCAGATTTATTTCCTGGCTTAATGTCCTATTTTAAATTTTAATTTCAAGCCATTTTGAACTCAGCACGTAAACTGTCTGTTCAGAAAGCATGTTCATTACATTATAGAAATGATCAGAAATTCTGTCATTATCTGAGCTACGATCCAGCTTTTCAACCACACGCCCTGATCTTCCCATTATTTAAGAAAAACATGTAAATAAAAAAAAAATAGAAAAAGCCTCTGAAGTTTACTTAAAAGGTAAATTTTTTCACAGGGATTGTTTGCCTTGTTTAAGTTGATATTATTTAATTTTGGCTGTTACGAGCTCCAAGGGATTCTCCATAGATGAATATTCAATATATGTGTCTGGCTTTCTCAGTCACTGACGGCTGAGCGTGACCTGGCTGATGACTCAGGGAAAAGCAGAATCAGAATATCCTGAGCTGGAAGGGACCCACAAGGATCATCCAAGTCCAACTCCTGGCCCTCCACAGGACACCCCAACAACCCCACCAGGACTGAGGGTGCTGTCACAGACCCTCACAGACACCCTGCCCCGCTCATGCCTCCAGCTCAGCAACGTCACTTGCAGTGGTACCCAGGCTGAAATCACCCCCAGTGTGAGGCAGGAGTCCTCCACACCTGCTCCCCCAGCTGCAAACTCACAATTTAACCCAACATCTCAAAGGAATTCCTACTTCTGGCTTTGAGAGGCAACGAGGAGAAAATCCACCCCAATGGGCTGTTTTGGAATGAGCAATCCCTTCTGCTCACAGCAGCCAGTTCTGTGCACAGAGCATTTTGTCACTGCTGCTTTACAGCACCCAAACCACCCTGGATCCTTCTCCAAACTCAAATCCACGTGGCAACAGATAGTTTTTAAGAATCCCTAAAATAAAGCCAAACATTTTGCTTCAGGTGAGGCCCAGGACTTATGGCTGAGATGAAGTCTTTCACTTTTGTGGGAGCTCGGGGCTCCCCAGCACGCTGCAGCGTGAGGGAGCTGCAGGAACACAAGTCTTTGGATAAATCACCGTGCTCTGTCTCTCACCAGGCAGCTCTCCCTCACCCAGCACACGACAACACAGCAGACACTGCTTTTTTATTCCCCAGGACATTCTGAAGCCAATCAGCCTGCTGCACAGGTTAATGAGGTGAAGGAACCTCCTGACAAGGTAGAAAACCTGAAACAGTGATTTTGCTGTATCTTCATATTCTAAACGCAAGGAATGAGCATCCAGTGTTGAGAAAAATTTTATTGATAAAAGCAAAATTTTAGATGAATAATGACTGAATCCAGAAGCCCTGGTGTGATGGCACATTGCTTTTGAGCAGGCACAGCTAAAATGCACTCCTGCTATTAAGGCTCTCAAAAGCCAAGTATTTCTCACCCACTCACACTGTGCTTGAAAAAAATCTGATTGTTTCATGATACCACCTCTGTTGATGTGACCTCAGCAGCTTGTGGTAGCTCATACATTATGGTTTAAGCAGTAACACACCAGATTAGGGATCTAATCAGTTATTCTTGCTTTGGAACACCCCCCAGCAAGAGGAAGGACATCTCAGAGCCATTGATCTCAATGGACTTGATGCATTTTATCTGTTTGAATGAGGGTTTTTAGAGGTCATAGGATGGTGTCCAGGATGCTCTTTGCTGGTGTTCACTGGAATGAAGTGCTCTCTTAGTTTTGCAGTTGCCTTGGGGCTCCAGGAAAACAGTTTGGAGTAATTTCATTCAAATGGAGGCGGGGTGTGTGTGTGTGTGTAAAAACTTCATTTTCCACCTCTTATATAACAGAAGGCCACAGTCTAGCCCAAAAGAGACAGGAAACCTCAACTGGAAACGTAATTCTCCTACCACTCAGCAGCTCATAGGAGCCTTACATCCCATTTTTGGACCTTTTACATAGGGGGTGAGAGTTTTCTCTGAAGTGGTCAAGCTGGCTGCAGGGACAGCAAACTGCACCTCCAAAGCCTGTCACCCACCAGACTCCCAATTCACAGAAATAAAAGGAATAGCATTGCTAAAAAACTCGCTGCTTGAATACTTTCATTTGGTGCAGAAGAATCTCCATTATTTTTCCCAAATTTAAATCCTGATTTGTCTCTTGCCAACTATTTCAACGCAAGCTCCTTATTGCAAAAAATCAGGAACTGTGAAAAAGATTTCGTAGAAACTTATCCTGCCTGTCCAAAACAGCTCAAGTAATTGAACTATTTTCTCCCTAGAATCTGCCAAGGCAAATAGTCTGTACCATAGGATAATGATCCACATCTCAGACTAGAATGAAACTGAGATGAGAGCAGAAAAGAGAGAAAATTGATATGGTCCAATTATTGTAGCTCTAAAGAAGAGGAACAAATAACCATGATATTATATTTACATCACTAAATATGCTTTCATGTAGAAAACCATGTTTTAAGAGGATCCTCTGGTCAGACCTATGTAACATAAGCCATCAAACTTCACTTTGAATCCTTACTTATGATCCTAATGAAGTGCTCCGACTTCAGGGCACAACCTGTGCTAGGATAAAACCTTTTTGGCTCTGTTTTGGCTAGAAACCACAGAATCCTATTGTTTCACTTGAAAGCTTTTTATCGGGGATATTCCAACTCAGATTAAAAGTGTGCCTCCTTAGCATTTGCCTGATTCCATCTTTCAGTTACTGCCTCCTGCAAACCCCACTGCTTAGTTTTGGCACAGAATAAAATAGAAATAGAGGAAAAATAGAAAAAAAAATCTGTAATTTATGAACCCTTGTGTATAAAATGACCACGTCAGATAAAGCTTTGCTCAGTATCTCTCTCCCAGGTTGCAAACTACTTCTGGAGCCTTTGATTGTGCCCACAGCTAAACCCGAGCTTTTTACTCCCCAGCAGAGCAGGCATGGCTGTCAGCCCCTGTAAAGCAGCACCACGACAGCACGAGTTTTACCCACACAGAAGCACACAGTGCAGCCTCAGTGAAGGGCAGCATTATGTAAGAAGGAGACTACAAGAGTCCTGAAGAGAGCACGCACCTCTCTGAGCAGGGGGCAGGGGAAACAGCGAGGCCTGAAGGGTAGTCTGGGCTCAAAAATATGGTTTTCCACACAAAATACAGCTCAAAGACCTACAGCTCTACATGGAATAAGGGGCTCAAAGCCATCTGCAGACCCACAGCTCTACATGGAACAAGGGGCTCAAAGGCTTCTGCAGTCCCTGCAGCCCAGGCCAGCAGGGAGCAAGCCCAGCTCCCCAAAACGCCAGGCTGTGGGGAGGAGGATCCAGCCTGCACTACTCCACTGCAAGGGAGAAAACACTCGGGGCTTTCTGCAGGCGGAGAGCAGCTCTCCTGCTCTGTTCCAGCCCCAATCCCACTGGAACACGGGTGCTGTGGGCTTCCCCCCGTGCCACCCTGCCCTGCCCATCTCCTCTGGCCGGGCTCGCAGGCTGTGACCACCAACCCCCCCTCCTCTGCCCTCCCCTCGCCTTCCCCCGATAATTTCTCCTCTTCTGCCACACTCTGCGAGTGTTATTGCAAATAAAATTCACACAAAGACGCTCCCCAACCCCGTCGAGCCCCCTTGAACTCTCAAGCTAACATTTTACACAAGAAATGCTCTTTGGCCCGAGAATGCCACAAATCAATAAGCACTATTTGAGCCGAGTATCTGTAGTGTTTCGTGTAGGCTGTAGCAACTTAAAACTGTAAAGAATGAGCTGGGGCTGTTTTGTCACCATTTATTATGTTGATTGTGTATTTATTCCTTGAAGCAGGATTCTGCTTAATGTTCTGTGCTTTGAAAAAGCCTGGCAGCTGGCGTAAATGAGTTATAGACCCATTTGCCACCAAATCAAAGCCCAGAGCCAGATCAAAGCCAGATAAAAAAAAAAAAAAAATCATTTTTCTGTCACAGACTGGATGGCTTCTTCTCTGCCCTGTAAATAAAATTGATATTATTTCATCCAACTTCTATTTTCTCCTGATCAAAATATGATTATGTCTAATGCTATGCTGTCCAGGGCACTGAAGTTATACGAGATGTGAAAGCTTATTGATGTATTCAATTACTGGATGCTGCTCCATTGTCTGCTGAGCAGAGAAGCTCAGTTATCGGTTCCTTAGAGCTGTACATTTCTGCCTAACAAAGTCATAACTCCCACAATTACCTGCCTGATGGATGGAAAACAGAAATATCTCATGAGTCCAATGCTGTTATCGGCCCTTCTCCATCTCTAAAACTGCTTTATATTAATGAGATTAGGGCTGTGAAAGAGGTGGCACCAGATTTAATTATTTATATTTTTCCTCCCGTGGCAGCAACACGCTCATGTTTCTTGATCTGCATAATGATTTTTCTATAGTACATCGTTTCCCCAGTAAGAACTAGATGAAACGTGAAAAGCAATGAAACCTAACCTTTCTAAAGGCTTATGTAACTAAAGCTTGCATCTGTATTTCCCCACCACCTAGACTTCTAACCCTTACACCACAACAGTTGTCACAAGACCCCTTAGCAGAACCTGCACTGAAAATATAAAAAAGACACCATTGCATTTAATTAGGCTGAAACACACGGAGTAATTCTCAGGAGATGGGTGCAGGTAGTCACATTGTTTATAAACATCCTGAATATCAGTGATATTTTTCTCCCTGTACCTTTACCAGCAACAACAGTCCATGCTTTATAGCAATACTGAGTAATGAGCTGGCATATGCAAAATCCTGCTCTCCAAATGCCAGGGCACTCTCACCTATACTTTTTCCCCAGGAAATCTAGTTGGAGGCTATACAACTCCTGGCAGTGTATTTTTACCTCTTCCTTAGGCTTGCAAGACATTTTTTCAACAAATAGAGACACTTTCTCTTACTACAGTTTACTGTGATGAGAGACGAGGAGAGGTATTTTCCACAGGGTTGTTCTGGGATGTTATCCCTGCAGCAAGCACTCAGATTTTAATATAAACAATATAGCTGTGATACAGTACAAGTGCCCTAAAGGCTTTGAGGTTAGTTCTGTGTTTATTATTTGTGCTACACAGAAAAGCATTTCAGCTTTATCATTGCTAAACACAGCAAGTTTCAATCCCACAAGGAAGAAGATACTGTGAGAGTCAAGCACGTGAAGATGACTCTGTTTGTGTAGCAACCAGAAATAATTCTGGTCCAAACAAGGCTGTTTAGAAATGCTGACGCTCCCTGAAGCATGCAGCAAAATATTTGACCAAGTAAGAGATTAAGTTTTCCCTCCTGCACGTTTAGGAAGGGGTGATCTCCACATGGTCCAGCCCAGGGTGCAGTTCGATGCTCAGGCTCCCTTGGCACCTTGGGAGTGATTAGATCGTTCAGCAGCTCTTTTTGGCACTCCTCACTGCCTATCCGTGCTGTTGGTGACATTTAATTCATCATCCTCAGCTCCCAGGAGGTGGAATTATGGAGCTCTTCAGAAGTGACCGCACAGCCCCGTGTCCCTCCCACCCTCTCGTCTCCCTCTCCAGTGGGGCGTCTTCCAGACAAAAGGGGCTGAAGTGTCACTGCCACACAGTTCATTTCCAGCAGTATCTCTCCCTCCCAGCTCATCACTCTGTAGCAGTCTGACTGCTGTCACCCTCCCTTTATTATATATAGCAGATGACAGGAGAAATCTTTAGTTCAGAGACGACAGTTTGTTTTATAAAAATCTGAGAATGAGGTAAGCAGTATTACTTGACATCACTGGCACACAGCTTGAGGTAACTCATACCACTGCCAGCGAGAACCACACCTTCCCTTCAGACACTACATTTAATTGGGGCATCGTTTATTGTAATACAGCGTTTTTGCCAGAGTTCAGCCTGTTGAACATTTAAAGAGGGAGATCTGTTAAGCTTAAAAATCTATACTGCATTCATTCTGAAAGGCAAATGGACATTTTTCAGATCAGTTTAAGCAGTGATAGATAAAATCCTGGGACAACAGCTTTGAACACCAGACATCTGCATTTATTTAGTGATTAATCTCTTTACACTTACACTTTTCTCTCTATCTTAAATATTGTTTCCTTCTTTACTCAGGAACCTGTAACTACTGTAAGAAACTGAGAACCAAGATAACTCATCAGTATTTGTTTAGAAAGCATATGTTAGCATGTGAAGTGGAACTACTTATGACATTTTCAAAAAGCTATGAATAATCACGTATCATTAAAAGTGTTGATTGAGATAGCGCTTTGCCATGACATTTTTAATCTGTGGCATAAGCAAATGCAGAATCTCCCTGGCAAAAGGAAGAAATTCAGAGTATCACACCCCAAAGTTTTCTGCCTACTGTGTCCTAGACGTGAAATAAAGAAAAGGAAAGAGTTGCTGGCAAATCCAATAGCAAAACTTCCACTGATTTCAGTGGGATCAGGTTTACTGCAGCTGTGGCATTTTCCTAAATAAAAAGGAGTATGTGCTGCCCTTGGAAGGGAGATCAAGGCTTCCTTTCCATTCGCACGTGGAATCTTTGGGTAGCTCTACACTCCTCACATTAAAAAGCCGCTTTATTTGCTACATTCATAATGTCAGCCTACTCTTTGTTGAGAAAGCAAAACAGTAGTTTCATGTAACGTACCTGCTGGGAACAAATCCACTTGTTTAGAGAAATTAAGGCCCAAGAGTGTGAGAAAGAGAAAGAATAAAATTCAACCAGCACAAGGCAGGGGAGAACTGGAGCGCCCGGACACAGAGCAAGCTCCTCATACCCCACGAGGTGGGAGCTGATGGATTTATCAGCCCTGCAGACATCACATACCACGGATGAACTCTGTATTCTGAGCTGCCATTTCGAACAGACCTGACCGACCCCAGGTCCTGCTTATTTCCAAACACCTCTGCTCCAAACAGGAAACCACTACCTGGGAAGAGGCAGTAATTTCTGAGCTGTTTAGTGACCAACAGGAACGAAATAAAATACATTGTACAGAGCAGTGTTTCATACCCTGAACGCCAGGCAGCAGTATTTTGAGAAAGTTTAATTCCCATAAAGCTAAACTGACTATTTTAAAATTGAAAACTACTAACAGGGATGCTGCACATGCTGCTAACACTTCTGAAAGCAACATGCTAAAGCATATTCCACCAGATTGTAATCTAGCTGGAAGTACTTTAGACTGGATTTTCTTGCTCAAGCTCATGTGCTCCACCACCACACTCCAAGAAATGGGCAGAAATCCCTGCCCTATCCTCCTAGGCCTCAGAATATTTATGGTGGAATCACACACCCTCATTCTCCACGAGACAACAGCATCACTGGAAAGAGGACACAATATTGGACAAATGAAAGAGCTCCACCAGACCTTCACAGGGGGGTTCAGTTTGGACATCAAGAAAAAAACACTGTTTCTCACTGGGGTTTCTGGGTAACTTCCACAGGAAACTAGCCCAGGCAGACAACTAATTAACTTTCTCCAGCTGGAAAAGTCTGCCAAAATCTCAAGCAACTGAAAACAGAGTGCACAGTATGCCTTGTGGCTGACCAGTGTTTCCCATGTCACTCTTTTCATCCTGCCCAGGACGCTCATTTGTGTGTTTTAAGAAACCCCCTCTACATATTTCTCAGTATTATGCACTTACACATCTGATGATTCAGACAAAAGTGCCCCAAAACAGGCACTGGTGTTAAGAAGCAGCCTTTCCCTGTTGAATTCTGTACTCTAAATTTTTGAGTCATTTGACTTCTCGGTTATATTTGAGAGCCAGTAGCACAGTTACAGATGTGCCTGGTTCTGAGAAGGTGCAAGATATCACAATATCTTGAGGTGAATAAGAAATGAGAAACGCACACGCTGAAATAGATTTTCGCCAATGCTTTCTCTGTGCCATTTATTTCAGACCTAATGCAAAATTCACTGAATTCAGAAGAATTGTATTCATTATATTTGGATAAAGCCATTATTCATGAAACATACTTCTGCTTCTGAGCATGCTCTGATTAAACACAAAAACACATCCACATCTCACAAGGAACAAATAGTCAAAGCAAACAATTTACAAGCTTTATTTACAAGATCTATGCAGTCAACACCTAGGAATATATAATCCCTTTGCTGCAATCAGGGTCAACTCACACATCAGAGGGACAGAAAACTAAGACAAAATTGGAAGTGAATAAATTTTCATTGCATGGTTTAGCCAGAAACTAGCTGGACAGAAGATCATTTGCTTAGGTTTATTTTATGGCACTGCAGGAAATAGGTAGGTTTTGGACAGGGGAATCTGAGCTTTAAAAAGCTGTTCCACCTTCCTGTCTTCCCTTCTCACAAAAATTCCTTTTGTTTTTCCCCCCAGAACATTGCCAAAAAGCAAACACAAGCAGAGCTTCCACTTTGGCACCTGGAAGCACAGGAAGAACATAAACCCCAAATAAACAGCCACGTTGTATAAAACAGCATCCAGAGGGCTGCAAGCAGCTACTGCCCAGTGCTGGCAGCAAAGAATCACACTGCCTCGCCCAGCCGTGTCCAGAGTGGCTGATAATTGCCTCCTGCAGAATCATTTTAATCCCACAGAAAGTCCCTCCCAGCTGCTGAGGGGATGTGGGTGTGTGGCTGCCTGGAGCTGGAGCCCTCCCCACCAACCCTCTCCTTTCCTCACGCGCTTGGTGGGGTCGTTCTGCACTGGCAACTGCTTCTCAGAGCTTCTGGCTTCTGTGAGTGAGTTTTGAGCATAGTCATTAAAAACTTGGACTAAAGCTACTGCCCTTCTGCCAAGCAGATCTGTGTGTGAGGGTAGGGTCACTGGTGGAGGTGTTTGTTTTGAAAAATCAACCTTTTGGGCTTTTATTGCTCAGCGAATTATTCAAACGTCAGATATCGGATAGTTCAGCAGAACACGGGTGGAACTTCATTCCTATTTACACTAGTGCTGCTCCTCTTGTAGCTTAAGCCAGAGGTGAAATCTGAGGCTTCCGGATTTGTTTACTGTCTGAAATGAACGTTCAGATGTTGGTTTTGTCCCTCAAAAACAGTCAGATAAAACGGTCAAATAAACATTTTTAGAACTCCATTCTTACTTAACTCCAGGAAGCAGCAGGAATACCTGGCTTACTCAGATTAATTTTTGAAGTATAAAGTTTTATTTCTGCAATAGCATGCAATGTAATACCGTTTAATGTTGTAAAATAGCATTCCCAAGATGCTGAATTAGTATCAACTACACCTTTTTCAAATTTGACCTAACTTGCTTGAGAAATTTCACTGAGAGGCAAAACTCATTAGCAATTAAATATTGTCCCAGAAGTAATTAACAATATTAATGATAACAAAAAAGAGTACAATTATACTTCCTGGATGTCCAGTCTGCAGCAATAAAAATATGCCATAGAAATAGAATATGGCAAATTGCTGGTTTTCAGAAATAGCTGAAGGGATTTGTTAACACAATAATAACACTTATTTTAGCTCCTTTAAAATAAAATAAAAGCTGCAGTATTTTTCAGAAACAGAGTTCAACAGCAGCACCTGCCAATGCACTTCACTTCTGTGTGCCAAATTCATAGGCAGGAAATCTTTAAAACTCATTTAACTTCACAGTTTTAACAAAATAAGGGCTGAACTCCTGCCAGACCTGAAAAAAATAATCTAAATCTGGTTCAGGTTCAGAGAAACAATCACATTTGATTTGTTTGCACTGAAATACTGCCTTTTACTCAACTCTCTTGCGGTGTAGATGGTCATAAATTTTAAGCCTCGGGAGGTTTTTATGGTGTCATCCTTTCTAAACACCAATATTCTGCTTTGCAATACTTTACCCCAAAATCTCACAAGCAATAATATTCCCAACCGCAGAGTTGGTTCGAGGGGATGCAGTTCTTAAAATGAGCCTCCATTAAAATTCCTTGCAACTGGATCAGAGCATTTGGCAGAATCAGCAATAACCATTAAACCCAGCCAAAAGCATCCCGACAGGAATCTGGGGGTTTGACCAGAGCGAATCTTTACGAGACGTGTGCAGTTTTCTTTTAAAGCTTTCCTTGGAGACAGAACTTCTCCTGATTGCTTTTGGTTTACAAAAACAAGAAGTTGACATTTTCTGCAGGAAGTACAGCATTTTCTGATTAGCTCTAATAGCCACTTTTGGGAGCTGCTGCAATTTATCCCAGCATTTGAAGTAGCTGAGTGTCATTAATTGCTATTCACCAGGGTATTCAAGGCACTTGGTACCTGGTAAAGATGGGAGTTAGAAATCAAACTGCAGGCCAGGGCTGAGCAAAACACTTCAGCACACGAATGAGGGCTGAGCCGAACGCCAATTCTGCAAAATGTTCACCTGGAACTGTGTTTTATAAACTCTGGAAGATGTGTCAGACCAAGTGCTAGTTTAAGCATCTGACAGCAAAACATGTGCCCGTTACTTGATTTTCCAGTTTCAAAAGCAAGGAAACTTTTTCATACATAAAGCTTCCTGCTGTAAAGTTTTCCATTTTTTTCGCCCATATCACTGTCTTTTCCCTCTTCACGTTTCTCAAAAATGCTCCCTCTGAACTAAATATATCTCAGTCTTATATTAAAAACACATGATCTTGTTACACTGATAAACCAGAGCTTGATAATGCCAAAGCTGCAGTAATGTGTAATTCTTGTCAAAAGAGTCACTTATTCAATTTCCCTTCCTCAGAGATGTGCTCTCTAAGTCAGTTTCTGATGGAAACAAATGAAGGCAATGATTTGTCTTGAATAATAAAGCACCTGCAGCTGTTTACAGCATTCAGAACGATGGCTGATCATTAGCAGAAACCCTCAGATATTCCGAGCACCCTGCACGCCTTGCAGGTAGGACACCAGGGTCTGTGTCACTTACCTCCCTTTCTCATCATTTTCCAATAAGGAGAACATCGAGGATGCAGCACATACATCACCTGCCTAGGAGCCCGGATTTGCTTTAGGTAGTGACCTCTGCCTAAGTCCCCTCTGCCCCCCACAAATGCCAACAGGAAAGATTTACTTAGACTTGAATCATGTAGAACCTATAGAGCAGGTCTTCCTTCTGGGTCTGCGGTGGGAGCTGCTCTGTGGCTGGGCAGAGGTAAAAGGCAAATGCTAAACCCAGCAAGGAGTTTTAAAGGCAGTTGTACACCCAGGTATTCCCCAGGCTGGCACAGCTTTGAAGACCACCTGTCAGGTTTGTCTGTCTTTGTTGTTAACAATCCCAGGGAGGTAAAACCTACACACGGATTCCTGTGCAGCCTGAGCACGAAGCAGCAGTAACGCTGTGGAAATGGCTGTGGGGCTGTGCCAGCCAGCTGGTGTGGGAACTGGGAGCAGCTTTTACAGCAGAGTCATACAGCAAGGCAACTCAACTTCATTCAAAATAGATTAACTCATTACAGAGAGCAGGAGAATAAATTGCACAGGAACGAGTGAGGGATTTTCGAGGGAGTTAATGCACTCTAAACCACCACGACACGAAGCTCCTCTGTAACTAGAAAGGATGAATTTGTAGCACTATAATTTACAATTTAGGAAGTTCAAATAATTACACATGAATAGCTAAAATATTCATTAAGGGAAAATCCCTTTACTTTATAGAATAGCTTTAGTTTTTCAGCTATTCCACAAACACAGCCAGGTGAAACAGTGACTTGTCACCACCATCCAAATCACTGGTGATCTCTTAGGAAATAAAATCCCCACCCAGTTTTGAGTGTTTCACATGGTTGTGACTTTGAGTCAGCATTTTCTCTAGCTGCAAACTCACAAGTTACAGCTCCAGTGCAAAGTTAATACTAGATCTGTTACTATAATTAACAAGATCAATAATAGGCTAACAATAATGCATTTTTCCTCCTGGGATAAACTGTGCTGCATTCACATAGCCCTAAACTCCAAGAGAGCCACAGCTGAACACAGCAACACTAACATCAAGGTGACTCGGGGCACCAGGGCAAGCACAGAAGAGCTTTTCTGCCAATACTTACAGGATTCCCTTTCCCATCCCAGTTTTGCTTAGGATGAACAATTATCGGAGCACAAAAACTAACAGGGCCCATTTTCCCTGCCTCCCCGTGGTCTCACACAGCCATGCCCTGGTCTCTGAAGTTACACCAGCCCATCCCAGCACACATCCAGAAGGGGCTGTACCTGCTGCTGGTTTCAGCAGGGTGGTAGCTACACTTGGTTCCTGTGTCCCTGGGCATCCTGCACAGCTTGCCCTTGCCCTGTCCTCCGATTATTCTGGCTAAGACACTGCTGTCGTTAATTTCCTCATACCCATGGAAGGTTATTCCTAATCCCTCTGCTCCCAACTCATTCACTCTTCCAAGCCTCTGCTCCTTCCAAGCAGCAGGACTCTGGCAGACATGGCAGAGGCCATCTGACTGCTCCACCAGCCCCACGACCTGTTCCACCTGTCTGGAGGCTCCTCGAGCCAATTTTCCATTTGCTGCAGGCCGTAGGCTGTGCATCATCATCCGAGTCCACATCCGAGCTGCTCTCTTGCAGAAGAGCTGGGGACTGCAGGAGGGCAGCTGCCCAACCTCCTCTTTGGCAGGGACAGGATCTGCTGAGGAGGAGAGGAGCAGCTCTGGACAAGCACAACCAGTTTTCCCAGACAGTGAATTGGGTGATTGGGGAAGTGCCAGCAGGCACAAAGGAGCAACGATGTGCAGACAGCATGACACTGCTCCCCCTCGGTGACAGGCTGACTTTGGTAATCAGGAGATTGCTTGGCTTTATTTGCACCTTCTGTCGGGGCATGGGAGAAAAGCTGGGAGCTGATGTGAAATAGGAGTAGAGGGAATGGCTCCTGTCCTATGCACAGGGACTGGAAACAGCCCCAGTCGGACAAGGAGGTGAGAGAAACACCCACACCACTGTACTTCCTTTGCTCCCCTCTGAAGGAACAAGAAATCCTGGAACACTAGTGCTTGCGAAGCCACCTAATACGTGTCCTCAACCCCCAAATCACCATCAAATCTACTCCTAGCAGAGGTTTCTCCAACCCAGCCTTTAAAAGCTCTGAGGATGGAGGCATTTATCACCCTTCTTGGTGAGGCTATATGTAAAAATTCAGAGATTTTAGGTAACAGCATGCAAGCTGCTACAGCAAGTTTTGCAAGCCTGTGCACAGGGCTATTGTCGTATCCCAGTAATGCTGGCCTTCACTTCTGCTGTGGGTTGCTGAGCTAATATGAAATTCTGATTGAATATGTGCTGCCAGTGGAAAAGCTGGAAGTCAGTAAACATGCTAAGAGCAGGCTGTCTCTGCAAGAGCACCAGGGAAAGGACTGCCACGGGGACAGAGAGAAAAGCTCGAGGAAAAGCGTCAGGGTGAACGAGCTCTGCTCCGCCCTCTGGAATTGCTGTGGGAAAGTCTGCCTTTCCTCACGGGGATCCCTGCAGTAGTTTGAAGCCAGTGGCTAACATGTCATCTAACAGCTATTGAAAGGAGAGCAGAAAGGACAGGAAAAGCAGAGAGGAAGAGATTATTTCGGAAGCTTTGCTCTCACTCACGAGGGTTTTCTCCTTTATGGCAGTATCGCATCATCTCGGGTTTCTTACACAACTGGAGCTTGCTGCACAACCTTTCAGGCTGCAGTTTGGGTTTATTCCCATGCAGTTTCACATGTCTCTGACACGACCTTGAGGGCTGCCGTTCTGCAGCAGCCTAGTTTTGGGAACTGGCTTGGCCGAAGTTCACCACCTGCGAGGCGTTTCTCAATTTCCTTCCACAAGTCCCCCGTCAGACTGCGTGCTGAGTTACCAAACACATACAAGTTTTACAGTCCTCACATAGCTTCCTTTCCCCCCTGCAAAGTGCCTTTCTCATGCACAAAGCCCTTCTGAGAATGTTTTCCATGGTCTGAGATGCAAAAGCACCGCTTTGATGAGGAAAAACGAGAGCTCGTGGGTCATGCCCACAGGCTGTGCCACCCTGTCCCCGGGCAGCCACACAAGCTCGCTGTGCCACGTGAATCAGTACCAGCTGTTAGGCAGCAGCGATGGCTCTGCTCTCATCCAGGGCAGGACACCCCAGCCTGTGTCCAGTTTATCCTGGCAAAGAGCCCCGCTCCGAGCACTGCTGCAGACACGGCTCGTGCATCTCTTTCCAGTCCTTCACCAGTGCCTCCCAGTGGGAGCTTCACCCAAGCACGGACACATCCCATAGGACTGTCTGTTAAAAATCCCTAATTTTTCTGGACCAGTGTAACAACAACCAGACAAAAGTAGCAGGGTGGAGAGCAGCCCTGTACTTGTCTCACTGCAGCCACGGCACAGCGGGGCAGAATTCCATCCTTTAAAGACAATACAGCCATTATGTGGGCAGGAGTTCAGGATATACTGGAATATAACCTCATGGGGAAAACACAGTTCAAGGGCTCCATTTGTAAACATTTGCTGGCATCTAGAACCCAGTCAAACCTCATCACAATTCGTGCAGTCACGCCAGAAGCTAATCATCACCCTCACTATTATTTTTAGTGGCTCCCAAGTGATGACTGTGCATGAGCAACATAGAAATAAAGTTCTGAATTATTTATGGTGCTCAAAACACCTCAACAAAAATGCTGGCCTTTCTTGTGTTCATGCTGACTCCTGGATTAGGAGCAGAGAGTGGAAATTAGGATTAGGAGCAGCAAATGGAAAAAGTCAGGACAGAGGTCACAATCCAATTTTCTTTTTCAGCAGCCCCCCTGGTTTTGAATTATGTTTTATTTTTCACACATCAAAATTCACACACCAGGCTTCAGGAGATCTGCACTCAATTTCCAGTTCTTCTACAAATCTGATACAGCTGTGACCAGGACATTTTATTTCTCTATGACTCAGTTTGCCACATATGAAAAGGAAGCTAATTTTCAAAATATATCACTGGGAATAAACGAGTAACATTTTAATTGCCTGGATATTATTGCGCTGGTCTCTGTGAGCAGAAAAATAGCTCAAGACAGTGTTCATGTAGAAAAGGGTGTAAGACAAACCAGCTTTCTAGATCAAAACAAGCAAATCTAATTTCAAATCAGAAACGGTTTTTATATTTATTTAATTATCTTGCCATCAATGCTTTAACTATTTTTTCCCCCCGGAGGGAGGATGTTCAGTTTTCTGGAGTGATTCTACAGATGCGTCTTTTAAGCCTTAATTTCTCTGAATGAACCAGCCAATTTCAGGACTAAATAATATGGTTACAGTTGTCATTCATTCAGAAAAGCAATTTAATTTTGGTCAGGACCTACCCCTCGGCTTTGAATTCAAATTAAGATAGGCCACAGATTCTGAATGTAGTTACTGCTGAAATGGAAGGGATCTTGCTCACCACAAGAGACCTGTGGACTCTTACCATGCCAAAAATTCCTGTCAGATAGATAGTGCTTGAAACACAATTCTCATTGGAAGGGATTGTAGCATTCATGTTCTGGAAACACGAAGAATAGAGACTAATGGATTAATCCACGGAGAGTTCCATGGTGATCCTTACCTTGTCCTTGGTAGAACAGCCTTCCCACAAATCCTCCTTCCTTCCTTCAGCTTCTAACAAACAAGATGCTCTAGCCGAAAATAATTCACCGAAATCAAAGCATCCAAAAATCCTAAACATGTTTGCATCCAGCAGTATGGTGTGACATAGGTAATGGTGCTTTTGGCTTTGCTCCAGTAAATCCAAAACCACCTTATCTTTTAATACCTTCCTGTAAGAAAATCTACTTCTGAAAAATACGCTTCCAATATCTATATTAGGGATATTTTAATAAAAGTGCACCATAAAAATAAAAAGCCTGCACCAGTGAAAAGCCTCACTTGCATAATATTAAACATCTGTGATTAGGTGGAATCAAATTTCATTCTTTCCAACGGTAGTGATTTTTAAAAAAATAATTTCAAGTGATAGCATTTATCATCGTGTACCTTTCTGAAAGGAGAACACACTGACTGCTTCACTGTATTTTAAAGCTCCTGTGATAAAGCCATGAATTAGAAATTTGCATGTGAAAAGTTTTGCAGAGGAATGCTCTTACTTACACCAGTAATTCTGTGATTGTCAGCCCAGTGACCTCCGAGTAGGCATTGTCCACATCTCTACTACCTCAACAATCATCTGTCTTAAATGCACCCATCACAGACTAACTAATATTTAGAGATCAACTCTATAAAGATCACAAAAGGGATTAAATAAGGCAGCGTTTCAGCAGCAGGTGACTTGGCACATTGATGTAGGGGATCACTCTTGGTCCAGTGCTCCATATTTCATTGCCCCTGACCTTGGAGGTAGAAGTCAATACTTGAGCTGCTCTAAAACTGGTATTTCACCCACATTTCTGCTTCGCTGCTCCAACACAGAATTATAGGACCATAAGGAACTCGGGGAGGTCACAGGGGGTCGTACAGATACAGCATCAATCACAGGCAGTGATCCAATGCCAACCATTTCCAAGGAGAGAGGCTCCACAACTTCACTCAGGACTTCCCCTGGCAAACCCTCCCTGCGAGGGATGCTTTTCCTCTGCCTAACTTGAACTTGCTCTAATCACTTGCAATAGTTCCATGTTTATTCATTCTTTTCTCCTTAACAACAACTCTGTGCAGCTAGAGGTCTGCTGGGGCAAAGCAGTACCTTTACTGTAAAAAAACTGCAGTTTTCAAACAAATATTCTGATTTCTTCGGCCCAGAAAAATAGCGAGCTACAGTAATTCACTTTCAAAATACTAAGGGCAGTGAAGAACTGCTCAAAGATTGCAGCACCACGAGGGAACGGAACCTTCCAGTGCCTTGCCTGGCACAGAATTTATCTGAGCACATGCATCGTCAAATGAAGAAATAAGCCCATAAAATCCTGTTGACCTTTCTGCAGAGGTGGAATTAACTAATTAATTGCATCAAAAGGAATCGGAATTTTTACCCCTCTCTCCTTGCCAGTCGTGACTTTTGAGGAGAAGCCAGGCAGGAATGGTCAGCTGGGTGCAACACCACACAAATCCTCCTGACCTTTGCATGGTTGCTGCTGCCACCAGTGAGCAGTGCTCTGCTGGGGGATGACACAGCACGAGTCCAAAAGGAATCTCAGCTCCTGAAGACTGAAGGTCCATCCAAACGACCTAACGAGATTTTGCCAGGAGGTTTTTTATTGCACTGCTCCCACCTTTCCATGTAGATGATAAATAAGGTTTTACCGTGTGAGGCACCTAACGTTACACCATTGCTCAAAAGCAGACACTGGTTTTAAGAGATATTCTAGCCCATATGCTTATATTTATTTTTGAGAGAGTGTATTTCAGCTGAAGATACTTCTGTGTGCAGCACAAGACAAGGAATCACTCCCAAGCAGGGGTTTTATAATTTAGAACTGTTCCACATGGCTGCCCATTCAATACATAGAATTCATTATCAAATCCCAGCCCCACTTGCTCACTGTTTTTTTCCTTGTATGGGTTGGGTTTAATTTGAAATCATATTTAAATGGTCACTAGCAGCATTTAAATATGAATCTATAGAAGCTTGGTTATGCACAGTTCAATTAATAGCCCACATGTCTGTGTAATCTGAAGGCCCAGTTCCATCCCAACACCTGGTTTGTATTTAACAGCAGGTCACAGCCACAAAGGCTGATGTAATACCAGCATAAAACAAAATACTGTGTGAATATTCTCCCTCCACTGAGCTGCTAGCAGATGAACTATTAATCCCATGATGAAATTAATGGGGCACTTCTATGATTTTACAAAAAAAAACCAAAACAAAACACCCAAATGGCCTTTTATTTACGTTCATAATTTTCTTTCTTTTACATTTCATCAACGGTGCAGAATTATTATGTGCCTTGACTTGATCTGATACTACTCAACCCCCAAACAACCTTTTTAACATCTGGACCATTTGTTCCCTTAATAGTGAATTTTCCTGAAAAAAGTTTCCACTGGAGTTTTATAGATCTCATAGAGATTGCCATATAAACTTGGAGAGCCAACATGAGAGCAAGTTAAAGAATGGGTAAAACCCATTTGGTTTCTGGTTACTTTAGTCACTCATTAATTCAAGGACAGGAGAATGATTTAGTCTTGACTAACCCTCCCCCAGTGAGTGTTCCTGGTGTGTGAGGGAAGGATACTGCAGAGTTTTCTGTCCTGGCAGGTACTGGAGCCCAAAGGATCAGCCTAACCTTGAGATTTTGATGCATCTTGCAGCCCTCACTCCTCTGATACTCTGAGAAACGCCGAATCCGAGTGACTGGAAATTATCACCCCCTCAACGAAATTATAAATTCACAGAGAAAATGATGCATTGTATTTAGAAGTTATTATTGCATTTGTCTGTATACATACAAATGAAATTATAATCCACCACACCAGAGGAAGAACATCTAAAACAAAAAACACCTGATGACATTCCCCCGACTTCTGTCCCTGTTAGTTTCTGTTACCTACACCAGAGCTGACACACTGAAGGTTTGTCCATACTTAGACATATACCAGCACTTACCTTGAAAAACAGTGCAAGAAGTGGATAAAACTTAACCTAATCAACAAAGCACCTCACCAAAACAGTGAATGTTAATCTAAATTGAAATAGCCAATCCAGCTAAAATACCCAAGAAGATTGAACTGTCGTGCAAACACAATACCCGTAAAAGACTGTAGATAGGGATATATACAAGGCAAAGTCAGAAAGAATAAAGCCAAGGTTCTTCTGAAATGAAAACTGAGAGAACTGGTGTAACTCTGAGGCAAGTTCTTGCCAATTTCTGTCCATCTGTGGAATTCATTATGGGCAAAAACGCCTGAGATATTCTGTGTGTGATTGTGTGAGGGGATGAGAAAGGTATTCCGGACCAGCAGCCCCTTAACACGTCTGCATCACACAGCAATGAAGTGAAGGCTGTTTAGGTTCAACGCATCTTACTTATTTCGGGGTACACCAGGAAACACAGGAATCACCTGAAAAAAACCCTACATATTTCCATCTATTGAAATAAAGTTCCAGCATCACGTTTCTAAAATATCTGCAGAGCAGAGCAGGAGGCAGCATTGTCTTCAGAGAGGTAAAACATGAGAGCAACAGGAACTCGGGCTGACAGCTAGCTGGATTTGCTCAGCGTTTGGAACAATGTGGTGGAAACAAAAGGAATTAAGAGCCTGGCACTGCCTTTGATTGTTATTTTCCAAATAGAGCATGAAAAAATAACACGAAAAAGAAAAATTCCTTGGGAAAGATGCAACGTTATCAGTTTTGGATCAACGTCGTTGAATGGCTAAAACGAAATGTATTATTTCAAACTCACGGTCAATGAAAAGAGCTCAGACACCCTTTTTGTTCAGCGAAATTGTACTGGTTCAGCGAGGATTTTCTAATAACCTTATTGAGGGGTTTTGCAAAAGTTACATCAAAGGGGTAACCTGACATCTAAATCGAAAAGATTTTGGAATATGGAAAAATAAAAGCTTTTTTTGACACCTTCTGTTCTGGCTGANTTTTAATTTTTTTTTTTTTAATTCTTTCCACTGCATTTGGGAAGCAATTTGCTCTTTTCATCAGACATCCTGGATTACCAGCTGCTTTGGTGCTCGTCCCATACCCCACTCCCTCCTGTCCAGCCACACACCCAGTCCCAGCACTCACCAGGCCAGTTGTGTGAAATTCGGGTGTTCAGCCTTCCTCTCTCCTCTAAAACCTCTCTTTTCTGCTGTGATGACACCCTAAAGCATCTAGACTGGGCAAAAACCACTGGGAAAATAGGACTTGCAGGGCTGTTCAGACATTGCTCCTGCCTTCTTTCACTTTTCAAGAGGAAGCACTTCGTTTGTGGGGATGCTCAACCCACTCCATAATTACCCCAATCCCAAAGCCTCTTTACCAGGTCACAGCCAGCTCGCTCAGATGGGAATGCACAGTGCTCCCAGTACTCCTCAAGATCAGGGAAAAACCCCTCCTTTCCCCCTCAAAAAATACCAAAAACCAACCAAAAAAACCCCCACCAAACTCACCAAGAAAAGCATAGAGTGTCACACAGGAACACAGGAGATAAACTTCTAGTCACAGCCTGGGCTGGCAAAGAGAAATCACAGCTCTAGAGCAGAACGGGAGAGGTGAACACGAGAGTTACTGTCTCAGCTACACAAGGTTATAAAAGGCAACTGGCCTTTCCATTCCTTCATAAATAATACCAACAAATATTTAGTCTTTTTAAAAACTTGGTTAGTTTTTTGCAGGAGAGCAAAAGGCAGCAGGACACAGGTTAAGGCGCTGATTCAGAGCTGGTACAGCTGCACCACTTCAGTACCTACTGCTGCCCACTTCGTGCAAACCTCTCAGGCCACACTGGCCAGCATCACACACGGATAGGGACATAAACTCTTTATTCCACAAGATGAGCTCTTTATTCCACTCGGATAACTTAGATTTCAGACAGCAAAATGCAAGACAATGAAAGCATTCCCAAAGGAAAGGAAGACGTCAAGTATTTGAACTGCAGTGGTCTTGTATCACTGAGAAATCACTTGTATCACTGGCTTTATTTTTTAAAAGTAATAGCACAATATGACAACAGCAGAGCCAAACTGAATCTTTGCAGATCTGTAAGTAGGCAGCTACAAATTGCAATCTACCCTGACATTCTTTACCAAATACAACATTAAGGTGACAAATTATACTAATACAGTATGATTTCAAGGTGTATCCACATTTGCAGCATGTGTAAATTTCTCAGATAGAATCCGATGTTTGCTAATACACTACGATCTAAGTTAATAAGATCAAATTATGTCTGATCATACTACATTAGTAAATGTCACATCAAATTAGTCATTTTCAGAATTATAATGAAGCGCAGAAAGCAACCAAAAATAACTTTTCCAACACAAGTAAGCAGTGCTGAAATTGAAAACTGAGCTAAATACCAAGCCCTCAGAGAATGCTTTTTGAATGCAAGATTTGCCAATTTTTCTCCGCAGTCTTATACCAGAGAGCTCTCATACAAGATGTAAATCAAGGTCACAGTGGAGTCTTGTCCTGAGGTCACTAATAGGAGCTGGAGATAAGGCCATGAACTAGGAAAAGATGGCACCCCCACTGAAAGGCTTTTAGTTCAGGGGTAGTCAACTTTCAGTGGTCCCAAGTAGGAAAATCCAGGAAAATCCACTGAACAGAAATTTTGAAAGAGAAAGCACCTTGAACAAGAAGTTGCTTAAACACTTAATAAACTTTCCTCTCTTGAAGTGTATTATGTGAACTACCATAATTAACCAGACCTTTCAAGCTTTCCTGCTACTGAAACCTGTCAGGTGCACCTGTGGTAGAACCCCATTTTACTTGCAAACACACAGAGTTTGGTTTCTTTGAACACAGCCAGAAAAACAAACAGCTCCTCGGCTCGGGAATCCCAGAGCCTGCCCTCAGCACGTTCCTCAGCCCAAGGTCCCTGGCCATATGCTGGATTCCAGAGCCACAGTCATTTTTTTCCATGTTCTCCTGCCAGCTTGGAAAGCTTCCCACAGATTTCCTCCCCATCCCTTCATCTAAAGGTAGGGAACATTCCTTGAAATGCCTGCGTTAAAGCTGACCTTCCTTGTGGCAAAGGCTACCCAAGCAGGGTGCCCACAGTCTCGAAGCCTACCCTAAAAATAGAAGGCTGAAGTCAGTCCTGTTGAGTCTCAGGGACGTCTCTCACACAGCCTTGCCCAGGATTTAACAGGGATAAAAAACCTGGCAGGTGCCAGAAGCAGAAAGAGCAGAAGTTTTGAGGAACATCCAACGGTCCCATATTCACTGGGAACATGTGGAACATCGGTCTCTCCGTAGGCTCCCATCACCTACTTAAGTGTGAGAGTACAAGGAAAAGAGGATAAAAACCAAGAAAAAACCCCACCCCACAACAAAAGTCCCCGAACAAACAACCCCCCCAAAACCAAACAAAAATACCCAATGGAGAAGGAATTTTCTCCCTATGTCAAGAGTTAAAGCAGAGTCCAAGATTTCCCCAGGTCAATGTGTCAACTCCAAGACACAACATTTTTGTCCCTTTTGATGAACTGAAAGGCACTGGAAGGGAACAAATACTTGAGAAATTTCATTTCTATCCTTACTGAGTTGAAATATAACCCATGTAACCACAGATATCTAAATCTTCTGAGTAAGCCACCTTTATTCCCAGCTGAATAAATTAGTGCCAGCTGCAAGCTCCAAGCCAGAACCATTATCCTGCACAGTGTCATGAAAAGTCAAGGCCAAGGTAGTGGGGAACTCCTAAGTTAGCAGTTCAGGGTTGGGTTTTTTTAGGACTAAAAAGCACACTAAAAAAGGACGTCCACTGTTGGAAGGAGGATTTCTGGCTACTTTATCAGAAGGTGGAACATATGTTCAATATTGTGACCTGTAGTGTCACATATTAATTTTCTTGACTTAGTATAGACTGGCATATGCTTCAAACAGCACTTTTCCCCACAATGACTTTACCAGCCCCTGTTGCTCATGACTTTTGTTTATTTGCTTGATATTTGTTTCTTTTTAATCCAAGCTGTCTGCATGAATTTTAACAGAATTATGGGTGTTTACATAAGGCAGTCTGTTCAGGGACAAAGTTGTTGATCCCTAGAGAAAGCATTGTTCCTATCCTGTCTGTGTTTCAGCAGATTAGGTTTAAACCAGACCTATCATCAAAATACACTCACTAGCACACAGGCTTTACATGTGTTTTAGTTTGAATGGAATAGTCATAATAGAGCAGCCTTTTGTTATTAGTAATTATGAATACTTCTGTTGGATTCTGGTATGTCAGTGGACTAGGAACTCTTAGTTGTCTTTAAACTAATGTCTACATTATTCTGCATTTTCTTCTCCTAATCCTTCCTCTATCCTACAGGATTTTAGCAACGTTTTACTGTCATTCTGTTATGAAACTTGCTTTCCCTTGAGCACGTGGCAGTTTTATTAGGTACCTGAGGATTGTGTAAAAATCAAATAACAACAGAAGCTAAGCCAAAGTTAAAAAAAACCAAAAAAACAAAAAACCAAGCCAGCATTTCTACTTAGCTCAAGACAAAAATAAAAGCACATGGGAGGAGGAAGGGAAAGAAGGAGAAAATAAGGGAAGCATTATTTTCTGCACTGTGTTTAACTCCTTGCTGGCTATTCTGTGGTGGATCTCAGAGGGTGATGTGCAGTAGCAGCAGCCAGGGAGCTCAGTCCTCTGGTGGTTCCCGAGCCCTTCTGCAGCCCAGAAGCAGCCCCTGGCCACTTGCCCTGCTCTAGAACTGGCAACAAGGAGTGTAACTTTCAGGGGAAAACTGGTATTTTTGTATGGAGACAAACTCTTTAACCCAATCTGATCTACCTTTCTCACCCCCTCCTCTCAAAAGTCTGCCTTCGGGCTCAACTCGGCTTTAAAGGAGAGTATTGCAGAAAGTCAAATGAAATTGCCCTGGACTGGACCTGATGACCCAAAAGACTCTCTAGGATCTTCTCCCAGGGTCATCATATCAGCTAATCCCAGGAAAAAAACACATCAGAGTTGCATGTGACACACCATCCTATTAACCTCTCTCTCTGACCAAATCAGGCCACCTAGGACAGCAGAGCCACTTTGATGGGACAGGAAGACTGCTCACCATTTTAGCAGGACAAATAACTCTCCTGCTCACTGTATCAGGTCAGAAAAGGGGTTCCATCTCCTTGGGACCTGTTAACTACATGCTTGAGCCTTTCCTGAAAAATTGTTTGGTCACTCATGGATACGACTGCTGAGCGTTGTCCCACTGACCACTGAGCCACTCCTGGTACAAACTGGTCCACGTTTGAATTAGTCACTCAGAAACCCGAGAGCTTGGACATGCAGCGCTTGCATTTCCCAGAGAAGTGATCTGAATCTAGCCACCATCACCTAAAAAAGGGGTATAAATTCAGGAGCAGGCTCGAGCCGCTCCGTAACGTCACCGCGCCGCCACGAGTTTGCAGGTACGTGGGAGTTCAGCTAATTAAGCACAGCTCGGTGACACCAGCACTCTGAGCAGCACTGCAAAGCTGGCAGCACCAAGGGGCTTGGCAGAGGAGCCACGTGTGCTAACGCTGCACAAACAGCATTTTAATCAAAGCCACGTTTCCACAAGTCACAAGCTCCGGTCTCTTGGCTTTGGCTTAAATCTTGGGTCGTTTTCTCGTTACACCCAAACCCATCTCTTAGGATATCATGCTGCCGTGGTTATACATACAAACACACACACCCCCCCTGGAGAAAAGGAACATTAGTAAACAGCAGCATCAATAAAACAAGCTTTTCATGCATTAATTTATGCCCACAATGCAAAGATAGCACCACACTGGCCTTTGTTGGGCACGGAAAGATGGGACATAAATTGGTCGTGGAGTGTCAGTAAAAAACAGCTGTGATAGATCAAAAAGGAGATTTTGAAGATGAAAATGGCTTATATAAAATTGCCTGAAAATTAATTAGTGCCAAATTAAACTAAATATTTTTAATTTTTTTTTAAATAGGGAGAAAAGACAGCAGTAACAGCTTTTCTTTGTGTTTAAGGAATCAGATTTTCAAAGCAAAAGGGATTTAATTGGTCAGTGCTTGTTATCCCTAACTGAGCACTGGGCAAACCCTTGAATTGCCTTTGCTAATTGCACTTTAAGACTTAGGAGTAGAAATAAGATTTCTCCTCTTGTTTATAAAAATGAGTCATGTTTATGAGCAAGAAAATTAAAAGAGGTCTTTGTCCATGGCAGGAGAGTTCAGATATACTTGAAGAGGGAACCATGCCAAACCTTTGCTTTAATTCCTCCAGGGTTATCCACCCGGAGTGCTTGTCCTGCCTAACCTTTCTGAGAAGAAAATCCCCTCTAAAGTTATTCACAACCCCTTGGACACGAGAGGTGTCTGCCTGCAGACACCAAGGAACAGGGCAGCACCCAGGGACCAGCTGGACTTTCTGAAGTCCCCAGGGAATTACAGAGTTTTCTTCCCCGTGAGCGCAGTTAAAGCTCTGCACTGCTCTGTGTGTCCTGACCAGCCTGGGCAGACACTGTGAAATCCCAGCTTTATTATCTTCAGCACTACTGAACAATCGATTCCAGTCTCATCTACTGCCCTTGAATTAAGGGATGCAACAGCACTTTCATCTCTGCTGCCTAATGAGCAGCCCTCAGCGACCTTCATGAACCGAGGCTGGCCGAGTGGATAATTCTTTGTCTGAGCACATTACACAACCCACCAGGACAGAGCAGACTGGTTCCACTGCTGCCCTGACAGCTCCAGGATCCCCAGCAGCACCCGAGGCCTTGCTCGATGACAGGCTGCTGATCTTAAAACTCTGCAGCCTCTAAAGTATCTTTCCATTTTAGCACTGGATGAAACACAAGGGAAGGGTGCTCTTGGAATTAAAAGGCCATCCAAAGCCCAGCCATCCTCCTGTTTCTTTGGCAAGGCTAATCCACAGCTGGCCTGTGCCTACAGCACACCAGGCAGACAGACTCGAGGCTCAGACCATTCCTTGGGCACCTGCCCCGAGGTGCGACTAAACAGACACATCCAGCATCTGTTTCCTTCCGTAGAGCTGCTCTGCACAGGCCAAGGGATCTCCCTATTTCCCTCGTACATGTGTGCATCAATAATTAATGAGCCCTGTGCAGTCAATTGCTCCTTCCAAGGGATGGAAACCCGAGATCACTCACTCTTCATTCACACCGTGCCGTGTTTTCAAGGCAGAGAGCACGTCTGGCCAGAGGAGTTAAAACAAAGCCCTTCTCCCAGCCATTCTGAGGATTTCTCCACACCTTATAAACCTCTGTGATTCCAGGGTGCTGTTGAAAACCTGCTCTCTGCTTGCAGAACCAAACAGCCAGGTGACATCAGCCTCCTTCCCTGCAGGACAGATAAAGCACGGAAGGGTTGCAGTGGATTCCCACCACCAGGACTGAGTCTGCTCTGGGGAAAGTAACTCTGTGCTTAGATGTTTAGGTACCAACAAGGACCACTGGCTCAAATACAGAAATCTGGGGACATTTTTGTAGAAATCTTTCTCTTAAGATATTTCAGCTCTACTGTGCTGAGTATTTGTTTCTTTCCCTCCTATTCCTACTTTGGTTTAGTCTCCTGAAACACTTTCTCCCCATTTGATATTTTTATTCCATGGAAAAGGCACACTCAGAGTAAGAAAACAGCTCCACAGAATCAGCACCCAAATAGTACCCCCCTCCCCCCAAAAAACCCCCTAGGTTTAGAGCACTGCAGAAAAGCCAACTTCCAAAAAAATTCTGCTATTCAACCCAACAACAACCCTCGTAAGAGGAAAAATAAGCAGGAGAGTAAGAAAGCACAATTTTCACCCTGCCCCAAACCTGCACAAACTCCAACCTCCACACAGACGGAATTCAGTCAAGCAAGCCTGCTGGAGCAAATTGATTTTATATGTGAGGGAATCCCTTCTCTCAGGACAGCTGTCCCTGCCCTGGCACCCCATGCACTCAGGGCATGCAGCTGAGGCCTCTCTTCTGCTAGAGAGCACTTAACCCCTTCCCTGCCCACCCCACATGAACAGACAGAAGGGGAATGCGCCTGATGGCTCTTGATCAAACCTTGTGAAGGTGATAACTATCAGATTTACAGCTGAAACAAATTAATTTTCCAAGCAGAAACAGTTTGCCTGGCTTTGCTCCTCCCCTGCACCGTGACCACACCACATGCCATTCTGCTTTCCCCTTTTGATTTCTAATTTCTTCTTTTCTGGGATTTCATCACCTGGCAATAAAACAGTCTCCAGAGGTTCCTTAATGGCTCCGAGCTCCGTGGATCTGCACCACACAGGACAGAGACAGCAGATGGTGATTTTGCATTAGAGTGATAGCTCAAATTACAGGGACACTTTAAGGACAAAGTCCCAAAGGTCCCCAGATTCGGTTCACCCCACAGGGAGGAGCAGGGGCTCGTGAACTGGGTTGCTTGGGGAACTTGAGAACTATTGCTCCGTGTGCCAGAGGAAAACATCACCCTAACGCTGGGGGAATGGGCCAAGCTCTTTGTTCAGATTAACACGCAGGCTGGAGGATGGAAAGGAGGTTTGTCCATGAATGTGTGTTCCCCATCTTCTGAGAAAGCATTTTGCTCCCTCAGCCTCAATATTTCCCACGCACGTGTTCACTTCTAAGCCTCCCAGCCTGGATCTCCTTTAAGAACCACGTCCCATTCTGCACCACACCCCTGGACACGGGAGGAGTTCACTGGTTCGCAGTGGTTTTACTGAAAGGACACAGAGGCCCGTGTGGAACTGCAGAAAAAGGATACTGTAAAAAAAAAAAACATCCTTAAAAAAGCGTGGGGCCCAGCCTGCAGCTTACTGCAGCCTCTGTGAATCAGGGGCAGCTTGGTGAACTGGCAAAGTCCAATGGACAGTCAGAGCAGAGGAGAAATCAGACGTTTTAGCCTCAAAAACCACTATGTGCTTGTGGATTTATCCAAAGGCATTAAGGAGGGAAGGGTCTAGTGCCCCATCAGTGCCACCAGCTGCCACACACTCACTTCTTGAGGCCTCAAGACTCCTTCGCTTCCCCACCAAGACAGAGCTGCTCCTGCCATGAGCACATTCCAGATCTGAGCTCGGACTCTGGTTTGCCCTGCAAGCTCCTGCATGCCTTTTGACAAGGGCTGATGTCATTAAACACAATTAATCCGCAGCCTTCTCCCTCTGGACTGGGAAGAACCAGCTACAGCTCTGCTCAGCCCACGCCCTCCCTGGGCTGCAGCTCTTACCCCACATCTGGATCTGCTCACTAAGGAAGCCAAGCGCTGTAAATACATTTTAAAGAACACCAAGACTTGTAAACGCTGCAAGAAATGATTACTGTCTCTCGGTGAGCAAGGAGAAATGTGTCCTTTCATAAACGTGAACCAGCTGACCCCCCCAAAAAAAGAAAGAAAAAAAGAAGAAATTAGGGCAAGAAACTGCTCTTGCTTGGAGTTGGTTTGATCCTGACTGTGCTATAGAGACCTGGCCTGTCAGGGTGGTGTTGAGGGTCATGGCCTGCTGACCCCACTTAGAGATGTAAGACGTGGATGATCCCTTCAAATTTTCAACACCTGGAATTGCGTGGGCTTAAATGCTGTAGCCAGGTGGGTGACGGTCCTAGAGACTCCCTGTATGTGACTGCATGAGAATGATTACTTTAATTAATTTCTGAGTCATTATAGGGATCAGTTCTGGTGTTGTGGCCCATTAAGCAATTCGGTTTGTCCCAAAGCACTTGGTCATTATTAGCTCAGAGCCAATAAGCCACATCACACAACCATAATCAATGGATGAAAAAGAATTTTGGAGGAAAAGAAAGAAAAAAGCATGGATTTTGACCTCGCTTAGATCAATAATCTCCCAGAAATTGGTGGAATTCCCTGATGTAAAATCAATGTGAGCAAGTTCAAAATTGAGTTGTTTTGCTTTGTCAAGAAGATAAAATTGAGAGCTTGGGCTGTGCCTTTAAAGAGAGACATTTATAGATTAGATTTTATTTGCAATATCTTCCTTTCCAGAGATTTTCTCCCCATTTATAACCTTGAAATATCTGTGTTTGGAGCAGGGGGAGGGGGGCAGAGAATAGAGGGATTTTTGCACATCTGCTTGAAAGGAGCCTTTGATAGCACTTCAGGCCCCTCATCATTCACAAACATATTTATCCTCTGTCCTCACCTAAGACAGGGAAGCTGATGCTCCATTTAAACCTGGTATTTTCATTGGGACACACCACTGGAGGTGCCTGACCTTTATCCCCCGTGGTTTCAGCATTAACCTCATGTGCAGCCTGGCCCAAATATCACCCATGGGGATGTGAATACCTTCAAGTGGGCAGCCCCTTTGCCCCTTTGCCCCTTTGCCCCATGCACTCTGAGCAGTTATCAGTGCAGGGGCACTTCTGGGTGCCATTAGCATCACACTACCCCGCTCTGGGCTGTAACACTCCCCAGGGATGGATCCCAGCGTGACAGAGCTGCTGGCAGACTTTGGGGACTCCTTGAGAGAAAAGCTGTTTAAGGACACCTAGGTGGATCAAACCCATGAAGCAGGCATTTCCAAATCACACACTAACATATGTACAGAGATAAAACAAGCTTTTCTGCTAGCGATCCTTTGAAAGAGTTCCAAGACAGCTTTCAATTACTCAGTGGCAAATATCGAAGCACATTTCACACAGGACTCCAAAATGTGTGTGAAGATACACACAGCAGGTAAATGCATGATCTGCTCAGGCCACGCACAAGCAGAAAGGGATTCCCTTGCACCTGCAAGTTGGTGAGTTGTAGAAACCTCTTCTTTCAAGTCCAAGCGCAACAGGGGACTGGAGAACCCAGGTTTCACCCCCAGAATTTGAACCTGTGTTTGTCCACTCATCCAAGGAAGGGGTGGGTGACTCGTTGGGTCTCACACTCACGAGTGCAATAAAACCCCTGAAAGTTAAAAAGTGGTGATGTGCACGTTGGTGTCACCATCTGCCACTGCTTAAAATTTCACGGGAAGCTTCAGGTGAAAAAATGAGATGTTGTGCTGGCTACAGGCTCTGGAGTACTGCTGAGCCCCCGTGTGCAGCAGTCGGAGCCTGGGATCTTCAAAGGGTATGGGCAGGGGTTACTGAGGGATTACCCTCAGCATGAACCTCTGGGCACTCCATTTTTTGACAGTAATTGCCTGTTTCTAGCTGCTACAGCATTTCCTGCATACAAGAAACCTCACTTCTTAACTGAGGCTTTGCTCATTTACTGGGGAGCTGGGAAGGAGCAGCTCTTAAGGGCGCTCAAAGAGCTGCAACTTCAACGCCTCGTTCCCCCTGCGGTGACTTGTTAAACTCCTCCTTGTTCTGTGAGAAAGTTACAGCTCCAACAGAATTTGTCATCACTGATAACTGCTCGTGGTGCTCCTCCGAGTCTCTCTGAAAATCCCAGCCAAAAAAAGTCATCTCCTTCGGCTATCAACTACTCCGTGTGTAGACAATGTAAGCCCAGAAGATGGAAACACTAAAAAAGGGGTTTTGGGGCTTTTTTTTTTTTTTTTGCTGTAAAATATTACATATCTGTGCCTGCAGCAGTTCACTTTGGAAGCCCTCAGAAGCCCCAAGTGTTCACTAACAGCACAAGCCAAATGCTCAGCAAGGGAATTGACAGTGTGACTCTGAACCCACCTCTTCAGCTAAATCTTGGCTTAGAGGGGAAAAATGTGATAGCTTAGAAAAAAAGCAGATAGAAACTTCACACCCATCCTGCCCACCCAGCTGAATATGTGCCCCTGTCCCTGTTTCAACTCTTCCCCAGCTAATGGTTGCTTTTTAATGAATGCTGACAGGATGGGAAGCACTGTCAGCATGGAATAAAGGGCATGATTGAGGGCGCAGATTTGTTTCCAAATTATCTGTAAAAAACACTGTAAAAAAACATCATTACAAACCCCCAAGGGCTTCGGGCAGTTCAATCTCCAACACCATTTCCAGGCTGTTTTGCTGCAGCTACCCAGAGGGCGACAGGGACAGCGAGATGTGATGGCAAATTCTGCTCTGGGGGACACTCGGGTGGGATTCTTTGCCTCCACCTCCCCCATCTAAGGAGGGTGAGATGATCTTAGTCAAGGGTGCAACAGAGAGGTGGAGTGAGTCCTGCTCTGAAGGAGGAGACACAGGTCAAGCCTGGGCACAGTCAGGACTTTTTCTCAGATATTTCCAAGTGCCAAGCAACGCGTGAAGCCAAACTCTGCCACGCAGCAGAGCAGCAGCTCTGTGGCCTTGCAGGCACATCTGTGGCTGATGCCACACAAACCTGCACTGCCCAATAGTCCTGTGAATTGGTATTGTGTGCGTTTAGATGTTTAAACGTTCTCCTTCCCTCCAAGAGAGGCCTCACCACCTCTCATTCATTAAATCAAACCTCGTTCTCCACAGCGAAGAGCGTTCCCCACTGGATCTGCTCGCTCTTGTGCTGAGACCTCGTCAGCTCAGTTACAGCCTAAAGCAAAGTTCTCTGCCTGGGTTTATGAGCTCTTCTATACAAAGGGATTATGATGGAAATTGCAAATTTTCCACTGCTCTGAGAACCTGCCTACCCTGCCATGGGACTCTCAGTACCCACCAGCCTCTCCCACATGCCCTGGGGCAGCGTGAAGTGACCACTTCCCTGTCTGACAGCCAAACCTCGTGACTCAGTACAACTGTGTTGCTCCACTGATTTGTTTTTATAGAAGAATAATTAATTCACAGTGACTGACATTGTTTTACTTCCAGCCCATCACTGACATCTTGTCCGAGTTACATCGTATCCCTCAAATTGCCTATCTTTTTTGGCTGCTGGTGCTCTTTATCCCCTCTTCTTTAGTATGATACTCATTATAATCTGCTCTCTTATACTAAGGCCAAGACTCCTGCTGTGTTTCCAGGTAATGTGTTTTTTCACTGAGTGATTCATTGGGGAGGAGAGAGGAAAGAGAGAAGGAAAAGCCTTGGGATGAAAAATATCCAAGTTCCATGATTTCTGACTCTCTGAAACAGTTCCAAAATTCCTTGGTGTTCTGGAGGCCTTTCCCTGCATGATGAAAGCACTGAGCTTTTGCACTGTTTGCTTTATTTTGCAATATTTTATGATTCTCATGTATTCTGAATTGTGTTGATTTGTGACTAGTTTTTCATCATTACCCCAGGAGGAAATTTCTCTGGAAACACAAGCATGGAACAACGCCCTGAAGTGAGACAGTGCAAATGAGCAGCTGCCATCAGACGATGGATTCTGTTATTTACCCCGTTCTTGCAGAATACTGCAGCATCTGATCACCTCCAAAAGTGACAAAGGGAAAACAAAAACGTCCTTCTCCCCCTCCTTCCCCTCCTGCGGGCTGCTACACTGTGAGGAAGAGCCACAGTCTTCCCCAGCTGGGGAAGTGGGTTCTGTGATTAAAGAGGTGACCACGAATGCAAAAAATGTCAGCTCTGTTCCATCCTCCAGCATATATTTTATGGGAAAGAAACCCTGCCTGTTACAGAGCATCCAAAGTCCCTTGAATTGTAGTGAAACCAATAGAAATTATATATTTAAATCTTGTTAGGGAACTAGGCTCCAGTCTCCCTCTGTCTCAGATGCAGTCTGTGCAATGAGGATGTTAGCATCTCCCCGGCTCACAGGCAGTAATTGATCCACGTGGATATAGAAACACTCAGATTCTGAGGCCATGGGAGCTGCTGAAATATCTAAGAATGATGACTCCATCTCCTCGCTCTGCGGTTATTCTTGATTTACAGAAATATAAATGAGACCAATTTCTCACCATTCATATTTGAGAGCACCTCCACAAAAACAGTGATTTCGTTGAGCACTGGAATTCAGGGACCTAATATCCTGTGGATTTGCATCTGTATGCTGGGAGTCCCTCTGGATCCTCTAATAAGCACTGAATTCATGATACAGCCATTCTCTTAACTGGGCACTAATAGGATTTCTCCTCTTTACCCAGACTCCTGCATTCATGAAATTTGTTGAGCTTATTCTCCCTACCTGTCTGTCTAAGCAGCCACCGAGGCTCATTTCCACTAAGAAACTGCCTTCACTAATTTAAGACATTCATATCCTCAGCTGCTCTAGCAGAAAGGGTATAAAGCTTAATACAATTATTTTCAAGCCAGCTTTACTTACATTGGAAAAAAAAAAAATTACACTGCTTTCAGTTCTGGTCTCCCAAAGGACTTCCATAATTTCAAATTCTGTTTGTATGTCCCTGGAAGTACACTGACATCAAATCAGCATAAGTTAACTGAGAATCAGTTAATGGAAATTTAATCTCTATCATTTAAATTTTGTTTATCAAAATCTTGGCCTCACTCCAGCACAAGGGGTAGGTGCTGAGTGTTCTCCCCACAGCTGGTAGAACTACTCCCCATGTGCTCGTGGGACTAAAAGCAAATCTGCTTTTTTTCCATATCTAGGGAAAATGGGTGAAAAGATTCCACCTTGACTTTTCTCTGGAGCAAGAAAGAATGATTCCACCAGCTTAGAGGGCTCTTTTCACGACCCACATCATGCCACAAAGGAAAATAAAAGCAGCAAAAGCTAATTTTCATGGAATTGGCTTGACTGGGTTTATAAAGGCTTTTAATAAAGAAGCCCCAACTTCCAAGCTTATTTAAAAGCTCACTCCTGAACAACAAGTGCCTGGTGCACTCTGCATTTTTTACCCATTCCTTTGCTTCAAAAGCAAATGGGCCTTTTTTGGAGTCTATATGGAGTAATGTCTTTTGGACAGCTTTCACATTAGGTGTCATTGTATGAAGCTGAGTTTCTTATTCTTGGCTGCTCACACTGAAGCTGCCGTTCTTATGAGCACATTTTAATGCAGCAATTTATATTCAGAACAAAGAACCCACGGTCATCCCATCATCAGCAATCCTTAGAGCTCGGTTTTTTACTGTTTCCATCGTGTGGGAATATGGCTTCCACAGAAAAATAAAACAAAGTTTTCCTTCCTCTTCTTTTTTTTCTATTTTTTTTTTCTTTTTCCTTTTCTTTCCTCATGCAATTTATTTTTGGAATAGCAGATTGTTGTGTTTTGGGCTGTGGGTTTTTTTTTCTAAACCAACAAGCATTTGTTGTGTATTATAAGTTGGAATGGAACATGCCTTTTCCCACAAATGTGTTAACCTGCTGGCCAGATGTGTACTTTGGCACACTGAGTGCTGGTTCTCTCATGTAAAGACCCACAGATCAGACACTTTGGGTCTGATCCCTGTTATCTAGTAGGGCAAAAATCTTGCAACATCAACAAGTACCAGGTAAGGGTTCCTTTCCTCTCTGCTTTTTCTTCAAAGCATTGAGAAAACCCTTTAAACTGTAAATGATTTATGTGAAAGCACTGAAGTGCCTATTAAAGATGCTCTAGTAGGGAAATTTTCTCTAGTGTGAGGTAGCCAAAAAAGAATAATCTGATTCTTCTCACCAATACTCAGAGATGTGCTAGTTACTCACAAGGAAATGACACGTCAGTGTGGTTCCATTTGCCAGAATATATTTGTGTTTACCAAGGCAGCATGAGCCTGTATTTTTCTATTTAAATTTTTTTTTTCCAATTAAAACTGCAAAAAGGCACGGTCTCCCCCGCCTTCAGAAATTGTATTTTCTTTAGAAAAAGCATCTTGATGGAAAATTCCAACTCAGCTCTTCTTGGCTCATAGGAGCAGAAAGAGCAGCGTGAATTCTGTCATGGTGGGTGACAACATCCCCCGAGGGCAGAACCTCTTTCTGCAGCACCTCTTGCACAGAGCTGCACCAGCCCCTGGGGACTGCACCCAGCAGGCAGCTCTGTGCGTGCCATCTCTTTGCAGAACCGAGGCCTCACCTGGTATTTCCCAGCTTCCATTCACATAAGCACCTGTGAAAGAACACGATCTAAGCATTTTGCTCCAGTGAGGCCCATAACCTTAATGGAGGAAAGAGGAGCAGAGAGGATTTATGCCAAGACATAAAGGAGGTGGTTCTACAAATGTCTCTGCCCGTCGACTTAATTTTGTTTGTCTTTTGTTGCCTTCTGTACTATAATTCCTTTGCACAGCAAACTCCTTAGGCAATACCTTCAGATTTTAAGGATTTGGGTGTAGTGAGCACTCCGAATTTTTACAGGGTGTTCCACCTCTTTCCTGGATCCTCGCCATGGCTTTGCAAGTCGAAAGAGATGAGAATGGACCTGGGAGGCAATCCAGATGTGTATTTGACATCACATAATGCAGGAGAGATTTCACCCTGAGCCTATACTCCTCACTGGCTCTGCTCTGGAAAGAGAGTATTTGCTGTACCTAAGGGGAGAAAATGCATGATACAGAAAGCTGGAGGGCAGAGAAAGATTCTTCAACCCTACCCATAAACCATTTTAGGAGAAATAGCACTCCAGCTCTTAAAAAAAAAACCCCAAACTACTCAAAGACATCAAAGATCCTCAGGTCTATTTTGCAGAGTATGCTTGCTTTGGCTGCTTTCAAATCCCAGGGCTTGCTTTCCTCGCCGCGTCTCACTCTGTTAATCCTTTAGTCACTTAAACTGAGACAGAGTTTGGGAGAAGCTTCTTGAATGATGCCACCTAGAAAAATCCACATGCTGCCTTGAAGCAGTTCACTGGGAATTTATCCATCACTGATAGCAGAAATGGACACTCACAGCATTCAACCCAAGCATGTGACCCTGCAGGAGAGAGCAATGGATGCTGAGTATTTGTATTTACGAGGAAATGAAAATGGAGAAAAGCTGGGCTCTTGGCTTCTGTCCACTGCTTTCCTTCACTTTAAACGTCTGCCCAGGCTTTGCTGGACCTCTGCATATTGTATTACCCTGGACTGGCAGAGCTGTTTTCAGTATTAACCTACAGAGGAATTACTGGAAGGCTCTGGTGTGCTGTGTATCACATAAACCCTCACAGGGCTGCCATGGCAATAGGCTGGACACCAGCACTCATTTTTAAATGCTCCAGGGAATAGAGTGGTACTTTCAGAGAGACTAAATAAGTTGGCCCAAACAAAGTTACTTAGAGCTCAATATAATTACATTTTTCCCTGCAGAGGTGGCAGCAAGAGACTAAACTGTATTCTCCGCTTCACATTCAGTAACATCCACTTTTCTGCGAAAAATAAAACCAACTTCATTGTTTATCCTCATTTAGGGTTACGAAAGGTGTTCAGGGTCCTGTGCAAGATGATTAATGTCTTCAGCTGCCCGTGAGGCAAATGGGAGTTGGAGATGCTCAGGTTCTCACTTTAGTTAAATGGATTTCTGCCTGGACACGGCCTCTGGGCTGTAACATCCATCCCCGTGGGACACCAGTGGCTGAGGCTGCTGTGCAGTTAAGGAAAAGCTCCTGAAAAGAGCCAGACTGCACCACAACAGCACACCAGGAGTGCCTGTTTCCAGCAATGCTCATCAAAAGATGCTCAGGAAGAAGCTAAAAATGAGGATGTGTGCAGACCCACCCTTCTCAGATACACATTTACTGCCATCCCGAGCTCTGTTTCTGCATCATGAAATTGTTCCCTCAAATTTCCAGCCATGGGACACCGGCATGTCCCCACAGACAAAGGATAACACTGACCTTTGTTGGAGTTGTCCCTCTAACCTGCACTGCCACTTGGACCTTGTCCCACACACTCTGAAATCTGTCCCCAGCACCAGCAGCACAGACAAGTAGCATTTCCAGCCTTCCCAGAGAAAGGGAATGAAGGACAAAAACGTCCCTTCATTTTTCTTTTGCATGCTGGGCCTTACTGCAGATTTATTAATGTCTGGGCAAAATCATTAGCATTCTTTAAAAAGTCTAACTCTCCAGCCAAAACTAAAATTAATTTGATAAATTCTCCTTGACTCTCAGTTATTAGGTGAGCGCAGAAAATGTTCATAAACATGAAGGACCTTGACATTGCATTCTGAAAATTGCCCTCATAATAAATTAAAGATTACTAACGTAATTTCTCATTGCACGTTTTGCCCTGTTCCTTCTACCAACGAAGGTTTTTGTATATATTTCGAGCTCCCTCACTTTGCCACAGTTGCAAGAACTTTTATGTGACTGAGCTGTGTATTTTGAAATCTTATCTTTGCCAAATAGTTCTAACAGCAAATGTGAAATAACAACGTGAGCAGCGCTGCTCAGCATCACTTCAAGACTTCACAGTGTGCTACAGTTTGGTTCAGATGTTCACAAAGATATTCTAATTAAAAATCCCAGTGGATTTGCTTTCTAAGGAAACTACCATTTACATGATAATGTTTTATGTCTCAGCAAGAAATTGCAAATAGGCACTGAAAAGAGAAAGAAAGAAAAAATGCCAGTGCTGCAAGGACATTTATGTATGAAAACTGGGTCAGAAATAATTTACAAGGACTCCAACTATTATAAATACTGTGTTTTCAGCTGGAAAATTGGGTTTATCAAACTGCTTTTTAATTTTGATGATCTGATTGGAAATCTGACATCGTGACCTGGGAACAACATCCTTCAGTCCTTCCATTTCCATGCAAATGAGAAGAGAATTTAGCACCATGCAGTGATGAGAGTTTGTCTTTACAAGAGATGGAGTTGTGGTCCAACATGAGACAGACCTGAGGGGGGAAAGCAGCTTCTTGCTGGGCACAGGTCTGAGATGTTGTCACTAATGTCATCCTGAGAGACATTTTCCTGCATTTAAAACTGCAGAACCAAACTGTACTGTGTGGCCTCACACGTTCTACTAGATTATGCCAAAATCCCTATAAGTGGCATTTATTTTTTTGTCTCTCTCTCTTTATGTTATCCTTGGTGATAGCGTCCATATGTCTCAATCGTAAGACAATTTTACATACATTATTTTGCCTTTTTATAAATATTTACATTCTCTCATTGTGCTGTTTCTTTTCCGTGAGTCACACGGGCTCTGTCTCACTGCTGATCACACTTCCACTGCTTGCAAACCTCTACAACATTTTCACACACAGGGTGAAAGTGATGAAATGCCCTTTTTGCTGGTGTGGAGCACACTAATTCAAGATTTTTTTCCCCCAGATTTTAACAGCTAATAGACATCCATTTTTCTTTAGAGGAGCTAAACATTTTGCTTGCTCTGACAGAGTGCCGAGGCTCAGTGCCACCCTTAATTACCACAAACCATCTGAGATCTACTGCCTGAGGTGGAGCCACAACCATTCTAACAACAGAAGACCTGCTCTCTAATGTGCTGTAAAAACCAAGTTTTCCTAGAAATTCAGCACAAAGAACTTAAAAGGTAAACAGGGAAAATGTGATCTTTCACTGCCTTTTTTACTGCACAGGCCATGCACAGGGCTCCCACCACCATGGTGACCCTCAGTCTTCACGTGGCTGACTCAGCAGCTGACAAAGACCCTCCAGGAAAAAGGCTTAAACTCTCAACTTGGACACCTATCATGTAGTTTCACTGCATCTTTGATGTTTTTTCCACAGTGAGGGCTCACACTACGATGCTTTTGTCTTGTGGCATTTTAGCACAACCACTCTAAAACAAAATCGAAAAACCGATAGAGGCAGAAGTTCAACTTATATATATGTGAGAAAATTATTCTTTCTCTGGGCTCTGCAGTCTTCAAAGGGCATGAATTAGTTTAGTTCAAGTGGCCAGAAACACCTTTGCAGGCACACAGAGAGCCTGTACAGCAGTGGGTGAAGTTTTGAGCGATGGTGGAAGGGGATTGGGACAGAAGTTGTTAAAACCACGCCGGTGCTGGTGCTCCCACTGGGATTCCCCAGCCAGCTGTGCTAGGGTGAGACCCACAAACCCCACACCTCCCTTGCTCCAGTAGTGCTTTCAAGTCTGCAAAAGAACTCAGAAACCAAACAGAAGGAATGAGTCTGGTGACCTGTTGGAGGATTAATTGTCCCGGGATGGCAGTGGTGAATTCAGGGCTTTCGTCTCAGGTGACAGCAACCAGGATTTCCATTCTTCTCCATGAGTTTGTGATACCAGAGCAAATTCACTGCAGTAGCACTGGAGAGGCCTCATGTAAAGCCCCTCTCTATCATCACCGACCAAGCCTTAAAATCTATTCATCAAATACATGGTTTATTGAAATAAGGCACTGCCTCAGTTTATGCAGTGTCTAAAGCCCAAGGGGGCTGCAGAGGAGCCCTAATGAGGCTGGGATGGGTCCACTCTGCCTGCACACCCAGAGGTCTGGAGATCACAGGGAGTTAAACTGGTTACCCCAGTCATGTGTAATGCAGGAAAGCAAGAAAGGAGGAGGGAGAAGCAAAGCATGGGAAAGCACAGGGGAGAAAATAAAAAATAAACCGGACTATAACTGCTTAGTAAACATAATTTTTTCTCACCCTGGGAAAACCCTGTTTTTCTGAATGTATTCTACATCATAATGGCACATGGAACAAATTAACTTGCAGCCATGACCTACATTAGGATCAGAAAAAGACTGCTCTAAAACAAAGTTGTGAGTTGATGTTGTCAAAATACTGAGCTGTTGTTTTCTTACAGCCTTTAGGATGATCCCCTGCAGCAGAAGGCTTCAATGGATTCAACAGCAAAGCACGTCTCTTAATAGATTTCAACCATTTAAGTCCTCAAATCCCTGGGAAGCATGGCTATCCCTCAGTCATTAGCCTCATTTGATCTAAGGACAAGCACAAACAAGAGCAAAAACCAGGAACTTGCAGGAGTGGAAACAACATTTCCCAGAAACGTTCAGTAGGTGTGAAATATTTGGAGTCCCCAGCATAACCACATCAAACCAGTGAGATGTATATGCATTTGGCACACCCGTACTAGCTTTGGAACTGCTTTAGCCCTTTTGGATCACATCCAGAGCGGGGGGAAGCCAGCAGAGCCTACTCTTCTGCAGGAGAGGCAAAGCAATGTTTTGTTTGTTCAAGCAGCCCGTGCTCATCATGAGCGAAGCACACAGAACTTGCTGGCAGAAGGGCTGGATCCTGGCTTTGGAGCCATAGTTCCTGTGACCTAAAGAAGGCAGAGATGGGTTTCAACCAGGAAATTGAGTTCCAAGCCCACAAGTAAGCACAGGACCTTCCCCTTCCCCTTCCCCTCTGGCTGGTTTTGGGCTCTCTGTTTCCAGCAGTCTGGCTCCGGCCTTCGCTCACATTCCCCATGTCCCAAATTCAGGCTACACCCTGCATGTGGAAAGGAGCCCCTTGTGAAAGGCTCTGCAGAGCTCTCCCCTGACAGAAAGCTCCAGCGTGCCCTCCCTGTCACCCCACTCCCCGAGGCTTTGGAAGCACAGACTCACCCGTGAGCAACCCTTGCCAACCAACTTAAATATCAAGTTGCAATTAGGAGGCTGCAGTTGATGGTGCATGGCACAGGGAAGCATGACAAGACTGACAAGGCTGAAGGAGTGCCACAAAATGTCACCAGATGTTATCAACCACCGTGGGGCCTGGAGCTCTCCTGGGGAAGGTTGCCAAGGAGGCAAGAGAGCACCACAGCTGCAACTCGGTGGAGAGTGGCCTCAGACAGTGTAAGAGACCCAGAGCTGTCGTGTATAAGTCTCGCAAGGGTGGTGGAAAACAGCTCATGAAAGCAAGGGAAGCAGCAGGGAGAGAACTCTGGAGGCAAATGCTGGGAGCATCACCGAACCATATGCAACCCTACAAAGATAATGGCCCTAAATTACCCCTCACTAGCCTTGGTTCATTAGGAATTTGATAGAGCTCCACTGGAGGCACTGGAAGCCTGCTCAGGGAGCCAAGTGGACTCTGGATCAGGCCCTAGGACTGGAAAATGTATTAGGTCATAAAGTACTGGTATATATTTTATAAGGGAACAGCTATCAATGTCTGCTCCACCCGGAGAATATACAAGAACCAGCTGGAAGCACAAACAGCTGTGCATATCCCAGCCTCTCTTCAGCTGCAGCTTCTTTCAGATGCTCCTAAACTCATGTTAGAAAGGCATTTCCACATCTCCCTATCTCTAAAAGGACTCTTAAAACACTGAGAAAACCATTATGTTGGGTGACATATGTGAGGGAAGATAATTATAGCATAAATAAGATATGCTTGACATTATTGTCAGTTCTTTGAGCTAACCTCTGGGTATGCAAAACGGGGATGATGAGAGATATGTTTGCAGGCAGCTTTAACAAGTGCTTCTTATATCACAACTTTTCCGTCGAGATTTTGGCATTTGTTAGCCAGATTTAAAACGATTCTGTGAACACAGCCCAAACCAGAGCATCCATGGCTTGTGCATCAGGTTCTTCCCAGAACAATGGGCAACAGGGATGTGCAGTGGTTGGAGGTACTGCTAATGAGGCTACTACTTATTCCTGAGACAGAGGTTTTTAAACCTGTGCTAAATTACCAGATTCTTTGGCAAAGTTCTTCACTCTTGCTCACAAATTTGGTTTTGATCACACATTCTGTGCTCTAGATCCATTTGCAATTCTACCACAACGTCACAGGCACTTCCAAGAAGGAAGAGAATCTGTAGATGGATGGTTCCATGGTGAATCTGGACAATTTTGCTTTTCATTTCTTTTCCATCATGTCCAGAGTTTGGACCTAAATAGTTCTTCTCTCATAATTTTCCTTCTCCTTTAGGCATATGAACCAGAATATGTGTTTCATTGACCTGTCTTCCTGATCACTGAATCTAAATACCCAACAACTGATGAAAAGATTGGTTTTCTTTTCTGGCATTATACCCCTGGCTTCCTGAGAGTAGCAGATGGGTATTTAATTGTTATAAGGACTTCTATTTATTTTCCTAGAGATAAACGATAAAAAAAGAATGCTGTACTTCGCAGAGTGCCCTTAAAATATAATGTCTCCGAGTGGAAAACTTGCCCAGAGTTTTCCATAACACACCAAATTAAATAGAAGCTCTGTTTGAAAGCCTCACAGAGTGCCTGAGGCTGTTTTTAGTGCTGCTCACATGGAAACGTCACAGCACAAGTCTCCACTGCAGCCCACGCAAGGCCGATACCGCTCCCCAGGAACGCGGCCGTGCCCCGTGCTGGTGGAGAAATGGATGCAAGCCTGCATGGACCACTGGGAGATTCCTGGTGGCTGAGCTCTCTGGGGTAAATGCTAGCTTCAGTTGATTCGAGTGATTCACTGCCTCTGGCTGTGGCGGAACTACAGAAATCCATACACCAGAGAGGACTTCTGGAGACTGGTGGTTGCTGAAGCTCGTATATCTCACACATCTGTCCTGAAGCTCTAGGTGAAATGCTTCTACCACCTGACTTTATCCACACAATAAGAAGTAGAACTAAAACAATTGCTCAGTAATGCCAGAACAGCCCAAAGGTGATGACATCTGCCAATGTAACATGGAAGTTGCCATGACGTAGAGGAATTCCTGGGTGACAGTGCTGCGCTGACAGTTCCCCCTCCCAACACTTATTAGGAAAGCTATTGCCTCTGGGGAGGAAGGGAACAGAGGATACCAGTGACATTAAGTGTCTGAGCCACAAAGATCGAGCCTGCTGAAATTAGATTTTAATAAATATGCTGACACAGAGGGAATTCCCGAGAAGTGGACGACAGCTCGTGTGGTGCCAAGAGTCAAGTGGAGCTCAAGTGTGAGCCAGGTGGCCAGCATCAATGCCAGCCGAGGCAAAGCTGATAAAAACACCAATTAATAAAGATAATTAATTAAAATAATCAAGTATAAAATATAATTAACGCTAGCAATCATGGTTTTATGGTAAACAGGCCTCATCATCTAAATCTGATGTCACTCTCTGATGAGATTACAAATTTGCTTGATAAAGACGACCACAGAGCTGCAGCACACGGAGTTTGGTGAGTCACAGGACTCAGCAGAACACAGCACGCTGGTAATGAAAACATGATGAAACATCTGTAGAAGGGAGGTTGTTTGTAGCATGATATGGTTGCAAGGCAACCACAGCCAATGGTTGCAAAGCCTCAGCAATCCGAGATGCAGGATCAAGATCAGAAAATAAGGGGTTAATCACGGAGATCAAGGTGCATTATTTAGCAGTTCTGGGCCCTGAAAACAAGGTGTGTTTGATTCAACCCAAGGCAAAGTTTCACAGCTGTCAGTGAGGAATGTAGGTCACACGGGCAGCAAGGAGGACTGCATGGAGAAGAGAGCTGGGAAAGAGTTAAGCAGCTGAATATGAGCCCTCATTCTAGGAAAGAATAAAAAAAAAATTAAAAAAAGAGGCAAATAAGCAAATTTGACCTTTGGATATTCTAAAAGAAGAGAATTGGGGGTGGATTCTTACCTCTGCACACAGCACCAGCAAAACTCTCCTGTTTTAGCACATGCATTTTTTAAGGCTGCTGAAAACTTGAATAAGGAACGAGTTTAAAATGATTTAGTAGAATGCCTTATATATTTTTTATGGAATTCAATCAACCTGTTTAAGCAGCAAAACAATGGAAAGGTGATTGCAGCGTGTTTATACACACAAAAGCTGAAAACATTGGAGGACCCTTTCACCTAAAGCAGGAAAGCATGACAAGAAGCAAGGTCTGAAATGTGAAGACGCAATTTTAAGGGAGCAATCGAGAACACATTTTAATTGGGAAAGTTATAAATTGCTTGCAGAAAACACAGAGGAAATGGTGGGTTCTGCAGCTCTCGGTATGTACAAGTCAAAAGTAGATGCTATTTGCATTTTTGGAAAAAAAAAAGTTAACCAAATATAAGTTTTCAGGCTAAATATAGGGGTAACTGGCCTTCATTAAACAAAATGCCAGAGTGAATGATCTAAAGGTCCTTCCTGGCCTTAAGCCAAATGAATCTGAAGAAACAGAGGCTGCTTTTTCTTTAAAATAAAAAGCACACGATGACTTCTGGTTTTCAGCCAGTTGAAAACATGCTCTAAATTTTTCAGAGTTTTGACTGGTTTTTCCATTCTGCCTTTAGTACTTCAAGCAGAGCAGCATAAATATTGATAGAACATTTCCCACCAAAAAGGAGATTGTTCAGTCAATAATTTCCATTGGCATTCATATATTCTTATATGTTTATGACCAGCTCTACAAAGTGCTGGATCCCTCTCAGCATTTCTTGCTGCAAAACAGAACATTTTGTCATTTAAACATGTGCACAATTATGGTTTGTACTATTTTTCTTAGCTACTAGGTATTATTCTTCCAACTATTCTCTTTATCTTTCTAGCACTGCGGTCACAGAGTAAAATAGTATTTAATATTTTGTGAGTAATCAATGAAGTGAATGAACTTGATGGATGAAGTTGTTGTTTACTCCTGTCTTTGCAGCCCAGTTACACCAGTGCCATCTGCTTAAGTTTTCAGCTCCTGCAGCACATGATAGGACCACGTGAAAGTGGAGCAGTTGCTCCCTGCAACCCTGTGTGTGGTGGGACATTATTTGCACACCTCCACTGTTGCACCATACACTGGATCCATAGACAGCTACATGGACTTGTGCAAATTTTGGATCCCAAAATAACTCAAAATATGGGCATTGATTTGGCCTAATGGGATGGGGCCTCCAGGCCCAGCTTTCCCCAGCATTTCTCACGGTGTGTCCTTGTCTTTCCCACTGTTTTCCCACCAGGCTGGGAAGGCCCTCCTGTGCTGCTGGACCTCGTGCTGCTGATTCACTTGGTTCAAAAGGCTCAGCATAGCTCACACCCACGCAGCAAAAAGCTGAAGAAACATCATCCTTTTGTCACACCAGCAAGATCAAGCCTGGTTATTTATTTTTCTTTTAAGTGATACGGCCAAATACGAGTTGGTTTATCTCACTGGGGAATTCCACTTTGGGAAAACAAAGGATGAAGTGGCGTGTTCTAATGAAAAGCATACACTGCTGCAACCTACAGGCCACAGCCAGAATGCATCTGCCAAGAAACACCTTCTTCTGGGTGGGAAGACATTTTTCACCGTGTTTTCCTCTCAGTGTTGTACTCACTGTCATGGAGTTATCCCTAAATTGTGCAATATCAGTGAAAGGAGAATTAGAGCTCTGTTTCCAAAACTGGTCTCTAACAAGTACCAACGTGTCTTCCATTCATCTCCAACCCATGCCAGGTCTTTGCTCCCTTTAACTTTCCAGCATTATAGTCATGAAATAAAAAAAATTCAATCCTGATCCACACATTTTTTTTAAGTGATATTTGAAGCAAGCACATGGCAGAGTCTCAGTCAGAGCTGCACACTGCATACCAGCCTCCCTCCAAGAGAAGTGAAGGACCCAGGGGGACTCATTTTGGAGTAAACTTGGGCATCTTCCCTAGATTTTCCCCATTTACCAACCTTGAGAATGTAGTTTGTCAAATAGCTCCGCCTAATTCAACCCCTTTACTACAGACATGTGAAGAAGCACTGAAAACACTTGGAAACATCTCCTCCTCCACCCATGGGGAGCTCACGGCCCCTTGGTTCAGCTGACCACAGCCAAAACTCCTTCCACATTCCCGACCAAAGCATCTGTTGTAGTTATGGGGAAAACCAGTGTGGAACCCCGAGGAGCAGGATGCAGGCTTTGCCTGGCTGGTGGTGTCGGGCTCGCCATCTGCTCCTCCCTTCACGTCATTTTCCTGCTGTAACCATCAGATCACCAAGTCAGAAACAAGGTGGCTGATTGCACTCCACAAATAACCAAGTCCCCCATGTGTTGTGCACACAGCACGTGGAAGCTGAGCTTTTCCAGTCCTCCAGTGTTTGTTTGTCACTGGTGTAGCAGCCCTGTGCTTTAGAACATCTCCCTTTGTACAGGAACAGCTCATGTGCTGTCAATGATTTGCCTGAATTATACACATTTCCAAATAACTACACGGTCCAGAAACTAATGGTAAGCTCGGAAACCAGCAGCAGTTTGTAAATCATTCACAGATCAACCAGGGAACGGAGCCTTGAAAGCGCTATTCAAACAGCTGTAATGTACTTAGTAATATTGCAATAAAATTTTGACACTTGGAAATCAATAGGGTCTGACAGACTAAGTATAACTCTGTGGTCACAAACAGGAGTTTAACTAACTTCAGAAATATGGCCTAGGCTGGATGAAGATGAAAATTGGCCTTTCCCTTTACTGAGGGAAGAAAACAAGGCTTTCCTGAGCTGTGGTCATGTAGAGATTTCAACTCCCTGCGCCGTGGCGCTCTCCTGATAAGAAGCTGTCTAATCTCCCTGACCCAAGGAACACCAATTCTGCTGATTCTCCAAAGGAAGTCAAGACATACAACATGCCTTCATCTCACCTCAGACATGTCTGGGGCCCTGAATTAGCAGCATGACAGGACATGCACCAGAGCTGCAGCGAGCCATGAGTCAGCCTCCTCCGGCCATAAACCCGAGTCATTGCAAAACTCCCTCCCATTTATCCCATCTGATCCTCTCCCCTGATTCATTTGGCAGTGGTGCAGTTTTGAAAGCACGGTTATGCTCCCTGAAGAAGGTACAGAGTCTCTGGGGAGTCTTGGGGCAGTGTTGCCAACTCACTTGATTTTTATCTTGAGTCTTATGATTCCTGATTGTTCTCCAGCCTTGGCTGCCAGAAGCGTGCGATGACATGAGAAACTCCGCGAGCTCCTCTCTTAATTTTTATTAACAGTAATTTTCTAGACTTTATGGTTATACCCTAAAGACCCAGAAATCAGAACACAAAATGAAAAAGGGACCAATTTAGTCATTTTAACTGTGATTTTTAAGATTACTGTGTAATTCATGAAGACCTGACTCAATATATTTTTCTATTGAAGTTGGCAGCTCTGTTTGCTTTTCATCCTTGCTAAACTGCCCTTTAATATTATTCTAATTTAACTGTCTAGATTATTAAAGAAATTGGGAATACAAACTCTCTGCATCTGGAGGCAGAACAGCAACGTGAGTAATTTTTTTCAGGAAAGGACTTGTTGGCACTGGATGAGAAACAGCCTTGGGGAGGAGAAGGGAAGGAGATGGGTCCTAACTGGAAAGGCAGAGAAGAGAAAGAGAAGTTTTCTTCCCTTAAGGAAATGCCCCTCCATGGAGCCTCCCAGAGGAAGAACAGCCTCTTTGGCTGCTCTCCTCAGGATGAGATGGGCTGGCAAGAAGCAGAGACATCTTCTGCAAGGCAAGTCCCCAAGCACATGGCTCATCTGCTTCTCCTCTGGTTTCCATAAACTGCAACCAGGGCCAGCTCTGAGCCAAGGAAATGCTGTTTTGGGGCAAAGAGCAGCCTGTATTTAACCAGCTTTGAACCCCGAGGGGCAAATTCAACATACACATGGTGCAATTCTTGCAGTTACCCAGCTCCCAAGCCGGGCTTCTCCTCTGCCTGTGCGGGTGCCGGGGGCCGTGCACACAGGGCTGTGCATCCACGGTGTCACTGCTCTTCAAAGCATCCAGGCTTGCAAATAAATGAGGGTTTCCCATTCCCTCCTCGAGCGTTCAGAAGGGGTTTGCTGGAGCCTGCTGTGGCCAAGTGATGCTGCTGACAGTGCCAGGATCTCTCTGTGGCTCGCACAGCAGCCAAGCTCCCATGAAGGGGCGCTTTGTCAGGGACCGCTGTTGTGACGCTGAGGAGGCACATGACCCATCAGCACTGCTGTGTGCCAGGGGGCAGGCAGGAGGTTGTGCACAAGTTGTCTTTGCCTCTCTAAGAAGAGCTGCTTTGACAGCAGTCAGACAAAGGCTACCACTGCTCATGGAGGACGTGCCTCTGCCCAGAACCGTGGTGGCAGATGTGCTGCGGGTGTGGGTTCCCTCGCTGAGCCGCGGCGTGGTCACTCACTGGCGGCCACAACACGACTCCTGTGATGCTTGGCATCTTTATAAAAGTGTTACCTGCTGGAAGCATTTATTAACTGATAATTTTAACCATCAAAACAAACAAAACAGAACATGACCATTTACCTCGGATGACTTTGGAGAAAACCCCAAAAACATAACCCGGGCATTCCCTGTAGGCACCAAAGGCAAGTGGAAAGCTTGCCAGACTTTGTATTTTGCTTTCAGATACTGTGGTTGTAAAGTCAACCTCCTACTTTTAGAGAACCTGCCATAATTTTTGCATGGGAGGAGGCATTAACAGCTTCTCTGGGCATTATCTTTGAGAGAAAAATCATTTAGCAGATATTAACTATCTCTGGATAGTAATGGGCCAGTGAAGAAAAATGTGTTTTGCTTAAGTGTTCATTACCACTGCAAGTTTTACTTGCTTTGGAACAACTTGCATATTAAGTAGCAATAATGTAAGCCTCATTAGGGGCTTCCCATATGTCTGGCAGTGAAAGGATACACAGCCCTGGTACTGCGAAAAAATCAAAGCTATTCCCAGCCTCTGGCAATCCCACCCTGCCACACTCCTGCTCCTGGGCTGACCTGCAGTCATTCCTCCTCCCCTTTATGAATAGCTACTCACACATCTTCCATCTGTTAAGGACTGCATTACTCTGTAAGTGCAAAATAGATGCTGGAATGTCCATTACTCGACTGGGCTGCTGGTGAAATAAAGTGATATTCAAGGGAGATGAGTAAATGTATCAAAATGCAGCACTAAGGAAGCATTCATCCCACCACAAATGGAGAGTTATGCTCAGCTGCACTGAGCTTTGCCCCAGAGAGAGAAGGGAAGGGACCCGAAGCACTGAGCCTGATAATAAATATATATATTGATATAAATGGGAGAACGGTTTTGACAAATTAAACATTTAAATATGCAAATATGCATTTGTAAATTTGCAAATCTAAACCTGCACACAAAGATGTGGATTTCCAAGTGTACTGAATATTTTGGAAATGTGGACATTTGACTCTCTCTGAGTAAAAAAAAAAATTATTAAAAAAAAGTCAAGATTTGGTGTATTAATAGTCAGAGCCAAACCAACAATGGAGGAATTTCACCCAAATCTCTAAGATGCCTTGTATTTTTAATCTATAACAGAAAATAATTTCTTTGAAGCATGCATTTTTATGAAGTTGGAGGAATAAAAATTCTGATCTTGAAACACAATCACATTTATAGTAACAAATGACAAAATACTGACAATTCAGTTCATCATTGAACCTCAGTTAGATGAGATTAGCTAATCAGGCAGTTTATTTTCCAAACACCTATATGCTGCTATTGTTTGTTTGTTTGTAGTCCTGGCAGACAGGCTTTACAAGGATGCACAACATGATAAAGGATTTATTCACATTTTCTTTGACTATCAGCAGCATTATATTATAAACGACACTTTTAATCACCCACCCAATTCTGTGTTTATAATGCCCATAAGTTCAGAGCACCGATTTGGGGTTTTTTTTGACAAAACTTTGCTGCTTTTATGTGCAGACCTCTGGAGCCTGATCTAACCCTCATTAAAGAATCAATGGCTCTCGCAGACATCTGGGCATTCCACCAGGTCCCATCAGTACTTTTTCAATCACTGGCAAGAACACAAGAGCAACAGAGAACTTGCAGCTTCACCTCAAAATGTAAAGTCTGTGGTTTTAAAGCCAGTCCTTGGAGAGGCAGAGGTGAATCCACTCGCTTTTACAGAGAGCAGATCTCTCGTGGGTGGCTGTTTAGCAGTAGCTCTGAAATCCATGCACATTTTATCCCTAAATTTCAGAGGGGCAAACACAGCGTGAAGTTGCTTGGTGCACCCGAGCAGCTCCGCTGGCTGCCTCTGGAAAATGTGGGAACTCTGCTCCCCCTGCCCTCAGCCCCTGCCCCTGCCTGCACTGCTCCCACCTCCTCCCTGCACAGCCTGGCCCGTGTGAGACATCCCACTGGGCCACTTCAACCCACTGATCCAGCAGAAAACTGTCCACGTTTTCCACCCAGTTAGCAAGTTTGCCACAGTTACCTTAAACCCTCACTTCTGCACCCCCGGGGCCAACTCACTGCCGAGGACTGCCACGATATCACCCCAACGTCGTGTAAAATCATCAGCGTCAAACGCCTGGAGACTGATCTTAACCCAACAGGAACCAGGAGAAACCACGCTGGAGCATGAAAGAGCCATAAGTGAGGGGAGATTCAAGGCTTCAGGATCCCTGGGTACCCCAAATTTCTCCTGCCTTTGTGGGCTGCACCCAGGCTGTGCACTCAGCACCTTGGATGCTGCCCCTGAGAGGGGAGGGAAAAAAAATCAAAGGCTAAGAACAAAGAAGGTCATTCAGCAGCTGTTTCAACCCTATATTTTAACCACATTCCCCAAAAAACTAAGAGCTGGAAAGACTGAATAGGTCACCCTAGTGAACTCTCTGTAGTATTTTCTTGAGGGCTTTTATCCTGCATATATTTAAATAATTCAAGTAATGGGGATTCCACAATCCACCAGACTTTGCTGTTTGGAAAAACACACTGACAGCCAGCTTGCATTTCCTTCTGCTCATTTTTCCTGCCATTCCTACTCCTTCTACCAACCAACACAATTTTTCCCGTGCTTGCCCTGTCCCTGCCATGCCACACTCAGGATGGGATGAAGTGAAGGGAAAGGTTGACTCGCGTGAAACGCAGCTTTAGGCGCAAATTTATCCCCAAGATCTTGGGAGTATCTGCTCCTTGGCTGCTGGCATAAAGCACAGCTGTGCTGGAAACCTCCTGAGAGACTTAAAGCACAACTGGTGATCTTATACTAGATACCCTGCCCTGCTGGGTGTCTCCAGTGTCACTATTGGTATCTGAATTACACCCCTCCCCTGAGCTTTCATGTTAAGCCACTGGGGGTTCTTTTGAGCATCCCTCCATGTGAAGCCCTCCCACCCCCACTGACATCCTTCCACCGTGTCCAAGGGAGCCTCTGTTCTCCCCTCCCACTCCAGAGAAACAAATTGCAGACCGTCCTTTCAATTATATTTCTATAGCAATGCTGGCACATTAGTTCCACTTATCCTTGGTTAATAGTTCAGCTTATATTCAAAAAGCCATTAACATAAAATCAACACAGCAATTTTGTATGAATTCTCATATCATTAATCCATTTAAAGTGGATACACAGTTCACACTCCAAATTCACTTAATTATTGACTTAATAACATTTAAAGAGACCGTGGGCTTTAGTTCCACTGGAATGCAATATAGTTTTTATTCCTCTCACCCTATTTTTATAGGTTTCCTGCAGAAGTTAGCTCTGCAAGGTTTGGGTAGTGCTTCCAAGTGTGTCACCTCACCTCACCTTTCTGTGAGGACTCCCCCTGCAACCACAGATAGTTTCAGTCTCATGAGGAACAGCCTGCTGGCTGGTTTTCTGGGGAAAAAAAGGGAAAATCTCCACAACGTGCTGCACAAAATGGGCCCCATTTGCCCAAACCCCTCTCAGATGGCAGCCCTGGGCATCCCAGCCTAGAGCATCCTGGGGGAATTCCTTTCAACCTTCTCCATCAGCGTGGGCTGCAGGAAGCCCTCATGTTTCCCTGCTCCAGTGGCAGCCACGAGCCCTGCTGAGGAAGGGAAGAGAATTCCTCCTTCCTCTGTAATTGATATAAGGAGCTTTCTAGCTCTGGCACAGGCAGTGGATATATCACGGTAATTTTTAAGCATACACACAAAATTAAAAGTTTCATCAAAACTGTCTACGAAGAAGCTGGTTTTCCTCCATTATTTGCTTCAGTATTACTTTTTTTCTCACTTCTTCCCCATTCCTCTCTTTTCTCTCTCCTCGTCATCATCTGTGGCAAATGATGTTGTTTGTGCTTCAGCTGCTGTTACAGGCCAGGAGCGATCAGCGAGCGGCGGGTCCTGCATTTCACTTTGAAAAATGTCAGGTTAGGACTTGTTTGAATCCTCACATAATTTGTGCCACTGTTGGAGGCCTTTCCCTGAGACTTGTTTTCCTCCAGTGGCTCTGGCAGGATTTTGGAGCATGAACAAAGATCTGGGAAGGATCAGAAAAACACCTGAGAGCCGTGGGGAAAACGTGCTCACGGCTGACACGGACCATTGTCCCTTTCAGCAAATCCATGTGGCACTTCCCTGCGTGCCCCTGGTGCAGAGGAAGGCACCACAGCGTGCCCAGCGGGTAGTGCTTCCAATGTCACACGAGGCTGGGCTATCACACTCAAGCCATAGGTAAAGAGATCCATGCTGGATACACTGTTTGCAAAAAGTCCTTGAAAACTACTTTGAGCCATCCCTGTGAGCACAGCAACTCATTTCATTACCTTAGAGCCACTTCTGTTTGCCCTGGCCACATGGGAACCTGCATCCCACAGCACAGACACGTCCTGAACGCCCTTTGTTCTCTCCAAGTCAGCAGGACAAGCCAGGCATCCCCACTGCCCATAGCACATTCACGGCACAATATTGGCAGGAAAATTCCACTGCAATAGACTCAAGTAGAGGCTAATTGCATCAGGTTTTGTGCTGGAAATGGTCATGGGAACCTATGGGGCTACTCTGCTTCTCCCTGCCTTTCACAGAGAAGTGAATGCTTGGAAGATCACACCAGTGGAAAGGAGCCAAACTTTACTAATGTACTCTCACCACAGACATCAGCAAGAGCAGAGTCAGATGCACAGTGCTGCAGGTCATAAGCAAACATTTTAATCTGGAAAGTGTAGTGAAAAAAGAGCAGAACCTCCCAGCAGAGACAATAACCATAGTGTGTGGTTTTTCCTTCTCAGCTGGGCCTTAGGGTGTTTCCCACATCTCCACCATACTTAACACCATTTCCTCTTCATTCAGGCACATGGGAATTCCCAGGTAGCATTTGCTTGGGATTGCCCTTAAAGGACTGCATTGGTACTTGATAAAACTAAGTGCACCTTTGCACCCACAGTGCTTGCCTGGTTATAGCTCTGAGAATGAATATTGTTTCCTTTTTCAGATCCAAGACATATCTGCACCAGTAAAATCAGTCCTTTCTTTGTTTAATGCACTACTGATGCATCTGTTTATTTCACAAACCAACACTGCAACCCTGCTTTTACTATAAAACGAAATGAAAACACTGACAGGAGTCGTAAAACTGCCCCTGAAACTCTGTGATATTTCACAAACCCTGGCAGACATCTCCTCAATGCCGTTCCTGGATTTGCCACAGATTTTCTAAGCACTGTGTTCAGCGAGCCCAGCCCTCGAAAACTTCTCTGAACGAGATCCAGAGCCCGAGTTCTGGGCGCTGCGCAGACCGGCGCTCTCGCCGCGGGCACCGACGCGTCCCTTGGGATCACAGCTTCCCCCCGGGATTGCCGCGGAGGCGAAGCAGCTCAGCCCTTGCCTGTCCCTACCTGCGCACCCAGCAGCCACCAGCACCCCTGGCAGTTTGAAGGGCACGACAGGACAGGAGGGATCTACCAACACAGCTGCCGAACAGCTGGATTCAGGGCGGGATGTCCATTATACCAGCCCGGTGGTGCAGAGCAGCGTGCCACCGCAGCGGGGGCTGGGCCCTGCGGCGGCCCCGCGGCACAGCTGAGCTGCCTGCCCGTGGCACGTGGGGCAGCTGGGAGAGCCACGGGCTTTGGAGCCACGACGGCCCTGTTGCCACACAGCATTTCTAAGAGAAAAAGCCCTAACGGGCTCACGGCGTCTGGGTACAGCACGCGAGCGGGCCAGGGCGCAGAGGGCACCCACAACCCACACCAGGCCGGTCCCCGCGGCCACAGAAGGGTCGGGGTGCCTGCTGCTGGCACAGGCCGCCCTGCCAGCGCTGATGGGCTCCCCGTGCTGCTGCTCACACTCAGACACCCAGCCTGGGACGTGTCTGGGCTAACAGGGCTGCTGAGCTCTCGCCTCGAGCCAGCACGGGCTCGGCAGCGGGAGTGGAAAAATACCTATGTCCCTTGTGTGCCCGCTCAGGCCTCCCAGCTGCTGCCCCCCGGGCCCGCTGCGTGGTACACACGAGTTAATCTAAACCACCTTGGAGGGCTGCCCTGCTTTGGAGATTCACGTCATGCTTCCTGTTGGGCGCCTCGCCACCCTCATCAATATGTACCGAAACGATGGTCCTCGTTCCCAGAATAGATCACATCATAATCAAATCTGGAACAATGTGGTTAAATATTATCTCTGGCTCGCTGGGCCCCAGATATTTGCTTGTGGAAAATCACCGCTGGAAGGGACAGCTTAAGGTTAGGCGATCACAAATTTAACAGCTTTTCACGGAGGAGCTTCAGGGAAAGAAAGGAACTGAGTGGCTCCTGGGCTCCTCTGGGGGCTGTGCCAGCAGCGCTCAGCTGGAGGGATGTACCTGTGGATGTCTCAGCTGGAGCCAACTCCCAGACGCAGCTTCCCTCTTCCAAGGAGAGCTGAGATGCTCAAAACCACCAAGTCTCAGAAATAAAGCACATTTCCAGCCGTCTGCATTCCCATTGGCTCTAGGGGGGATGAAGGCTCACTTGTGAGCCTGGGGGTCACACACAGCTCTAAATCAGAGAATAAACACCAAGAGCTGCCTTTACCTGTGGAAGTGATGCAGACACATTCACACACCTGCCAAGAGCATTTGCACACACCAGGCACTACACAGAAGATCTTACAGCAGGATCTGCTTTTCCTTACTTGCAGAAACAGGACAAAGAAGAGCAACACTTTGTTTAAATTTCCATACTTGTATGAAAACAACATAATCCTGATTACTGTATGTGCTTTTTGAAGGGCAGGATGCATCTCTGCTTACATCTTTTTTCAATACAGATGAAAGAAAAATAAGAAAACATGTTCATACCAATCAACAAGGCAGATTAGGATTTTATTCAGCGTATGTTTTAGACAGATGGGCTTTTCTTAATGCCTTGCACTTTCCCCCTCTCCACAGTCTTTGCAGTTAAGATAAAGACACACAGAAAACTACTCAGTATTTTGTTATCTGTGCTGAACGATGCCCACTCCACAGAAAAAAAATCCCACCCAAAATCCCATGTCCAGCCTTGCTCCCCAGAGCAGAGAATTCACCCTACTTTTTGTAGGATTATGTTTCTTTGGCAGCTTGGCTCTACCTGAAATCTTTAGATCCTCTCATGATTTTCGTCTGCAGCTCTACGATCTGCAGAGTCCTGATAATTTCTGCATGGATAAGAGGTGCAGAAAGACTGAACTATTTAAATATAACATAAGAAAGTCTATGATAATGAAAGGATTTAAGGTCACATCCACCAAATCCTTGATGGTGCTCAGACCACTGGAATTTTATCAGTAAGAGCATTTTACTGCAGCCCTGGGTCACGACTGGACATCTTGTTTCATGGAGGATACGTTCAGACACATTAGAACAGACCAACATTTCAAAATTCCTGGCAAGAGAAATTTTTTGAGGAAATAGTTGCTTTGCATTTATCAAAACATTTGGTTTCTGCATGAATTACTTCTTATTTTTGACAGTTTCTATGACAGTAGGAAAAACATAATTTGAAATCCCCCAAGGGGAAATTGAAGTTTCTTGTTTTACTAATGCAGACATGGACCATACCCATGGCTGCTGTAATTTCCTTGTCTTTTTCGTCTTCTCTCTCCTTTCTTTTCTTGTTTTCTCTACAACAACAGCAACAACAAAATGACAAAACAACATGATTTCACAAACAGTTTTGGTTCTGGTAGAATTCAGTCCCCAACAGAAAGAGACTCAATGAACATCCCTACAAACAGTTCATTTGTGTTGCCAGAGGTACCAGTCAGCACCTGCAGCTGAACAAGCACGTTTTGCTCTGCCTTTTGTGCTGGCAGATGTGCCTGTACTGCCCCAGCACTGCCTTTCCCCCACTTTTTTTCTTTTTCCTCCTTCCTCTGCTCCATCACCACAACCTTTCTCCAGCAGCGTGGGATGTCAAGTTTGAGTTGGCCAAGCTGCAGCTCACAGCAGGACTCCAGAAGTGCTCGGGTTCCTCTCATCCTGAACGTGAGGCAGATATAATTTTAATTGACTTTCTGGAGATGAGCAGGAACTTCACTCTTCAGGAAAAAAAGGCCCTTCTAAATTGTAACATCAGTTGTGTGAGGGGGTTTCACAGAACTCATGAACTACCTTGGGGAGGGTGGGGTGGTTTTTTTGCTCTGCATCAAGCACAAGTTGCTGTTCATGTGGGGTTTTGCTTTAGGCTGCTTCATATTTTGCTATTGTCTCTTCCTTCCCCCAAAGACATTGAGAATTCCTCTGCCTCATGTTTTATTTACAAGTTTTTGTGGTTTTGAGCTTCATCATCTTGAGTGGGTGGGAGAAGCTCAGTTTTATGGATTTTTAATAGAAAAGTAGAGAATAGCTCACCTCAAAAATCTTACACTAATGGTTTGTAACGTGTCAGGAACTATCTTACTTTCTAGAAGAGAGAATATATATTTCTCTGGTTTGGGTCCTGAGCTGAAACAAACTTTCCTCTGAGGAGGCTCAAGTCTGAGCACCACACAAAACAAAAGAGCACTGCAGTTCTGGTCCCACAGTAATTTGAGGCTGACAGCTTGTTTTCCACTGTTGGTTTTGCTGTATTTACTGGATCAGGGCAAAGCTCCTCCTGTCTTACTCAGGCATCAAAGATGGGAGGCAGATTTCCAGCCTCAGAGGATCAGAATCCAAGGAAACAACAACTACGTAAAAAAATACTGCACATGAAGGGCTTAGAAAACACAGGAGTGTGCAGAACTCTTCCCCTTTTCTGGAGCAAAGATTGCATATATGAGGATAATCTCCTTTCTTGGTCCAATCCTTTTTGTCAGAGGCCGTGGCTCCACCTCAGCACACGGCAGACCAGCGTCTCTGGGTGATTCTCCCAGGATCCTGGCAGGGACCAGCCCTCCCTGCCTGGCACATGGAACAAAGCAGCTGCCTGACCCCTCAGGGGCTGGCAACAACACTCAGGACAGAAGCACTCACCTCTTGGAGCTAACAAGGGGAAGGGCTCTGCACGAAATATTCTGTTCGTGCAGGTGAAAAAAAAAAAAAAAGAAAAAAAAGGCTTGCTCTAGCTGAGAAACCACCCATATTTTTTCAGCTGCATTCAATACAATTTTATAATTGCATTTAAATCAGCACCCTTGGAGCAGGGTGGAGCCCAGGTTTGAAAGCCAAGAGTCATTTGAAAACATCTTTCTCTGTGAGCCAAAAACTTGTTTGATACAGAAGGATGGCCTTCTCAGATGTATCATCTGATACAGATGTTTGGCCAGGAGGATGGGAAAAGCTTTAAGGGGGCCTTGAGAGGTGCTCGCTGTGAAGCGTCCCATGAGCCAGAGTTCACACAAAGCTCCCCCTGCTCAACACCCTCTGCCTCTCTGGGTGTCCTCAGCAGCAGAAGGGACCCTGTCCCTGTCCAGCTTCTTCCCCCAGGCCTGGGACTGGCTTGCATTAGCAAGGATGTGCTGGTACAACTCGACTACGCACACCCCTGAGGGAAATACAGCTCACACCCATGAAAGAATTCATTTGTCAGGATTGCTCGGGCTGGCTCTCCCCAAGCAAACCAGCCCTCACAGCAAAAGGATGTTGTTGCTGTGTAAGCATGTCTCCATTAAGGCTTTGCTCCAAAATTAAAACAAAAGGATGTGTAGAAAAATATTACTTCTGTGAAGTGGTAAAGTGAGGGTAAGGGTTTGAGGGAAAAAAAAATAGACTGGTTTTGCAAAAGCAAAGGTCTACAATCCTGATCATTTTTCATTTCATTGAAAGAAATCACGGGTGGATACTGTTATGAAACAGGTTTAAAGAGAGGTCACAAAAAGGTGATGGAAATTGGCTATTTAGAATTAGAGAGAAAAACTCATGGTTTTAAGTACAGTATGATTTTAACTCGAGCAACTAAGATGGGTGATAAATATTAAATAAATCATAATATCATTTTATTATTTATAATTCTTACTGCAAACATGAGGATTTGAAATAGAATATTGAGCCAATTTCATAATTACTAGTGATAAAATGCTTTAACCTCTGCATTAGCTGCTACCCATACTGTACCTCTGACTCCACTAATCGATCGTAATTGATTAAATGAAAGCACTTCATCTTTGGATTTTACTGCCAGCATATTCTGCCACTCTCTATTACAATCCATTTTGGAAGATACCTGGTGATCATACCCCAATACCCTTCTCTTTTCTTCTCACTTTCATCCTCTCCTTAATTACCTGCTGCCAGCCCAGCTTTCTTGCAGCAAGGGACTCCAGCACACAGACACACCTAAAATGCAGCACATCCAACTCAACCAAGAGCAAACAATCTTTTCTACTCAAGTCTCTGCCTCAGTCAAGCACTGCCCAGAATAGAAGACCCCTTTGGTTCACGTGCTCTTTTCCCTTAAAGGTTCTTTGGGCATTTTTTAACAAGGACTGAATATAGAGCTGCTTCGTGGAGAGTTTTGTATGTGCTCCAATGTTCTGTTTAAATCTAGTTAATATGAAGATATTTTTCCTCTGAAATTTACCCCAGGTTTCAGGGTACAATTCCCCTCCAGAGAACCTGCAGTGTACCTAAATGAAGGTGAGGGTGGTAGAGAAAACGGCACAAACTTGGATAGAATGAAAATTGGGACTGCATTATTCAAGCTAAAGAATTTATTCACCTAGAAGGGAAATATTCCCTGAGAAAGCAGACAGTGGAACACCTAAATTATATTTTGCATATCATTAATCATGAAGGGATAGGCACTCAAGCACTCACATAATGAGCAGCCTACTACAACCAAGTTACTAGAGGAATACAGGCCTGTATTTGGGTAATTTGTCCCTAGGTGCTTCAGTCAGAGCTCATCATGCAAACTCAGAATGCAATATATAATCTGACCCATATATGCTATTAGAGCACTGCACAGAGCAAGGGGAAATGTGTTAGCACAGCCCCTGGAATCTTTATTCATGAGAGCCAGTGAGGTAGATAATGTGCTGCCGTGGTTCAACCCCAGACAGAAACTCACCCCCAAGCAGCTGCTCGCTCACTCTCCCCTCATGGGATGGGAGAGAAGCAGAAGGGTAAAATTAAAACAAAAAAAAAGCAGTAAGAGGTAAAGCAAAGTCCACAGCCGCAAGAAAAGCAAAACAAGGAATCCATTCACCACCTCCCATGGGCAGGCAGGGGTTCAGGGAAGCAGAGCTCCACCACACGCAGCAGTGACTTGAGAAGGCAAACACCATCATTCAGTGTGTCCCCCCTTTCTTTGTTTCTTACCCCAGCTTTAAACACAGAGCATGAAGCTCTGTGGTCTGGGACATCCCTTGGGGTCACCTGTCCCAGCTGTGTCCCTTCCCAGCTCCTTGTGCACCCCCCTCCTCCTGGCTGGTGTGTGGGGTGAGGAGCAGGAAAGGCCTCGACTCGGTGTGAGCTCTGCCCAGCAATGCCTGAAACGCCCCTGACTCACCATCACTGTTCCCAGCACAGACCCAAAACACAGCCTCAGACCAGCTACCGTGATGAAAATTAACTCTACCCCAGCCAAACCAGCACACAGGCAGAAACCAGTGGTGCAGATAATTAAGAGAAAATGGAAATAAGTTCTTCAAGGGGGAAAAAAAAATAAATGGACAATTCCTCTTGCTCTGTCGCTGCTTTGCAAAGGCAGTGTTGCCAGGAAAGAAAAACCCCTGCTTGGTTTTGAGTTCTCCTGATGGCTGGGAATGCTGCCACCACAGTGACTAGGTAAGGCTCAGGAATGATAAACCCATAAAAGGCCTTTTTGACCTCACTGCAAGAAGGAAATTCAAGAAATGCTCATCCACATAAGACAGAAGCCTTGCAGCCTGCTAAGGTCAGCAGTTTTTGCAGATGATTGCCACATGTGTTAACATGGCATGAAGGCTGTCTCAGAGCAAACTGAACTTCTCCAGCTCCAGAAGCTCCAGAGGGGAGAATCACAACCTGCAGATGATGCCTTGGTTACAATCCAGTCTCCAGCAGGAAAGACACTGAGCCAACAACTGGGCTTTGCTTTTACTAGAACACGGTACAAATCCATGACTATTTTATTTTTTTTATAACCTGGTGCCTGCTAAGCTTTTTTTCTCCCAGAAAATGGCTCTTCCAAGCTCCTGCTGCACTTAAGTTTTATCTCATATATAGATCTTTATCTTATCTACTGCATGAGTCAAGTAGGGGAGGAGGCTTTCTTATCTGTCTTAGCCAACAGGGAAGAGCTTAATGAAAAAACCCTATTGTTCTCCAGGAACAATCTGCTCCCAGCTCCCAGCCAGGCACGGATACCCGATGGAGATACACTGATACCCATCACACTGCTGCAAACATTCCTTTAGATCCAAATCACGCCTCTGAGTTATTCTACAAGAGCCCAGACAGCATTTCACCACTTTTTTCCCCCCTCTTTTCTTTTGGACTTCTGAGCATGCAGGTGTTATTGGATTCTTTAGCTGGAAACCTGTTCCATAAATGTTAAATTTGATTGTTAAGCGTGGTAAAGTTCACCATGTTTACACACGAAAGGTGATTGAGACTGAAACAAGGGTCTGTGATGGTTGTTTCTCACTAACTCCTCGTGCAGACAGCTGTCAGTCAAAAACATCACCTCCAGGGCAGACCTTTATTTGGGGAGTGCATTAACTCAGAAGTTACCATCTCTGCTGTTTCAGGAGAACTTGGAGGCCGCTTAACCTTTCTAAAGGAATGCATTAATGAGTGCAACACCTAAAGGAGAACCAACAGAAGTCTCTCCTGCTGGAGCATTGGGGAAGTATTTTGACTTTGCTAATTTATTCCTGCAAGGGAAGGCAAATAAACTAACCCAGCATATGTTAGTTTTTAATGTTTTGAAAAGTTTCACACAGGCAGTAATGCAGATATAAGTTTCTCTTACTCTGAGTTAGGAACACCAGAGGCTCAATTCATCGGGTGTACAAAGGGCCAAAGCCCTGACTGGTTTTGTTTTTCCTTACCAAAATGCAATTAAAATACAAATTCCATCTTCTCCTTGCATTTTCTTGCAATAAATTCCTAAAGATTTCATTCCATGAGCAGCAGAGCATAGTAGAAGTGCATAATAAATCAGTCCAAATTCTAGCTGTGTCTAAAAGGTTTATGGAAAGCTCTCTATCCGTTTTTCACACTCCAAAATCTGAATTATAATTAATTTCAGGAATCAACCAACCTACCCCTTACTTTAAAAATGTCAAGCTGAGGAGTGCATTATGTGAGATTACAATTAATCAGAAATGGAGGCGCACACACACACACACACATCTTCCCACTTAAATTCTTTGGCCAAAAAAATATCACAGCAGCCTTGACAGATACTAAATGATCTTTCCAAATAATACTCCCTGGTGATGAATGTTGCAGTTCCGCAGCCTTGTGCTAATACAGAGCTTTTCGGCAGCAAACAGGCATCATTTGACAACCCCTGCATTAACTCTAATGACATGCTGATGGCCCTGACACTCCTCGCTCTCTTGGAAGCACAGCCCCATCTGGAAAGAACTCCAGGGATAGAAGAGCCCAGCGTGCTAAATTATGTAAAAAGAATTATCAGCGTTCGCAAAACATTAATGAAACATTAGGCGTAAGTGTTTTCGTGGGACAATGCTGTTATTTACTCATTTTCTTGCTCAGATTAAAGGAGTTATTTATAGCTGCTGTCTTTGGCCCTAACAGTGCCCCCTCTAGTCTAATGTTTTCCTGCTGAAAGGCAGGGGGGCTTTCTCTGCCTAATTTTCAAATACTTTGAAATACTGGGTAATTTTGAGACGCTTTGAAATACTGGGTAACCTGGGCTGCAGTCACAATGCCCTCAAAAACCCCGATTTAGAGCGGAGCACTGGCACCTTTGTACATCCGTGGCAGGAGGACACACCAGGGAGGGGCTGTGTGGGCACCCCCCTCTCTGGGCAGGGTCCTTTCCTCACGCTGGGACAGAGGGCATCCAGGCCACCAACAGCCCCCTGAGATAAAGCAAACCAAGGTGTGAGCTCTCCCTCCCCTCTCCTCGGCAGCAGTGCCTGAACTCCCCTCCACCAAGGGAAGGCAGCTCCTTTCCTGCCTCAGCTCCTCAGGTGCTGATGGAAAGGCTGGACAGAGCCTGCACAAGGCAATATCCCAAAAATGTCGTTTTGCTTCGCTGTCAGCTGCAAGGGGTGAGGAACAAAAATAACAGCTCCCTAATTTGATGTGGACTTCAAATAAAAGCACTTCCCTTTCCATTTCTCTACCTGTGGAGCTACCCTTGTCCAGTTCACTGTGAGAATTGCTACAATCTGTTATGCCTAAAATATTTTGCTTCTTTAATCACTGCACAGGGTTCCTACCTGCAGTAAGTGGACTGAGCACACAAGAGAAATTTACTACAGCCACCAGCCAGAGACCAAATTCATCTCTCATCCATTATTTGGGACACTCTCGTTTCCAGCAGTTTCTCTCTTAATAAAACTGATCACAGCTGAATGTTTGGCTGCTTCTGTAGAAAATGCCAAGACTTGTTATTTCATTATAGGTGTATTCTTCTCACCTGTATATTCTCTGGAAGGATTTTATATATAAGTGATGAGCATTGTCTGGTTGACAAAGTGTGACTAAAGTACAAGCCGAAGAGCTGGAAGATAAATTCATCCTTGCAGTGCTGCAGGTGATTTTCTATGCAACAATTAAAAAAAAACCCTCTTCCTTTGCCCCTCTATCCGAGGCAGAGCTGGCAGTTCGGTGTTTCGGGGAGAGGAAAAATAACCATGCAGAAAAAATCTGGGCAAAGCCACCCCCTAAGCCAGCACTGAAAGGACAACACCACTTTTGTGCAACCCTCCAGGGCAGGGCTGCCAGAGCACAGGGTGGCCTTGTCCCTAAGAAAGCTCTCCCATACACTGGGAACCAAACACAGGCATCAAGTGATACAGACTTAGAGTCCACACTGTTTTATTTTCCCCTCTTGTAGGGCACAGGATATGGTCTCTTCCAAAAAAACAAATCCCTTTGCAAATCCCAGCCCAGCTCTGCAACAGCTCCAGGGGATGGGAAAGCAGAGCCAGGCACTGCAGAGTCAAGGAGCAAAGAGGAGAGACCAAGACGGGTACAAAACCAGCCTGGGAAGGACTGGGAACTGTGGCAGGGTCTTCTGTCAGCTCGGGAGGGGCAGCAAACCCCAGCAGGAGCCACAGCCCTGCAGTGACACGAGCCACAAGGGCTGGGGAGGAGCGAAGTGCAGGCAGCCCCTGCCCAGCCCCTGCAGGGCTCTGGCACGGGGCACTGTGGGGAGAGCGACTCTGCCATCCCAAGGAGCTTCCAGCTGCTGGAAGGGGAGGATGGATCACAGGATTTATCTCTGGAAACGCAGGTGGTTCTCTTGGAGGAGCCATCCCGACAGCTTCCCAGGAAGAGGAGGCCACGGTGGCACACGGGGGGACGAGCAAGGCCTCCCTGCCACCGCGAGCTGGGCGCTGGCGCAAAGGTGGCAGCANGAAGAGGAGGCCACGGTGGCACACAGGGGGACGAGCAAGGTGGCAGCGGGGGAGCCGCAGGGAACAGGCCTGTTTCCAAATGTCTCTGTCTGAGCACGGCACTGCCTCGGCAGGGATTGGAGTGAGAAGCCAGGGCTCCTCCCCACGCTCACGGGAGCTCGGCACTTCATAAAAGAGACACTGGCAGCTTTGGGGACCCTCGGCACACGGGTCCAAAGCAAAAACGCTTCTTGCCCTTGAAGAAAGGGCTTGTGACTGTTGCTGTGCACACAGGCAGGATGCTCCTGCTGGAGGACTAAAACCATGCTCTCGTTCCCCAGAAGGAGAAAGCAGAGAGGAGGAACTGAGAGCCCACAGAAGCACTGGAGTGCAGAGCATGCTCCTGAGGATTTTAAGCCTTCACGTTAGTGGAGGTACCAGGAGAAATCCCTGCGAGGGATGGGCACAGCGTAAGCGAAATGAGGAGAGAGAGGCCTGGTTGCATCTCAAGGGCTTTCCTCGTTCAGCCTTCGAAGACGTATCCACTGAGTCTCATTTGCTCTGATTCAGAAGACCAGCTCCAAAACCACTGAGATGAGTGGAGTCCTGCCACCCATTCACCAGGAGGACTTTTGGATTGCCTCTTTTATCTCGCACAAGACATTTCACCTTCCTTTTCACTCACCTCCTCGCTTGGGAAAGCAAGAACAAATAAATTCTGCTACTCGAGCAAGTTCCCTCTGAGATGTCCCAGTTTACCTTTGAGGCCTCCCAGTGGGGACTGCCAGGCTGTGTTATTACAGCCAGAGGAGTCTGAGAGCAGCGCTGGCAAAGCACTTCAGATGGCCTCAGCCTTGGAGGTCTAGTTAGAGCTCCAGGTTCTAGTGGGAACATGGTGCTTACTCTAGAATAAGAAGAAATTGTCTTGGTTCTACTAAAAAAATTGATTAAAGAGATAGATGAAAAATTAAATGGTATAATTACAAAGGTTAACAAACTTGAGGGAGCCATTAGACAAACTGTGAGAAGAGCATCGGTTTTAAAAAAGAATCGGAGATAATGGAATTCAACTGTTTCAACTCAGTTTTTCTCATTTTCCTCAGCTGAGAAAACATCATAAACCCATGTCAAACACACGCGTTAAATGGTAATTTCTACAGCATTTCTCTTTGAGCATTGGGTTTAGATGAGGCTTTATAAGGTAAAGCCTGGTGACTATTTAACCTGCTGTAGTGGAAAAGTATTTAAGGTATTAAACATGATTTAAAATTATTGTTGTAACCCATCATTTTCTAATCCCTTAACTCTTTGGGATGATTTAAAATAAATTATATAAGCTTTAGTAAACAAATAAATATACCACATAGGAAACTAAATCTGAAGAAGACCACCTGGGAAGGAGACACACACTGCACGTGTGGTTTAAGGGAGAGTTTTCCAAAGTATCTCCATGAATTAACAACCTAATTCTTATTTATGGAAACACTTAGGAGCTATGGTAAAGGACAGATTTTCTCCAGCAAAATTTTTAACTAAAAATACATGACAGAAGTACTTACTTTATGACTTTCATGACAACAAAAATACACAGTGCCAAAAGGCTCCTGGAGCTCCTGATTGCTTTCATTTCATTTCTCACCACAAAAGCGAAACAAGAGAACGAAGGGGAGATTATATTGCCAGCTTTCTCATTATTAATGGCGAAGGAAATAGCTGCCTTAATGCATTTGATTACATCTTAATAATCACAGTCACCCAGTTCCTTTTTAAACACGCCAGGTTCTGCAACAGAAAAATGTCTTCACGCCGAGCACAAACCGTTCGGCCCCGACCACTGACAAGTTGTGACAACTGCACCGAGCCTGCTGGGAGAGTGCAAATATAACTGGCTTTGCACCCACGTGAGTATCATCTGTCACCACGGGAGCATTATCAGAGCTCAGGGAAGGCAGGGCTGGGAGCTGCACAAGTTTCCTGAGCTGCTTTGGGAAGCCTAAGCGGAGCAGCGCAGCAGCACAGGCTGCTCAGTAAGCCTGTGCAATGCCCTCCGAATTCCTGATGCTTACAGGCTGTCCTCAGGGATGCTCCTGGGGGGAAAAAAGCATTTAATGCTGGTAGAGCTGTCTGAGGAAAAAATTCTGCACCTGAAGTGTGCCCAAACGCCGAGATAGGGTTATCAAGTGTGCCAAGCTGTTAAGAAAACCTGATCTTTAGAGGAGAAATAAAAATCCATCACTGGAATGTAACTGAAACTTCCCAAGCCTGAAATAGTCTTCCTTGGATTTGAGCTAAAGAAGTGCAGAAGGCTTTCAGGAGCTGCTTGACTTCTTTTTTCCTGTTTCACACCTCCCCTCAAGGTCTTAGCCTAAGAGCCGACCATCCAAAGCTTGCAAAAATTGCAGCATGGCTCATGAACTGCACCAGCCTCGGCCTTTTCTGTGGTGCCCAACAGAACCAAAAGTCAGAACTGAGCCTCCTTTGTGAGGAGGGAGCCAGCAGTCAGGCAGAAAGAGCAGGAATGCAAATCCACCACCCAGCTTCCCAGGGAAAACAGACCCGTCAGCGACAGCTGCCTCTGACCACAGCTTTGTGTCGTCCTTCACTTGCTGGGAAGTGAAAGAAATTACGAGTTTGATAATCATATGTTTCTCTAATAAAAAAAAAGCCATCTAAATAAGGTCACATGCACCAGCTGTACAGTGGGACTCTGCACTTGGATCCAGCAAGGCAGAGATGCACAAGTTTTTCTACACACCACACTTTCCTGTTGCCTAAAACCCCAGGAGCAGAGTCTCAGCTCTTTTCTTTGTCCCTCACAGGTGGTTGTCCAGAGCGAGGTCCTAGAGGGATGGAAATGAGAGAAGTGTGAAAATGGGAAAAAAAAGAAAGGCACTCAGGAAGAATCACAGGAGGAACAGTAGCTCAGCACTGCCCTGAGACTGCTGTGAAAGGATGCTGCATCTGGGAAGGGAATAATCTATTCTTCATGTGCGTGGTGGGTTAGACAAGGAATAATGAGATAAAATTACAGCTAGGGAAATTCAATTCAGACGTCAGGAAATACTTTCTAGTGGTAAAGACTGTTATGTCCTGAAACAGATAGCTGAGGGACACTGGGGAATAGATGGTGTTGGTGGTTTAAAGAGGCAGATGAACTAAGTGAACTCCTCAGGTCTCTCCCAAGCCCATTTTCTTTAATTTTGGGTAAACCAGCTCAAATTTCTCCATACAGTCACTCACCTGTATGACCTCTAAGTTTCCAGACTTGGTGGATGTGCTCAATTCTGAATTAACAGTGCCTTGGGATTTTTTTAAGGACAGCATATAAACCTCGTGATTATAATTACAGTATTTTATGATGTACTTTTATCACAATTATACACAGACTATAGCTCCATTTAATCCAAGAATGTCATTAGACATCTGGCTACGTGGCCTTCACTCTGTCAAGAGCATCAGACATTTCAAATAATGGCCTTCAACCGCTCCCCAAAAAAACCATTCACTGGTTACAAGGCATCAGGTCTCTGGGCTCAAATACCTCAAACACCTCAGTGTTGTTCACTGGGATGGCTCAGTTGAGCAGTTCTCTGGCTGGACACTTTCTGACAGAGCGCACTGTAAAAATTTGGTGAGATGAGCACTTTTTAGGGGCGATTTGTTTGGCGTTGCCACTTATTTTTATCAAAATCACAACCTGGAGAGCCGACCTAAGGAGGCAGTAAACGAAACCTTACAGCTCCCCTGCATGCAAAAACCAAAGCAAGGCCGTGGTGGTGGTCACTAAAAATCTGATCCTGCCACCCATTGCACACACTGGCACCAACCCAGCAGAGCACTTAAGTGCATGCTTAATTTTAAGCATACAGGTAGAGCCATTTAACCTAATGGAATCGTTTAAGTGCTTTGCTGGAGCAGGGCCAGCCCCCTCAGCATCTTGCAGTGTCAAGTACGCAGAGCAAGGGCTTCATCTAATCGCATCAGGCTTTAATTGACAAAAATCAAAGCAGTGCAGCTCTCAGGCCGAGCCCATCCCTCTCAGGCTGCCGTTCCAGCCACAGTGAGCAGCGCAGGGTTTGTCAGTGCTGTCCCCAGTGTCCTGCTGGATTTGATCCACCGTGCCTCAAGTCTGGCATGGGCTCTTTCCCAGCAACTCTTGTCTGAGTTTTGCATCCAGCACGCTCTCAGTGAAACCCCCCGTTCGTTCACCTGCCCCAGCGACCTCCCTGCGGAATTACGGAGCCTCTCATGCCAAGCGTGTTCTAGCACCTGCTGTTTTCTCCTCCTGACACGCATTCAAGTTTAGGCTGTGCACTCTTTTAGAAAGTGATTTTACTTACTTTTTGCAAATTTTCCTGCATCTGTGGAAGTACAAAGAAAAGATTAATTGGGAGAATTGTTTTGGTGCTGCGAGCAACTGAAGAGAGCAGATCTCACACTGGACAAGCCTAAAATCTCCATAACCTGAACCATCCCCCTCCTTAGACATATAACTCATTATTCAACTGCCAAGCAAAGGAATGCTGTGCCCACAATGACACAGCAGCCTCACCTCTAGATAAGCTCTTACTTTGCAGTTCTGAAACAGAACATTTGAGGGGGGAGAAAAAAAAGGCGAACCAACACAACTAATTTAGCGTGGATGTAGAATTAACTTCTCACCACAGCGTGTTCCTATAAACACAGTTATGAAAGGGGAAAAATAATGACACGTCTGGGAATTTGTCAGACTACTGCACTGAGTTAATGCAATTACTGGAAAAGGGTGATTGAGAGCTGTGAGAGGAGTGTGGGCAGGGTACGGTGACAGCGAACTGGGAGTGCTCTGCGTCCGTACGGCCCCTCTCACATGAGCAAGGCCTTTGCCTTAACTGCTTTTATCCAAGCACGAAACAGAGGATACAGCAAGCAAAACAGCAGCAGGAAAGGAGGCGAAGAAGTTCCCAGAAATGCAAGGGGAGTTTGTAACACCTTTTGTCATTGTATTTTTCCACGGCCGCCGTTAGAAAATAATCATCTTTAATCTACAGTTTATGAGCAGACCTAGGTCTAAACGGCAAGTTTCCCTGGAAAAGAGGGAAATAGTAAGAAATACTAAAGGAATTTTAAGAGTGAGGTGGGGAGGGTCAGGTGGTTGAACCTTGCAATGGAGGAATTTCTGTGGCAGCTCTCTGAAATGTAACTGTGCCTTCAGAAATGCAACCACGTTTTCCTGTGCCTTCTGCAGGAAGCAAAATCCTGCAGTTAATTGCTCAGGAAACAGCTTTTTGCAACACTTAAAAACAGTGACCATCCTCCCAGCAGCTGAAGGAGGGAAAATCCCCCAAGATCTGTTTGTCTCATCTCTTTGTGCTCTGGTAAAACCCGTGCTGCAACCCTCCTGTAACAGACAGGGAGGCAGGAATAATTCAAACACAGATAATATTTAACACATCAACACATTTTAGCCTGCAAACAGGATTCATCATCTTGCAGTCTGAAGAAACAAATATTGGAGGAGCTGCGTTGAGTTTCTAAGCTCTTACTCTCAAAAGGAGTCTGGAGTGTGTAAATCACGTGCAGCAATTTGGACGATGCAAAATTTCAAAACCAACTTGAAATGGGTCTTTCTGAAGAAGGACTCCATCTGTCAGCAGCTCTGTAAATCTTTGTCTTCTGTGATGCCCTTTTGGAATCTGAGCCTTTGCTCACACTTACAAAACAGGTAAAAATCAGTGACCCTCCCTGGAGACACTGAACTGCACGTGAATTTGGATACAGCAGCAATTTTGAAACTCCAGATTGCAGGGTACACCTTCACATCTCACTGACGACACAGAAAGTCATCAGCACGCTTCTGGGTTGAGTTATCCATGGGGGTGAACCCTGAATGAACACGTGAGGTTTCCAGTTGCCCTTTGCAGCCACCTCACATGTAAGGCTCACTTTCTAAAATGACAAATAGGAAGACATAAAAACCAATTCAAGGGAAAACTAATTTAAAAATGTCAACAAGACCATTTCTTAGCATTTACTCAGCTCTCATATCAAGCCCTATTCCATAGTGGCTGTCACTACCAGGGTGTTTTCCCAACAAAAACCCCACATTTTAGCTGCAAAATAAATCAAACAAAAAAACCCTTTTTTTTTTTTTTTTTTTTTTTTTTTTTTTTTTTTTTTTTTTTTTTTTGGTGACTGTCCCACAGAAAAGGACTTTTAGTTATTAACTCAAAATTTAGCCTTTAATCATATCTGCTGAGGAGAGGGCTGGAGCTGTGATGCAATGCACAGCTTTCCTGCACAGCATATGGTATTCGAAAATCAAGTAGAAGGGGAAAACGACAGACAGGAAAAGGTTCAGACTTCTGTAGCCTTGGTTTTGCACTGCGTGGTAATTACACTGAAGAATTCATGACTCACTTTGGTGCACTACTGTGCGCTGCTAAATTAGAAGTTTGGCAGGGACACCAGACAAATGATGAAATATATAATATTGGTTTCTCTAGCATAGCTCATCACTATAGTCTCACGGTGTTTCAAAGGGCTTTTTTTAGCACTCTGGGAAAACAAGGTCTTTTTTAAACAAGAAAAACATACCGAATCAAAAATGTGCTGCACGGAAGTCAGCAGAAATAGGTAAAATTCCTCATAAAAAAATCAGTCTTTCAGGTAGTTTGGGTAATTGCTCTCTAAAATTTATTTCTGGGTCTACACAGAGCATCTGACATAGAGACTACTAAAAGCTGCTGTGCATTAAAGCATAAGTGTGATGTGGAGATGAAGCTCTTCCACCCTGTAACATTCATAAGAAAATGTTTTCTTTACACCAGCTCACAAATGTGTATTATCAAAATGATTTACATGAAGGCTCCCCAGTCATTTGGCAGCTGCATCGAGGCCAGGCACACTGGAAGATTCAGTGCACACTGGGACAGCACTCAAGTTAACTCTTAAGGACAAATCCTTTTCTCCCAAGGACTGCAGTCAGTCTGGAGTTATGCAGCACGCTGGAATTAATCCAGTTTTGCCAGATGAATCCCCCATGTAATGCTGCACTGGTTACTCTGATTTGTAATGAGAAAGAAGTGTCACCAGCCGTAAGAAAGAGGCATCAGCATTAAAAATATTTTGCTGCATGACCGAGAATTAACATCTCAGTTTATCCAGATACAAACCAGATAAAAATATCCAGCTCCCTACTGGGGATGGGAACCAACTTCTACTGGGCTTTCCGTATCTTTTCACAAATTCACTGCCACATGCAAGTGGTCATAAAGAGTTTCACAGCAGTCAGGGGGTTTGACCACGGAGAAAGTTAAGATGTTAGCAGAAATGAAACTTGCCATTAACTTCAAGACCTCCCTGCATAAACCTGGCAAGGTCTCAGAAGTATGGGATGTTAAAGCCTCCATATGCTAAACCACCACTGCTCCATATCATGTATTTTGTTTAAAGGCAAGCACGGAGATAGCAAACAGCTATTTTTAACTCTTTTCAGTGTACAGTACATCTGCTGTGTTTCTGATTTCCATTAAAAAAGAGAGTCATTTACTGATCTGGCCGTCATCCAGATTTCTACATGAAACACATGGACTAAGCACAAAATAATGCTGTTTTATGTGCATGGGTGCATGTATTGTATTTATTATCGACTACAATGATCAGAAACACAGTTGAAAATGCTGTGGGGACTTTGAAGGAACAGACTATCACACTTATCTTATTTCCTCAAAGTCCCTGGACTCAAAACCATCAAGAACAAGGCCATGAAAGCTTTCTTTATGCTTACATGCTGCTGCTGGGACATAAAATCCCACTGACTTTGCTCACTGGAGAAGAGGATGCTGAGGCTGGGGACACAGATCGGGGTGCCCCAGGCACCTTCAGCACAGCTGCAGAGAACACCCACCGAGAAAAGCCTCCAACAACAACGAGCTGCTGAAGGATCTGCCAACACGGACCTCAGCCAGTAAGTCAAGCAAATTAAAAGCTGCAATCACTTCTCTGACAATCCTCCAGCAAAACTTGTCCCAAGCTTTGCTTCCCTGGTGAAGAACAGAAGATGATCAGCATGCACCAGAGGTCAGCAGGTTCACACTATCTGAGACCAGCAAAGGGAGGGAATTAAGACACTGCGAGGGCACCACGGAGTGCCCCTGCCAGCAGCCTTTCACGAGCTCACTCCAAAGCCTGATGAAGTCAACTGGACTCTCTCTGTAGATGCCACCAGCTTTAGGTCACATCTCATCGCAGGGCTCCACTGCCCTTCTCTCTGCTGATTTCAAAGGCAGCAGTGCAGCATTAGAGAAAAGAGGGACTCTTTCAAATAAGCAGTGTTAGGGCTAGAGAGGTCACACACCACAGCACTGCTCTTATGGAAACTTGGAGTGGAGAAAATATGAAGATATTCACTCGAACTTGAAAATTAATTCCAAGGTCACTGTCTGGGCAACCTTTCAGCATTTGTTTTCCATGCTTGCATGCACAGAAAACCTACTTCTAACCAGGACCCCTATGAAATCAGCAGGCCTAAAACGTGAGCAGCCAGATGTTCAGGAAAAGGTGAAATCCAAATTGTGTATTTGATTTCTGATGCGGTTACATAACCTGTCCTGGAGGAGAGGAGCAGACACCCCGAGCTTACACAAGTGACCCAGCTGGAGCTTTGCTCGTAGGGCAACTCCTGTTATTATTAGCAGAGGCACATCTGGCTGGCCAGCCCAGCCCAGGCACAGCCAGCCCCCAGCACTCACAGGTCCCAGACCATCACCATCACGGAACTGGCAGCACTGGGGGAGCTACAGGGCTCCTCCACCTTCTGTGGCAGAGCGTGGCAGAGACGCCCCTGGCTGCCCTCACCTCAAGCAGGGCAAGCACTCACCACGTGCCCGCTCACCCACCAGGCAAGTGACAAAGTGCAGCTGCTTCAGATGTGCCCATTCCCAAAGCTCTCCTCTTTAGGGACAGTGTGATCTTCTCTCACTGTGATTTATTCCCCTGGCCTTTATGCGCTGGCTACATATGGTACTAATTTCACAGCCATTCTCAGATGATGCAATGAGATTAAATGACATGGCCATGGTCACAAAGAGATGGCAACGTTAATGCAGACTCTGGGAAAAGCTCCTTGTTTTTAGCTCTAAATAGGGGTGTACCATTTCTTTCATATTGTGTTACTCCTCCATGGCTGCCAGACTTGCCAGACTGACAATAGCATCTTATGTTACAAAACCTACAGTTTAATTTAACTTCGGTGTCCTTCAGAGGTTAAATTTCCATGGGAAATTACTTCTAAAGAAATATGGCTTGCATATGTTTGTGCCAAAAAGCCACTTCTGCTGCTTTTCTTCACAACTGTGATCCGTGCATACTTTATTTTTTGAATCATGACTCAGACGAAATAAAAGTTCAGCTTGGGTTTCAAGAATGCAAATGTGAATATCCAGCATCCAGGGTAAGTTTTCCCACTATTGGCATTAGCCAGTATTGGCCCCTCTGCAGGATCCAGCTGGCAGCAGTCGGAGCTGCCCCTGCCCTTTGAACGCTGGGGCCTGGAGAGCAAAGAAAAAGGGAAAATGATTTTCCACAGGCCTTTCTATTAAAGGACTTCAGAAGCGACTGCCACTGCTGTGTCTCTCACCTCTTGAAGGCTCAGTCCTTTTTCTCTCTCCTCGCTCTCCTTTGCTGCAGCTCGTTCCTCAGCCCTTCTCGGCTGTCAGGTGCCAGCAAGTGAAGAACAAAATGACTTCAGATGGAGCCTCCTGTGGGGTACAACCAGGAGCACATTTGCAGTCCTCACCCATTTCCTGCTGCCACGGCAGGAGCAGATGAGCTGCTGCACCAGAGCACGGCCTCGGGGAATTTAATGGTGGAAAAGAGGCTCCAGGGCACACAAACTGCCAACATTTCCCTCTGGGGTAGGGTTGTATCTCCAGTTGGCACGGCAAGGTTTGGGTAGTGGGGCGGGCATCTCTGGGATAAATATGTTGAAGAAGGGGAATAAACTCACAAAACATCACAACCACAGCCAGGAGAGAAGAGGCTGTGCTAGAGCAACAGCCCTGCAGACACCCAGGTCGGTGAGAGAGGGGTAAGGGGTGCTCCAAAGGTCAGAGCAGAGACTTCCCTGCAGACCATGGTGAAGGACCCATTCCCTGTCCCCCCGTGCCACTTTGGGGACAGCAGGTGGAGAAAACACAAGTGAAGTTGAGCCTGGGAGGAAAGGAAGCAAAAGAAGGCATTTTTAAGTTTGAATTTATTTCTCGTTATCCTCCTCTGATTTGATTGGCAAAAATTTAAACTTGTTTAGCCAAGTTGAGACTACTTTGCCTGTAACATTAATTGTTGAATGATCTCTCCCTGCCCTTATCTCAACCCTCAAGACTTTTGTTATACTTTGCCTCCCCTGTCCAGCTGAGGAGGGGAGCATTAGCACAGCCTTGGTGGGTACCTGGTGCCCATCCAGGGTCAATTCACCACAGACTCTTTGTATTTTAGTGCCTTCCAACATCCTTACACCTCCTGCTTTGCAGCAATGCTGACGTCTCCCTTCTGAGACTAAACCAAAACGCCAGGCCAAGCGTGGAGGGGAAGGTTCCCTTACAAGGAGAATGGTTTGGGTCTGGCTGGACCTGTGAGACACAATGGCCACTTTGCTCCCATTCAGCCAAAGGTTTGTAACTCCAAACAGGTGGAAAATGGAGCGATTAAGCTCCGTGACTTTTGTGCTGCCTCTGTAATGGGATCACCCTGGAGTGTGCTTGGGCACCTGCCACAGCCCCAGAGCAGCCCCAGCCCTCACCCAGAGCTGCTGTGCCCTGAGCACCAGTGCAGGGGGGCACATGAGGAACTTTTGACCCTAATTTATATGCTGACCTCCACCTCGAGTTTTCAACTAACAGCTACGTGATGAGACTCTGGAAAACGGCATCTTCCTTGGTGCATGAAGTACCCTGTGGACTGCAGAGGCACCTCATGTTCCTGAGCACCGCTCCACAGGCAGCAGATGGGACCAGTCACACATTGTCAGGCCTCCATCAAAGACTCCTCCCCATCCTCCACAAGCCTTCACCCGACTGTCAGGAACACCTCCAAGTCCTACCCAAACTCCAGCGCTTCCCAGTGCTCTGCCCTTTGCCATCTGCAGCCCCCACCCACTTGTGCCAGGGGCATGCAGCGAAGCATCCAAGCAGGTCTCGACTACCCCCAGCGCTATTTCTGCGAGATCCTAGAGCCAGGAGGCACAGCCTACCTGCAATTATTGTTAGAAGGAACTTATAATTATCTTTTCTGGGTTGAGAAACAATAAGAGAAAAGAAAATCAGAATTATAAAGGCAGTGTTCGTATTGCACTGCGAATGCCTACGCAAATGATACCCAAAGCTGCATCTCACTATTTGTTATTCCCTTGTTTCATTATTTTTCTGAGTCCTTCATTTTCAGTCCTTCTCATAAGACATTTTGCTCTTTTGCTTCATAATTTTGTTCTTTAATTTATTTGTTCCTATTTCCTTTTGTTCTTCCTTTGATCTTTTAACTTCGTATTTTTTTCAAAAGCTTATTCTGTAAACTCTGCCAGTTTCAATGTGCTGTCTTTGATGCATTTTTGAATCTGCTGCTACTTTGCTCTTCACACAACTTCTATTTTTCTTGCTGGCTTATTTGTTGCCTGTGGGACAGAAGCAATCAGATGCCAGGAGCCTGACTGCATCAGTGCACACTCCAACTACTAAACTTAATTTTCACTTTATTACCCCTAGAACTTGACTTGCCCGCCTCAACTCCATTTGTAGACTGGAATTCTAAAGTGGGCCCTATGGATAACAAGGAAAATATCTGTGGCCTTACACGAAGGTCTCCAGTATCACTGAGTCCTGCAGGACTTAGTCCAGCAAAGTGGGGATGGTCAGTGAGTGGAGCAGGAGCTCTGCTCGCTTTGGATATTCACTACGAGCTGAGCAGGGCCTTTGCTCCTGGTGGTGGAGTTATGTGCAAGGCTTCAGCAGCCTCTCACTTCAATCTGTTCAGTCCTTGAATATCAAACTTCTGTTGATTTCAGAGCGCACACAAGGAGGCCAGGCAGGCTTTGCTGGCTCACTTCAAGCTGAGGGAAATCAGATCCAACTGAAAAAGCCTCTTCCCATCACATCAAGGCAAAAAGCTTTGAGCCACGGCACGGCACTACCCCTTCAGGGATCTGAAGCATTAACCCTTTCTCAGAGCTACACCAGTGCTGAATGGAGTAACACCTATGCAAAAAGCACAGGAAAGACCCATCCCTGTGCCCTGGCCAACCTGCCAGAAGGGTACAACCTATATTTGGAGACAGCTGGAAAGAAGAAAGGGAGCTGCACACCTTTGCACCACAAAATATGAGCACAGCAGAGCTTTGCAGCCACTCTCACTACAAAGCCCACACGTTCTTGAAATGATTATCTCCAGTGCCAATAGCAGATATGCCTCCTGAAGGAGGATTCACAAACATGAGGCAACACACTAGCATTTATGTGCATGGCAGTCCTGTGTAGGGCTCCAGACGAGATCTGGGCAGTCCTAGCCCTGCTCTAGCTGGCTGTGCAAGGGTGTACTGCAAAATATCTCAGAAAACAGCCACTGCATTGGCTTTTACCTCTTCTGCATGTTTTCCTATGAGAAAGGACAGAAATCAGAGCAGACAGCCACGTGCAGAGCGCTAATCCAAAAGATAATGGGAAGAAACTTTGCAAGGAGAGAATTCAATTCACTTTATAACAAGCAAACGTTCATTTCTCACAGTGACATCCAGAATGAGCAATGCTGGGTTTCCTGCCGGCTCAGCTCTTTGTATAAAGGTTGTGATATTTTGTCAGCAAGGAAAACAAAGGTGCTGAGATGGGCTGGTCAATAATTGACTGAGCCTTGTTACTCACTGCAATCACTATCTTGTCACCATGTCTCTGTCTCAGGGTTTCAGTTAAAACTAGTGAATCACCACGGTGAAAAAGACCTCTTACCTTGAAAAAAAAAAAGGAAATTACCATCACTGACAACAACAACAAAGACTTCCTATCTGGCTTTGTCAAAGGTCACTCAGCAGTTAAGTCCATTTACACTGTGACTTCTACCAACTGTGAAGAACACAGAACAAAGTGAACACCAATATTCACTCCTCTGGCTTCAAAAATTTCCATGGAAACCTTTTTTTTTCCTCCCCTTCTTTTTAAGTTACCTCAATCTTCAAAGAACCCGACAAGGACAAAGCCTGTGCTTGAAACCGCTTTCACTTTGCCTGTCTGACATTCATGTTTCCAGCCCACCTGAGAGTCACAACCTTGACACATTTTTTTGGCAACTGCCTGGAGTTTTATCTTCCGGCAGCAAAGGTAAGCGAGCAACTCCTTTCACCACTGGGTTACAGGTGCTGTGTACGGGTATTATCCTCACCCTCCTTCGAACCTGCATTTCACCCGAGGACACAGCTCGCTCGCTGTAGGCTCTGTGCAAGTACAGGAGACACCCTGCCTCAAAGCACCCCTCTCTGAAGAGCCAGAGCAGATAAATCAAATCTTATTACTCCAACCCATACCTGGAAAACCATGTTGGTCTCCCAGCTAAATGACAAACCCAAAGGCAATTAGGTCTGATTTACAAGGGAGTCTATGGCAATTATGCCTCCAGCTCAGGCACCTAAAATTGTCTCAAGTGTTTTTGAACCCACGCCTTGGAGAAGCCCAAGGCCTGACAAGAAAAAATGGATACAGAAAACAAACTTGCCCCCAGCACCCTGACACGTTCCCAAACTCATAGATCATCCCTCCCCCATAGCAGCACGGCTGCTTCGCCGCAAGGGCTGTGCACCTCCAACCTTCAGCTGCAAACACAAAACAGCCACATCCAATCACCAAAATTTACTGTTGCAACGTATCAAAAAGAACAATCCAGAAAGCGAGACAGTGCTAAAAAAACCAAAAACAAATGTAGGACTAGAAGAGCAGAAATCACTGACAACAAAAACAGCTCCAGGAAAGCCCATCCTGCTGATGGGAAGGGAGAGAGAGAGACCCCAAGACCTCACCACCTCCCTTGGAAAAATAACATCAGACTCCCCACACCTTCATCGAGGCCAAGCCAGCCCTAGGCCCACTTTAATTCAGGCTAGAATTAAATCCTGATCCCAGGGCTGGGTAGCAGGAGCTGCACAGGCTGGGACGGGAGCAGCTGCCTCAGCAGGGTGACAGCAGCACTGGAGTGCCTCGGCAGAAGGGGGCAAAGAGAGGCCCAAACCACAGGGCAAGTGGCAATTCATCACAAAGGAAGCTCCCACCACGCCAAGAAAAAAGGACACTGCTAAGTTTAAGGGGTTTTGTGACCCAAGGACTCGCCCCAAGTCCCAGTGTTTCAGACCTCCCTATAAAGAATATTTTTAGGATTCTGAATTTCTCGTGGGGTTAAAGTCAGGAGCATGAATTATTCTCCGAAGAAGCAAGACCTAAAATACCACCATTTCCCTCCTGTAGTGGCTTTTATTAATAGACCTCAAAATGCTCCAGGGTATCCTTCCCATCAGACAAGGAGAGAGAACCAAAGCAGCTCCTCAGAATCACAGTGGCAAGGAGCATCCAGACTGGGGAGAATCCTGGTGTCTCCCAGGGGCAGAGTAATTCACAGCCTGTGAGGACACACTGCCTAGTTGTAAGACTCTCCCGTGAGGGTTTCTATTAGTATTTTAATTTTCTATTTCAGGCTGTCACATGCTTAAAATGTCTTGTGGTTTGCTCTCTTAGTTTCTCAGGTGTTTTTTCTCTTTTTAATGATCTGATTGAAAAACTAGCCATCCAAGAGCTCAAGTTGAGATGTCAAAACACGCATATAAATCAAAATTAGAGTAAAAAATAAGAAATAATTCCCAGAAGAGATTCTTCAGCATACAATGGAGCTGTTCATAGTTGTGTATGCACTCAAATGGGTCTGTGTGTGACTGCACACTGCAGTAGGCAGAAGCTTCCTGTGTGCATGTGTAGCTACATCTTGTTTTAGCACCAGGATGCATTTTTTCCTGGCATAAATCAGGTAGCTTCCTCAATTTCACTGAAACTGCAAAATTATTTTAGAGGTAATTTGGCAAGTCATGTTTCTACACCTCACAAAGATTCACACACTAACTTCAGAAAGTCCACAAGGAACACAGGCTATTTGATCACAACTATTTTTAGAGGAATCAGTTGCTATAGGAAGATGGAATTATAACTCAAGCAGTGCATGCTCTCACATGTCAGGCACATCAAGATAATTTGTTTTGACTTGGTCTCAGTGGTAATTTTTAGATAAGAACACAACCTCCTAACAACTAATTTTCTTTATGACATCCCACCACTTAGGAAGGTAATTTCTCAGCCCCTCTGTAATGCAGCTATATGCAGGATCACTACTCCACTTGAATGCCTCCAGTAAATGTGATCCCTCCACAGGCCCAACCCCACCGCTCCAGCAACAACAAGAATTTTGTTCTTGCATGGCCAGGCAGCTCTTTGTTCCAAACAGTGGAAGAATTAAGCATTGTGGACCAGATCCTCAGCTGATATAATTAGATGGCATTTCATTGAAACCAGGGCCAGCTGATGCCAGCTGAGGAGCCAACTCTTGATCTGCAGCAGCAACAGCTGAGGAGTAGCAAACAGGCAGGGGGAAAACCTCCTGTTCCACTGCCCTAACACAACAACGAGCTCAGTGCTTGCAACAGGTTTGGTCAAGAAATGCCTGGGGGTTTAGGTCATCCAGAATATTGTATCCCAAATTAAAGAATGGGAACACTCAAAGCAAAAGGCTGGAGCTGGAAGCTTTCTGAAATCAGTGGAGGCTGGTGATGCATTTCCACAGAGAGCCCTCCTTTGCCCAGCCCTGATGATCTGACAGGACCAGCCCATCAGTCCCTCCTCTCAGCACTACTGAGCTCCAGCTCGCAGCTCAGAGCCCCTCCAGGGCACCTTGGCCAAGCCACCATGGGAAGGAGTGGGTGACCACACTGCCTCTGTGATTGGGGGGTGGAGATTTGGGTCAAGATTCAGTCAAAAAAATACCAAATACCTAACAAAACCCTGGGCTGGAAGGCAGACAGAACAACATTACTATGCACTAATAAAAAATATCATATTATTATTTATCAATAAAATATTTGCTGCTGGTTCTTCATACGCAGAAAAAGTGGGCAGTGAAATCAAGCTTCTGGAATCACCTCCTGTTCAGTACCAAGTGTATTCTGCAGCAATAAAAGCGATTTTGGCAGTGTGGGAGGTTAATATGCAGCACCCATTAGATTGCCAGTGTGATCTGTGTTTATAAGGCACAGCACCAATAAATTAGGTCAGCATATGAATCTTCAGAGGGAGGAAGGAGAGGGAGAGCAGGAAGAGCACCCTGGGCAGCATGGCCACAGGGGCCAGGCAAGGCATGTGATGCCCTCAGGACTTCCAGCATCACAGAGAGAGGCTCTCAGAAAGGAAAATCCATTTTTCCATTAGAAGTAACAATAAAAATATTACACTGATTCAAAATGTGCAACCAGGCCTGACTTGCAGCTTGCCCTGCCGCATTCAGGCTTTACATCAGAGGGCTGTAAACCGTTATAACAGAAAAGAATAGCTGGGTGTGTTTACTCACCCCAAATCATGCCTCATTTATTTACCTGAATACACTATCACGTACACTGACCATTGTCGCCGCTCAGTGAGGCAGGCAGACAAAAACGGGGAAAATAAACATCTACACAGATTTCAGCAGCAGATAAGCTATTAATTCATGCACAAAACAATGAAGAAATGCCAGGATATACGACAGTAACCCCACCTAAATTCTTGATTGTGTTATTAAATAAAAGCAAAGGTAGAACATACAAAGAAGTGCTGAGTGCCAATCTGTAACACCAAATTAAAAAGCCTGTTAGATCCAAAGCAATCCTGGCTTGAGACTGTAGGAATTCAATGTGAAATTCCCAATAACATTCAAGTACTTCAATAAAAGAGAGGAAAGATTTTGATTCAATGACCAAAAATGAAATAAAGAGTTGATGTAAGGGACTTGATTTCATTTATATTATTGAAATGAGCTGTATGCAATGACTTATTGATGTCATAATATTCCATTAAGAACTTATTATTTTCTTGTTTACATAATGCCAGCAATTACAGGGGTAATGCTGGTCCAACACACAGCACAGCAGAAATGAAAAGTTCTTTGCCACATACTGGAACCCCATATGGAGGCATAGAGTTTAGCTAAGGAGAAATATTTACATATTCCTTACTGAGACCAAGTTAACTTGGAAAGCTAAATAATAAACAACTATCTTCTGGTTCTAACTAACAACTGCCCAAATCGGGCATGATTACAAAGACACTGTGGCTCTATGGACACAAGTTTTGTACTTAAAAGCCTGCTTGAACAATAATCAGCAATTACCAAAAATTTTGGGGTTTTTATCAAGTCTTGCATGCAAACATTTGAAGCCAGAGGAGGTAACTTGCATGCAAACACTGCACTTGCACTGAAAGTGAAGGGACCAGGGCCTCACAGCACATGGACAGGGATGGAAGGCTGAAATCCAGCTGGCTGGACACAAATCCCCATTTCTTGCCTTGCAGAAGAAAAAGGGAACCCTTCCCTAGCAGGGGGGGATCCCACACCCCCCAGATCCCAGCACAAGCACCGAAGCTCTCTTGCACCAAGCTCACACTTGCCCAGGGCCAGCAATGATTTTGTCCTGGCAAGCTGCACTAACCTCGGAACACCTTAAACCCGGTCCTTGGGTCTGCCTGCCACCTGCCACCCAGATTCCAGGCTCTCCTGACCTGCAGCCCAGCTCCTGACTTCTCCCAGGGGTTTCATGCATCGACAGTCTGTGGCTTCCTGACCACAAGCCACCTCAGCCCTCCCAACCCAGGAGACACTTCAGTTCCCATCTCCCTGGCCAGAACACCCTGCCAGCCCCGTGGGGTCCCCAGCAGGAATGCAAATGTGAGCTTGGCACTTGTTTTGTGTTCCCAAACGGATTATTAGAGAGGTGAGAGGGGCCCCTGCACCCACACCCGAGGCACAGTGAGAAGAGCAGGGCTGTACTCTTGCACCTGCTCATGGGAAAGATCTGTAAGAAAGCAGGTGGGCTGGTATCCTCCTTGTGAGAGGGGCACCACGTGGAGCCCACAGGGGTTTGGGAAGAGCCAGTTGAGCTCTGGCTTCAATCCCTTGGCTTCAGCAACCAGCACAGCTTAGAGGCTCAGAGGAGCTGTAGAATACTGCTGGTGCTGATCATCAACAGCCTTCAGGACAGAGGAAGAAAGGCTCAGGAAACAAGGAATGATGCATTTCCCTTAGTCCAAAGCAAAGCCACAAGCTCGCCCTCTGCCAGAGTTCACCAACTGGCCAGTGCATCTTATTTCACAGATGAGCAGTCAGTGGCTAAAGGCATTTGTAGATACTGAAGTTGAGAAACAAACGCAGAGACATGAGACAGCTCTCCTTTATTCACACCTCTGGGGCACTTGGGTCCAGGCAAAACCTGTCCACAAAGGTCAGTTACAGAAGAGAACACAGTCCATCCACCAGTCTCACATCTTTAGACAAAACTCAGGGGTTTAAAAGGCTTAAGGAATAACCGGTTTCTGGAAGACAGGTAGATTCAGTTTCCAGGCAGACATGATTTAGATGAAACCATACTTAACTGAACAGCCAACACGCACTGAAGGGCACACTGATGCAAACAAACACGTAGTTTCAAGGAATTAGTTGCTTGTTCACAGTACTGTCATTTTCACCTCTTGAAAGTCATCTACTTAACTACATCTGGTTACTTGCATTATATTTCAAAGCCAGTCTCCCTTTCCTTAAATAACTTTTACACATGAAGTTACAACACGTTTGACACAATGTTCTTTTACTGCAACGTAAATTCAAACAACTTTAAGAACTCATTTAAGTAATTTGCAACTTCCTCCTCAGACCTGTTCCGTTTCACCCCCATCTAACACCACAGACCTCAGTTTTAGTAGGGCAAATACTAAGGAAAAAACTCCATGTAGCTAAAATTTGAAACCTACAAATCCCACAGTGCCATGCTAAAGGAGATAATGTGTCATACTATCCATCCTCGCTTGAAATGCTACAAACGGCTTTTGAACTCCTTAAAAACCACAGCAGAGTGTAACACGAGTGACACACAGGGAACCGTGCACTCGCCCCTTGCTGGCTTCGGCTGCCCTCCTCCATCAGCCACTCCCCAAGCCACAGGCTCCAGCTTCCACCTGCCCCTTTTTGTCTCCTTGGGCTTGACTAGTAATCCAGCTCATCTGATTTCCATAGGAGACAGCAGCAGGAGAAAGGCTGCAGCCACAGGCAGGCAAAAAAAAAACCAGCCCCAAAACCACGGAGATAATCTTCCACATGCCATTCACACTGCACCCCCACCACGTACTGCACCCCTTTCCAGCAGCTGGGGGTTCCCCAGCTGAACCAAAACTGCAAGGCTCTTCCTGATGGACCTAAAATGCCAGCTTCCTAAAATGGGTTAAAATAAGCTGAATGTTATCTCACTGCACAGAGAAGTAGTTAAATTATGAACCCAACTCAATTTCCCAAACAGCACCGTACAGACTGGATATTGAACAGTGGCGGGAGGCAATGACACACGAGGAGCCACTGTCACTGTCCACATACTCAGCTGTCCAGACAGCCTTTGTCCAAGGTGATCTTGGTGAAAAAAAGTGGGAAAAGACAGAAAACCTTGCTTCTGGCTCTGTGGCAAAACGTTTCGCTGTGACTAAGTACCCCTGAAAGATCCAGGTGCACCTCTGGACCCTGGGACTACAAAGTCTCCCCAGGACAGCAAGTTTTGTCTTTCCACCAAGCTACAGAGCAGTCCACAGGGTCACGGTCCTGTTAGGTCTTTTTTTTTTTGCTGTTGTTCATCAATCTTTATTCCTGCTGGAAAAGCAGCGATTTCCCTTGTGCAAAACGTGGTGACACTGTAGCACTGCGTGGATGTGCTCCAGAGGAATGTCAGTGAGGGAACAGCGCTGGATGGAGCCTGGCGGATGGGAGAACCCTTTCTGAGGAAAAGATACACTTTAATGTGGTTTAATTCACGGAAAAATGGACCGCCACATTCAGCACTGAGATGATTCTGTGGAAAGGTGGTGGCGGGTCGGAGTAAGCACTTCACCTTTCTCACTCCTCCTACAGCCCAATTCAACAACCGCTGGAGCCCTGCTATGGACCAGAGAACCCAGGGAAACTCTGCCCAAAGACAGAAATCAGCAGCTCCGAGCATCCCTGCCTGATCACCTGAAGAACCAGGAACAGCTCGTTCCTCCCTCCAGAGTGCCCTCGCTCTTCGACAGCTGCCAGCAGCACCCTCCGGGCTGTGCTGGCCCCAAGGCCACCGCTCCCATTAGCCCGCTGGGCCACCCGGACACGGAGCCACCGCGCGGGGAAGGCAGCAGGAGGGCGGGCAGCTCGCTCCCGGATTATCACAGCCCGCGGGACCTCGGATTAGCCGGAAAGGCTGTTCCCGGGGGAAGCGGGGCACCCCGGGCTGACCTTGCCGGGCCGGGGGCGAGGGGAGCGGGCAATGCGCCACTCGCCAGCCCGGCCAGTGACGGAGCACGATCGCCGATCCCAGCCCGGGCTCACACCGCGCTCCTGCTTCGCAATGCTGTCAGTGCAGATTCCTCTCGCCTCTACCGCTTCTTTTTTTTTTCCCCTTTATATATTTTTTTTCCCAAACCTTTGTGGAACAGACGCCCTCTCCTTGCCCCAGTTGGAGCTGCAGTAGAATGAAAAGGGGGGGGTGGGAAGGAGGGAGGAGAGGAGGGAAAAAAACCCGCTTTTGGTTGAGGTTTTCCTGTTACTATCACTGTAGCGTTTATTTAGCCAATCTCCTAACTATGACGTGAGGAAGGCAGGAATCATGGCTCGCTCATAATATTTAACACACCCACTGAAAGCTGGAGCTGCAGAGCTACTAGTCCAACCAGTCTCCAGAATTCAGTGTAGCTGAAAGAGGTTTTCACTCTGCACCTGCCAAAGATCTCTCCCCCCCTTTTCCCTTCTCTCCCCCCTTCTCTCTTCCTTTCTCTCTCTCTCTCCTAAAGAAAGATCTGTAAAACCCAGCGGAGATCAAAGACCTCTTCGCTAAAAAGAACCTCTACTGATTTATATTAGTTTCTTTCCTCTAATCCTTCCTTCTCCCCCCTCTTTTTTTTTTTTTTTTCTCCTGTGCCATATTTAACCTTTATGTTGCAGTTGTGCCATCAGACAGTTTTGCAGCCAAAAAAAACCAACCCAAGCCAAAGCACAAGCCCAGCTCGGATACAGCAGCCACCCAGACTCGATCTCAGTTGAACGTACTAATCTCTCCCAAGCACTGGACGCGATGGATGAAGAAACTGGAACCGCTCTAAGAAAATGATTTTCCAGCCAATGTTCTTAAAGAGTCTGAGAGAAGAGAGGGAGCGAGGAGAGCGCTTCTGCTGCATCACTGCTCAAATCCAAGGGAAGGGAGTCAGCGTTTCCAGCACAGCCAAATATTATGGATGATTTTTTTTCTTCTGTCGCCTTTCCGCACAGGTTTTCTTAATATTTTTCTTTCCCCCCTCCTCCTCCCCGTATTTTTTTTTTAATTTTATTTAATCAGCGCCTGTGTCTGATGCCGGTTTCTCTCCAAGAGCCAGTTTTCCCTGTTTGTTGTGATCCCTGTAATAAAAAGAGGGAGAAATCGTGAACAGATGGCTTTCTATATTGCCATGCCGCTGGCACTGTTTTCCTGTTGATTTTAAAAGCTCGGTCCGGAGATCCTTTTTGATTTTTCTTTTTAATTTTTTTTTTCCTTTTATATTTTTTTTTCCCTCCCCCTCCCAAGTTCTTGATGATACTGAGACATGAGGACCTATCGGGTTTAGCCTGTTTATTTCTCGGCGCCTATGGAGGTAACTTTATTGACTTGATCGCTCGCTTCCCGACCCGAGAGGAGCACGCCGGAGCCCCGGGGGGGGCCCGGCAGCCCCG